>JANAVB010012045.1:152500-315592 GCA_029216955.1 Iris pallida | reverse complement strand
GAGCTATAGGGGTTAATCGTTTGATTGATAGCCAAGTCTATTATTACATTTCCATATGACTTATCGTGTCTTAGATGTCCTTCTTTTACCGTCCTTATCTTCCATACATGTTATTTACTGTTATATTAGTAGGCATGTGTTTATGTATCTTGCTAGTCCTCTGAGTACCTGATGATCTCTTCAGGTAGCTGGTTGCACGGAGTTAGTTAGCTGAGCATGTGGTAGTCGATTACATCCGCATGATTCAGGTATTTTGCTAGTGATATTGATTTATTATCTTCTTGTGCTCTTATGATATATCTGCTTGTTAGCCTAGTTTCATAGACTCATGTTATTCTTGGAGTCTAATCGGACAATATGCTAGTAGGCTGCATACCATGATCCATACTTGTTTATTCTTAATTTATATACACCTCGTGGATTGAGATATAGTTTAGATTACCATATTAGACATAATACCATGCTCTTAATAGCTTATATGTACTCGAGTCAGGGTGGAGTCCACTTGATACGTAGCTGGCTTGCTCACGCACTTGCATCCAGAAAAATGGGCGCAGGTCGTGATAATTTGTGTTTTATGCAGGGACGAGCACGACCGTGGTAAAAAAATATGATAAATCACTATGTTTTACTGTATGCTTTATTACTTCAAAGATGGCTATCGATATGAACTGAATTCATTTAGTTCTAAATAGAAATACAACTCTAAAGCATGTCTACCTTAATAATCAGAGTCGGTTTAAACGAGTGGGTTCGTCTCGTCCACTTAGCAAGTGTGCTAATCCCCTCCCCCAATTTTCCCAGGTACGGCAGGTGCTCTAAACTGAACCTGAAGTACGGAGAGGCGTTTTGAAGCTCTTCCTATGCTGAAGTATTTTGAAGCCAATTCAATCGAAGGCTTATGTATGAAAGGGCGAATGTATGGAACGACAAGTGTTAGTTCAGGCAGCTTGTCGAGTACGTTTCTTTTTTTTTTTCAATCAATGTAGACGCAACGACATCCAATATAATTACGACTTGCACTTCGTTGTAAACTATGAATAAAAAAGCATATTTCTGTCTTCTTATACTGTGTCTCAATTTGATGTAATTTGTGAAGTTTCAACTTGGCGTTTCAATATAAAATCAACGTAACGTCCTTGCCTTGTACGAGTGCAATTCCAGACTCGTACGGCATCACGTCTTAGTGAGGACGATTGATTCGGCAAAATAACACTGGGGACGAACGATTTGTCGAATCGGGGCATGACATCTCCTCCGTGCCTACGCCTAGAGCAACGCCCGTCACCACCGCAGATGCGTCCTGACCCTATGGACCACCTCCTTCATGCTGCTGTAGTGTCGGACTCTGCTTCGTGCTCTCCACCAGAGCTCGTCCCAATCGTCGAGCCGTATCCCTCTACCGAGTGGCGCCAGCGACTAACCAGCGGCTACCTCCACTTATCAGCATGCCTCCTCGCCATGTTGACCCGATGCACCGTAGGTGATCCGATCTCGAGCACCGCCACTCGACCCCTAGATCTCCTCCAGCATCATAACCACCAGAGGGCCTCGCCAACGGCCACCGATCGCCACCTTCTCCGCCACATCCGCCTGCACAAAATGGTGAGATCTCCCCCGTCCTGGCCTCCTTCGCTCCCTCCGACCACCGGCGCTACCTCGCAGCAGTGAGTTCCCGACCATCTCTTCCTCCATCTCTCGCCCCCTCTCCCTCTTCTTCCCCACGCCACCTCTCTATCTCTCGCTCAACTCTAATTTTTCCTACTCTCCTTCTGTTCCTCATTTCCTTCTTTTGATTTTTGTTGTTGTTGGTTTTGTTGTTCTTCTCCCACCAACCGAGAAAAGAAGGCAATTGTAGGATTAAAATAGTTTGTTATATTTTTATTTTATTTTATTTTTGTGGGTGTTTCGGAATTGGAAGAAAACAGTAGTGGAAACTGCAGATGTATTTTTATTATTATCATTATTATTATTACTACTACTATTATTATTATTATTATTATTATTATTATTATTATTATTATTATTACTACTCTTATACATAGTATATATTTGGGTAGATTAATTTTTAGAATTTTATTATCAACATTAGTATTTTTAAATTTTATTATTAGTATTAGTTGTTATCATTAAAATTATTTATATTGTTTTTATTAAATAAATGTATATTTTCTAGAAAGTATTTTGTAGCAAAAATATATATAGTTTGGCCTAGGCCTTATACGTAATTTCAAAATCTAGTTATAAAATACGTGATTATAGATTTCTATGATATTTTGGATAGGTTATTAGTCCTAAAATAATTTCATATATTTATATAAAAGTATTTTATTATTAAAAATATATTTTTTACCTGGAAATTCTATTTTACACACTTAGAGTTTTTAGCCAAAATGATTTTTTCTTAACTTTAAGTATTTTTCCTATAATTATTTTGACTTATAAAACCACTTTTTTATAAATAGTTTTCTAAAATCGTATATATATTATTTATCAAATTTCCTTCGATTATCCTCATGTCCGTGACTAATCTCATTATTCCTATTTCCTTGCCGATTCTGTACTTCCTTATGTCAACCCTAGCTAAATTGACTGTTTTGGACTCGATGGAACAGTCTGTGCCATCATCGGAGGCTATCTTGCATAGTTGTAACACCGAAGTCATATTGTGTGCCCTTGTGATCATCGTACCACACCAGGCGTCACACCAGACAAGATACCTTGCAATTACTGTTTATTTACTTGCTCATTATACTTCATGCATTATTCATTTATTATTTATTTTCTGTAAATATAAATTGTTCTTCTCAATCATGTGTAGATGTAATTTACTGTTAGCCCTATTTTTCGTTACTTGTTATTTTCTATGCACATTTGACCTAGATTTAGGAGACCACCCTTTGTTTGTGCCACATTCATTGGCCTTGACACTTGGGTGCCACGAAGTCACAAGTCGTATATAGATCTCATCCTTGCATACCGACCATACATCAGTACCTATATATGTCGTACGATAGGACTAACTGCTAATAGTATTGCATGATTAGTTTGACTTAGCAGTTAATAGAGCTAATGTGTTATGAATACAACATATAGGCATAGGGTGGGGAGGACATTTTTTTAGCGTATGGGCTACCATGCACATTACTTTTGTAACCATATGCTCCGTCAGAGATGCGGGTTGACGACGCTTTATTTTATTACTGGCCATTGACATTCGAGGAACGGTTATGCTTTGAGGCCCCTGGTGCCCAAGAGAGGACTATGCTGATCCTATTGTTAGCTAGAGAGACCATGCGTTGGAGGTTTGTTCTTAAACTACATTCACTTAGAATGGTTAGGCTACCTTATCCGTTAGGTATATGTACGTTTGGTTTGTGTACTTATGCGTGATCGTGGGTTGGAACTGTATTTTATCGTGGACTAATTTGCCACACCTTATCCTTATTTGGTTGTAGGTGGGGTTCACTGCTTCGATGAGAAGGTATTGAACCTTGTTGTGGTCCGGATACTACATTAGATTCATGGCATGGAAAGATACTTTATCGTGGATTAGGGTGCCATCTCTTATCCTTGTTTGGTTGGGGGAAAGATACGCTAATTCAAGGGTGGAGTATTGGACCATGTTATGATCCGATTTGAGAATGGGCGGTCTATATTCAGTTACATGGCATATTTTTCTGTATCTTGTTACGTCCCTCTGAGGAACTGGTGATTTCTCTAGGTATGTGTTTTCTTGACTTTTCATAGTCATTCTAGCCAAGATCGTGGTCTTCTCCTTCCTATAGAAGATGACTTGCTCTTGGATCGTTATTTGCTAATTTTGACAAATCCTTTCATTTGTTATGTATTACTTCTCTTTTAAAATAGTTGGTAGTGGATTTGTCTCCGCCCAACAACTTGTACAAATGGCAATTCATATTGATTACAATATCTTTTATTCTTTTATTTGTGGATGAGATTTAATGAGCCATGATTATACTGCATTTGTAGCTTACGTATATTTATTATATGGCTGGCATGTCTATGAAACTAGTTCTATGTATTATAGGACCATGGCATTACACTTGGGCCGAAACTCTGCCGAATTAAAATCTAAACGTCACAGCAGGTTAGTCAACTTCTAGACTAGGTTTCATCTACTTTTTCTCGTCTGATTCACCTCAAACTAAAACTAAAAGTTACTTCTATGATTCTACTTCAATCTCTGATTACTGGATCATCCAATCCCAAGCGGTTTGTCTGTGGCGTCGATTCTACGAGAAGGTGTCAAGAACCGATGAAATATATTGCGAGTGGATTTTTACCTACCTAAGTTCCGATTTGATCCTTATAATAATTTTTATCAGAAACTAGACATCAAAAAATTTTCAACGCACATCTATTTGTTAAGATTTGAGTTTGTTTACTATTTATTAAAATTTCTGACATTTGTTGTAACATCGTAACTCCGAAAATCCTATGTTCTTTGTGTCCAAAAGTTCCAATACTTCATAAAACTCTACTAAACTCTTTGTTGTGCAAGATTTAATGTTAAAACTCTTATTTTAGCTAATTTTTTAAACTTTTACAGAATTTAATATTTTAATTAATTATTATTTTGGGGCTAAATTAGTAGGTCGATTGTGGTATTAATGTGTAGTATTCACATAGGACCTATTGTGAATGAGTTTTACCATTAAAATAATAATTTTGGTAATATATAGATATTTAAAATTATTTTCCAGAATTTAAATTTATTATTTTGTTATTGTTATAAATTATTTTTATGATAGAAGTTGGTACTTATACGTTAGATAGTGTTGTATCGACGCTATGGCGACTAGTAGGTATATATACTAATATAACCTATATATGGCAAGTTGATATAGCGTATTAATAATATTGTATTATTATAGGTGATCTTGGAGGGAGTGACGAAGACACCGAAGTTGATCAAGCCTACCCTCAAACAGCAATTACAGGCAAGTGTATATTGTCGTGGTTATAGATTGTTCTTTTCCTTTCATATTGTTTATTTATTGGCATTGCATCATAGGATTATTGATACATAATGTATATTTCGTAGATGGGTACTGATGTGATGATGATGACACCGAGTATTGACATTAGGCATTATGTACATGTTGATGTGTCCATTGACACGATTAACCATAGGACAAGGACACATTCATGATACGAGGTTTACATGACTATTCGTGGTATTGACCTCATAGTAGTATTCTAGATTGTTCATCATTAATGTTATTGTTATCGAGATGACTGTACGGACTTGACATTACTAGACTCTATACATGAGGTTGGGAAGAACTTGACTACAATATCAGACCTATTGTTGTGTGGCATGTTTTTTATGTGGCCAGATGGAAGGAATCATTTGTGGAGCTATGGTAGAAGAGAAGGAATTATCTTATCCTATTCTAGTAGAGTTTTTGGATGTGTTTCCTGAGGAGTTGCCGGGGTTGCCGTCGGATAGAGATATGGAATTCTTTATAGACTTGGTGCCTGGAGCAAAGCCAATATCAAAGCATGTCTACAGGATCAACAATAGTAGATTGGCGGAGCTAAAGAAGTAGGTGGATGAGTTGCAGGAGAAAGGATTCATCAGGTCGAGTTTATCGTCGTGGGGAGCTCCGATATTATTTATACCAAAAAAGGATGGATCGGTGTGGATGTGCATTAATTATCGAGCTCTAACCAACCTCACAATCAAGAACAAGTACCCCCATTGTTGAGAATTAACGGTCTCTTTGATCAGTTGAGCGGCACAAAGGTATTTTCGAAGATTGACTTGAGGCCTGTTTATCACCATGTAAAGGTGAAGAATGAGGATATTCTGAAGACTACTTTTTGGACGAGGTACGGCCAGTACGAGTTTTTGGTGATGCCGTTTGGTTTGACTAATACCCCGACGGTCTAAATGAATTTGATGAACAAAGTATTCCATAAATATCTTGACTAGTTTGTAGTTGTCTTCATCAATGACATACTCATCTACTCAAAGACACCAGAGGAGCATGAGAAGCATCTGACGATAGTTCTTGTGACTCTCAGGAAGGAGAAGCTCTATAAAAAAATTTAAAATGTGAGTTTTTCCTAGACAATGTGGAGTTTCTTGGGCATGTAGTTACTGTAGATGGAATATATGTGGATCTTAAGAACATTGTTGTCGTAGAGTCTTGGATACTCTAAATTCTATTGCAGAAATGAGGAGCTTCTTGGGATTGGCTAAATATTACAGGAAGTTCATGAAAGATTTCTCTCGAATAGCAGAGCTAATGACCAGACTTACTCGGAAGAATGTAGAGTTCATATGGACTAAAGAGTATCAGGCTGCATTTGATGAGATGAAGAAGAGGTTGACTATAGCTTCTATTTTGATGTTTCTATCAGGATCAGATGGATTTGCTATCTACAATGATGCTTCAGGAAAGGATCTAGAATGTGTTCAAGAAGGTGATTGCCTATGCTTCTAGACAGTTACGGCTACATGAGAAGAATTGCCCTACTCATGCCTTGGAGCTAGAAGCAATAATATTCGCTCTAAACTTGTGGAAAAAAATATTTGTACGAAGAGCGTGTGGATATTTTTTATTGACCACAAAAGCTTGAAGTACGTTTTCATATAGAAAGAGTTGAATATAAAGCAGCGACGATGGCTGGAACTGATAAAGGATTTTGATATATCCTTAGAGTATCATCCTGGAAAGGCCAATATAGTTGTCGATGTCTTGAGTAGGTATCTAGTAGCTATGTATTTGATGACAGACTGACACTTGTTAGCAAAAATGGTAAGCATGGGCATAGAGGTGATAGTCCAGGGGTTCTAAAGCAGATGATGAGCTTGCAAGTTTAGTCAGAGTTGATAGACAAGATCAAGCAGGCACAATATCAGGACAAGAGTCTAAGGAGCATCAAAGATCAGGTGCAGGCAGAATTGCTGGATGATTTTAGCGTTGCTGAGGATGGTTCATTGAGGGATAGGACTAGGCTATGTATGCCTAGTGGGGATCTGCGAGAGGAAGTTACCGTTCTCAGTACTCTAAACATCCTGGAGCTAACAAGATGTATAAGGATATGAGAGAACACGTGTGGTGGTATGGAATAAAGCAGGAGGTGGTACGCTTTATTTCCAGATGCTTGATATACCAGCAGGTCAAGGCGGAGAGGCAGACACCTGGAGGATTGCTTCAACCATTACCTATTTTGGAGTAGAAATAGGAACATATCATATAGATTTTGTTTTTGGACTTTCGTATTCTCTAGGAGGGAAAGATGCAGTATGGGTCATCGTTGGCAGGTTAACCAAATCAACCTACTTTTTGTCTTTCAAGGTGGGTTGTCTACAGAGAAGCTTGTTGAGTTGTACGTTAAACAAATCGTCAAGTTGTACGAATTTCCAGTGAACATTGTATCATATCGGGATCGTATATTTACATTCCATTTTTAGAGGAGTTTGCATACTAGTTTGGGTACACAACTCAAATTTAGTATCGCTTAACACCCTCAGACGGACGGACAGACAGGGAGGACTATTCTGACACTTGAGGATATGCTCCGAACTTGTGTGTTAGACTTTAGAGGCTCGTGGGAAGATCATCTTTATTTGGTAGAGTTATCATACAACAATAGCTACGAGACCAGCATTGGGATGTCTCCCAGGCTGTTGTCCACCACTTATATGGGTACCTTATAGGTCAAGTAAGGGCTTGGTTAGGTCTACTAGGTCTTGTGCAAGTGTGGACCAAGTTTGGGTTCAAAATAGTTTGATTGGATTGGTTGAATGGCCTACACAAGTCACTAGCACCATCCAAATTAAGTACGTTGAAACCAAGCTAACTAAAATGCACATAGCCAAGTCCAAACTTAGGTCACACATAATATTAACTAAAATTATAAACCCTAAACATAGTACTTTATATATTTATAAATAAACATGCACAAATATATATATATATATATATATATATATATATATATATATATATATATATATATATATATATATATAGGACCCTAATTTTTGGGAATTATTTTTTTTAATTTATTTTATAGTATTTCTATTTATTAGGTTATATTGTATATTTAATTATGATTATATATATACTTTTCCGTGTCTTTGATTTTTGGAGCACAAGACATGCCCATCTTTCGAAACGTCCTTCATAAATTTTGTAGTAGACATGATGACCTTCAATTTGGTATATTATGGCATATCCAAACTTGTGCCCTAGCATTCTTTTGACTTCGTAAAACTTTGGGTCAAATTTAGGCCATTTGATTATTTACCGTAATTCTAGACCTAACTTCCAACTTGGGTTCATGACTCGACATTGATCAAAACCATTTCACCCAATATATGGTTTTAACCCATTTTGAGTCTACGACACACATGCCAAGGGTATACGACTCAATCGAGTTCCTATGTGCTATATATTTGGGAATGGCACAAGAGACTAATGGGTTGACTTTTCGAGCTCGATTTGATTAGAAAATATATTTGGACCCTAACCTAGCCAACCCCACTTGGTAAGAGCCATGTTATGTTGCCATGACTTAGTAGAAATTATTTTGGATTTATGCCAAATAGATTTAATTACTATTTTTGTATATATATGACTATGTTTAGAATAGCCTAATACTATATATATATATATATATATATATATATATATATATATATATATATATATATATATATGGCCTTAGTCATGGTTATGTTAGAGATGCAAATCGACTAGGAACTGTGGCATAGCTAATGTAGTTGTATGTTTTGACTAGTATATTAGCCATGCTAGGGGAGGCCTAGCCATAGTAGTGCTTTAACTAGGAAAACCATACCAAGTTGCGACTTAACCACTATAGAATTTTTAATTACTTATTAAGATTATTGACTTTTAGGAGACCCGAATAGCCCGGACTTTACCCGAACCAAACTCAAACCCATGTAGACAGGTAGTACGTACAGAGACGTCCATGAAGGTGTATATTTACTATATATGAAATTTTTTTATGTTTTATTGGGCTAATAAATATTTTTCCTATATATTTATTATATATATATAAAATAGGTGTTGTTGATTTTTAAATTGTAATTTTATTTTATTTTATTATATGAGGAACATTTTTTAAAATGCTATTTTAGATTTTGGGATTTTTTGGCTATATAAAACATGTGTCGACATATATATATATATGTAAATACATGTATAAATATTAAGTTAAATATATGCATCCTTATCTAATTCCATATTGATGTATATAATACATATTAAGGTGAGCTGTGCTTCTTCTTCCTCCGAACCTAACCGAACCTAGCTGTGCTTGGGAACTTGGTTTCAAAGTTATTTGAATCAATTCAAACTTAAACCAACCCAATTAAATCTTTTGCAATATCTCGATCTCTTCAAGATTAGCTAAATCTTGATTTAATTGGGATGGAATTATGGATAGAATAACGAAAGCCAACTATGTATATTTATACGCTCGAAAGAACCAAAAACGACCGAGAACCCCCAAACCCCTGACACCTGCGACCTTCCTCGATGCCCACATAACCCAGATGAACTCCCCAGTCATCCTAATAGAAGAAAACCAGCCGGAGGCTGCTGGAGACCGCCGCCGGACTGGCCAGAGCACGCAGCAGACGCAGCAACAGCAGCTGCGATGACCCAACTTCGTAGGATGATTTCAACTTCACCAGACAATCGTTCTTCGAACCGTTTCTTCAGGTGAAATCACAACCCTACCATCTTTTACTTACTTTAAATAGATTCGAATAAGTCTCATTAGATTGCTTAGACAATTGATGTGAAGTTAACAAAAAATTGTTGAAAAATATAACAGTTTTTGGGTTCACAACCCGAGTTTGGAAGATCAATTTTGGTCAATCCATTAACGAATTTAGAAAACTACCTGAACAATCTTTTAGATAACCTATAGGTCTCCAGAACCCCTTTTGTAGTTTCTGTTTTCATCAAGTATAGGCAAAGTAATTCGTTTTCTAAAATCAAGAAAAACTTGTTTAAAACACTTTTGAAATTTTGAAAAACCATCGATAGGGGGTCCGTCCCGACAAACCTGGCGACGTGGTCGCAAATCGAAAGAATCAAAAGATGCATATTGACTTCGAGGACGTGTGGGCTTTGACGGAACTCAAATTGGTTGTGTGTGCGCGACGAATTTGAGACGTATCCGTCAAATTTCTTCGTATCGACCTCTTTGCAAACTAGTCAATTACTTTGTGCATGTTTGTCAACTTAAGACGAAACTTGCACCAACGGGACCGTATCATTTTTCAGATTTTGTATGCCAAGTTTGGTCCAATTCTGAGAAGGTCGACAAGAACAATATTTTGGCGGGCCCACGACCCGACTCAACGGGCGAATTTGTGCACGGCCCACCGAAATTCAACTTTGGACATACCGTTGGGTTTGTATCATCAAACCGGACATATAGACATATAATTTGTTGACTTTAGAGACCATAGACTTTGGCACACTTTTTGGTGCAAAGCGGGTCCAATGGCGGACACCGTTTGTGACCAAAAATTACCGTTTTGCCCCTGTGTCCAGAATTGGACTTATGGGTAACCTATTCTAATATTTTGCTTATTCCAGAAATGTTTGTTTCAACATCCGTAGTTGTTTGCGAGAGTTCAGCTTTCGAGACTCTTTGACATGACGAGTTATTTGCGGGACTTTTTCTGCCACCAGGCAAGTACACTTTGCCAAACTTTGTATAGTTATTTACATGCATGCTTTTATTATTTTTTCTTGTTCGTGTCTCCTTTTATTTTTCCATATTTGCTATCCTGTCATGATTTATTTCTCGGTCTCTTATCTATTATCACTTATTATCATCATTAGTTATATTTTCACACATGACTTCATTAACGTTATTTACTTGAGCGTCTTGGCTTGATCTCATATTTCATGTTACCTTGACTTGACCCTCTACCGATACTAGGGTTGAGTACTTAACCACTCTCGACTCGGGAGACCTACGGAGGGCTACGATAGAGACTCGCTATAGTTAGGGAGTACCATGGCAGGGCTACTAGCTATAGGACCGGGAGTACCACGGCAGGGCTACGGCCATTCGATTCACTTTGTGGTCATTCTTAGTATTATTTTATATGACATGTCATGATTATAGAGTCTTTCCATGAGATCCTTATGCTTGATGTAGCAATTATTATCCCTATTTTCTCGCATGTTATTTACTGTACCGTAGGCATGTATATTATGTGTCTTGCTAGTCCCTGAGGACCTAGTGATTTCTCCAGGTATTAGTTGAAGTTATCAAGGTAGAATGCATTGGAGGATTGATGATTGTTTCTCTGGGATTTCATGTATATATATTTAACTTCATATTTTTTTATTATTCTCTCGTGCTGTATATTCTATTCTTGATATATTCTGCTTATTAGCCTACTTTATTAGACTCGTATTTCCTTTCGAGTCTATTCGGACATGTACGTTAGTGGGCTGCAGACTACGAAGCATATTGTTCATTCTTGATGTTTTATTATATTATATGGATTGAGATGTAGTAGATTCTAGAACAATCAGACAGCTTATACGTATTCGAGCTGGACTGGAGTCCCGTCGATACGTAGCTGGCATGTATACGTATCCTAGTCCTACGTATTTTGGGACTAGGGTGTTACATATACAAAAATATTATTTGAGCTACGCAGGTTACAAATATATCCCGCTTAAAAAATTTCGTCCTCAAAATTTAGAAGTAAAGATAGGCATGAACAAATAGAAAGAAAGAATAGTTCATGGTTCAAAAATATAAGGATATCGCTCGCGCATCCCATCATCTCTCTCATAATTTGATTCACCCGGAGAGTGATGACGCCAAACGACACATACCAGATAAATTGTCTCATTTCGTAACACCTTCTCCCTATGATCCAAAGTCCCTACAGGCTGCTCCTATACTGGAGACTAGGTCCAACTTCAATCTTAGAGTGATCAAACACATGGCTAGGGTCTGCCACATATCGTCTGAACTGCGATAAGTGAAATATGTTGTGTCTCCATCTAGAGTAGGCGGTAAGTCTAGTCGGTAAGCTACATCACCGACCTTCTCGAGAATGGTGAAGGGTCCAATTGAATTGGACTAAGCATCCCACCACTTCCGAATCGATTCGTACCACATGTGAGGAAAATCCTCAGAACACCAAATTGGCAAACTAGTACCAGAATATTACCTTAACACACAAACTACAAGCATTAACAATCTAAATGAAAAAAAAACTATACCTCAAACTCTAACGGTCTCTGGTGACTATCAGCCCAACGCTTTTGCCTGTCCTATGCCACGCGTAGTCTATATCTGATCTACTTGTCCTAATAATCTCATGTGTCAGTAATTGATCCAAATCTTGTATACTTTAACAGTTTTGCAAAATCCTCTAGATAAGTTGTATCCTCAAGGTATTTATAGTCCAAAACTTAGTCATCAATCCTACTAATTTATTCTTTTGATCCTTTTACAAACTTTGTCTTAATTATTTTCCTTTTCTCATAGATTACCCGCACCTCATAGTGAGCCATCATCTTAGCTATTCAAAGCAAGGTAAAATCAATTAACATTTTTCTCAAAAATTGCATAAATATTCTTTCTTAATTTTCTATGTCACAAGTCCTCAATATCGTCCTCTTAATTTTCATGGATCAAAATCATCATTTGTAAATTCTTTAATATTATTCTTAGTCTGATCTATACAACTTTTGTTATTTTTTTTTAATTTATATGGTGTCCTTCTGTAAGCACCCTAATTATTTTGGGTTTTTTTAAATTTATTTTATATGATTTTTATATATTAAACCATATTTTATTTTTAATTATGGTTATATAGGAACTTTGTTGTAGCTTTGATTTTAAAGCACAACAATTATCAATTTCTCAAATCTAGTTTCATATTTGTAATCTAGGCGAGTCTACCTTTATTTTGATATATCATGTCCCACTCAAACATGTTTCCTTGCACTACATATTTCTTGTAAAATTTTAGGGTCAAAATGGTCATTTTAGCCATTACTATAAAATTAGATATATTTTCCAATTTCGATTTGAGTCCCAAACACAATCCATACCTTTCAACCCAATATATGATTTTGACCTATTTTGAGTCTACTACTCACATGCTAATTGTGTCCCACTCAATTGAGTTCTCATGTGCTATTTATTTTCAAAAGGCACACAAGACCCATTAATTTGTCTTTCGGAGTCAATTTCGATTATAAAAATCATATCGACCTAGAACTAGTCCAACTAGCATTAGTATCAACACATATATTTATTCTTAACATTTGTCGTAACACCGTAACTCTGAAAATTATGTATTCTTTGTATTCAAAAGCCTTGATACTCCATATATCCTTACTAATTGTTGTGCATATTTTTATGATAAATATATAATTTTACCTATTTTTTGTGATTCTTCCAGAATTAGAGATTTTTAAATATTATTGTTTAGGGACTCAAATCGTATACCAAGTCTAGGAATAATATTGTAGAATCAATACAAGACTTGTACACGTATTTTCTATGAATAAAATATATTAATTATTATTATAGAATTTTTATAAATATTTTCCAAAACTAAATATGATATTTTTATATTATTAAATATTACTTTAGTGGGAACATTTAATGCTATATATGTTAGATTGAGTCAGGTAGTTAATACGACTAGTATAATGTGTGTGTGTGTGTGTGTGTGTGTGTGTGTGTGTGTGTGTGTGTATATATATATATATATATATATATATATATATATATATATATATATATATATATATATATATATATAAACGAACTTTATTGATGTATCAGGTGCAGAATGTCGTAGCCTATACAAAAGAGCGCGAATCGCGCTTACTGAAGCAAAAAGACAAAACCTTCAGTTAATACAACATCCTCCAAAAACTGCTTGAGGAGAGAGAGCAGTGAATGCTGACTTTGCTAATCTGTCTGAGAACCTCTCTGAAAAGTTGAGAGGAACTGAATTGGCGACCTTCATATCTGAACTTGTTCCTATTCTTCCATAAAACCCAAATGCCGGTGGCTGCGACGATCTGGTGCCCGTAGAAAAGAATCCATGTGGCGAGGAGATCATTAAAGCCCCCAGCCTGTTGATTCGGGTGGCATCTACTCGCGAGGTTGGTCCACAACTGAGAGGCAAGGTCGCTAGAGAGAAGAACGTGTTCTGCGGATTCTGTCTTTGGTGAGGAACAACAGTGGCATCTCGACACAAGGCTGTATCCCAATGAAGTGAGGGAGTCGTCGGTGGGAAGCTTTCTGCGTTGAGCTCTCCAAGTGTGGATCGACCATTTGCTTGGGATGCAGGGCTGCTAGTAGGGAGTGATGAAGGGGAAAGGCTCTCCGATACCTCTAGCAGCCATTCTGGCTGAAGTAAGAGTGAACTATCCACCTTCGGTCAGGGACCACCTTAGTATGCCGTTGACGTCAGTAACAAATCAAAGGTTCTGCCATGCTGCATCCGAGGAGTATGCGACGCCAATTCGCAGATGCTCTACTGTTGGTCGTTATTGTCGATGGATTGGAGTGTTGAAAGTACCTTGCTTTCATGAAATGAGCCCAGATCGAGTTCTTCGTGCGAACCTTCCACCACAGCTTCATGGAGCAAGCAGCCACAATATACGCTAATTTACAGAAACCCAAACCACCGTCGCTGGTGGGTTTGGCCATTATGTCCCAGCTGGCCCAGTGGTATTTGTCTTTCCCGTCAATGTGGCCCCAAAAGAAGTTCGACAGGAGAGACTCTAGCGATGCTAATACCTTCTTCGGGGGAGAGTAAATCGCCAGGGTGTAAATAGGGATGGAAGAAAGCACATGCTTGATTAGAATCATCTTGCCCCCCAGGGAACGGGTAGCGTTGTGCCATCCCTCGATTCTATTCTTGACTTTCCTGACCAGATGTCGAAAATGCCCGAGTTAGACTTCCCATAAACTAGTGGGCATCCGAGGTAGGTGAATGGCGGATAGGCTGTAGCAAAGGAGGTCAGGTTGGTGAGAGTCGCAGAGTGGTTTCTGTTGGCTTTGTGGAGGTGTAGATGACAGTTTTGTTGGGGTTCACACGTTGCCCGGAGCATCTGGTGTATCTCTCGAGCGTTATATATATATTTTATATATATATATATATACTGATTTATTTTATATATTATATATATATATTATTTATTTATTATATATATATATATATATTAGTGGTCTATAAATATGATTAAGTACAAAAAATAAAAAATAAAAAATATTATTTGTCTATAAATATGATTAAGTAGTAGTTTAGTTAGAATATATTGAGTTAATGCTAGATAGATTATAGTTATATAAATAGTGTGAGTATGACATCGACGTGTCATTCATTTGGTAGATTAATTTATTCTAGGAGTTTGTGACGGTATGACTGAGGATACCGGAGTCGGACCATTGTACGCATCTTTGGAGACTACAGGCAAGTATACTTTGCCAACTTGTATAATATATTATGTATGTTTATTTTTAGTCATTCTAGTTCATGTCTATTTTTGTCTTGAACTATCACGGGATTCTTATACATGCCTCATAATGTTTCTTACTTGTTTTATTATATGCTACATGTCTTTATTTTCTTGTCACATATTGGATCTTTGCTACACTATACTTGATTAGATTCCCGTGTTCATGTGCGTTGACCTTGACTTGATCCGATTACATGTATTTGTCTTGACTTGACCTTGACCTGTTATTAGACGTTGACTGTACCTGACCACCTCGTTCGTGAGCTCCCATCGAGTGCGAATGAGACTTACTATAGTTAGGGAGTCCCCATTGGCCTACTAACTATAGGACAGTGAGCTCCCATCGAGTTGCGATTACCCCAGTTTACTTATAGTTACGTCTAGTACCATATTTCTAGTATGGCATGCCACTATCTAAGTTTTCTTATGTCTTAGTTCCCTTATGTCTTAGTTCCCTTGTGTCTTAGTTTCTTGGTGTCGTAGTTCCTTATGTCTCAGTTGATTCGTTCCCGAGTATTTCTTATTTTTCCTGTATAATTTATACTGTTATATTTGGCAAGATTATATGTATCTTGCTAGTCCACAAAGGACCTGGTTATCTCTCCAAGTATTCATTGAGACTGCTAGAATAGAAGGGTAGATCGATGGACGATGGTATTTTTAGGATTTCAGGTATATATATATTGGTTGATATATTTATTATGATCCTTCGGCATTATATTTATTTTTTTGTTACTTTATTATACTGATATGGCCTAGTTTTGTAAGCTTTATTATTCGCTATGAGCTTGTTCAGACGATTGTAATAGAGTCTGATCAACTTTATTATACATTGCCTATTCTTGGTTGCTTGTAGGATCCGGTGTGTTAATGTCTGATCAACATTAGTGCACTTGGTCTTATGATAGATTTATCTTCAGTGGATTGAGATACAGAATTATCATAATGATATATAGATATAACTACCCAATGTAGACAACTTATACATATTCGAGCTGGGCTGGAGTCCACTTGATACGTAGCTGACATGTTTATGTATCAGTCCTACATAATTTGGGACTGGGTCGTTACATATTTTTTTGGTGGCCCATGCAGGTCCAATTAGCCGTTTAGGTTACGTTACCGTATCGAGCGGGCCTGCGAATATTATTAAACCCTTAGGAGTCTCAGTCCACAACTGCCTTGAAAATTCTTTTAGAAATTTCTCTACCGTCCTTGAACTTCGTATTTGCTCTCGACTATTCTTCCTTTGCTTTCTCGTACCATTGCTTCTCGTCCCTTCCAATTTCGGAGTGAAAAATGATCGTGCTTTATAAAATTTATCAAAAATTCTTAAGTTATAGTGTAAATTAGTTTGTTTATTGAATTTTAGTTGCTTGATTGATATGAGGGGATTAGAGATGCCATATGCCATCGGTATCTAGTGGTATAAATTTTTACAACTAGTGTACAAGGGTTATAAAATTTTAGGTCATCATGTATTTGATGGGAGAGTGTGACCAAAGGTGGATAGACGTCCTCAAGGCACAATGTGATTTATGGATAGTGAATTAATGATTGAAATGATTGAAGAAGTTTTATAAATTTATAAGCTTGCGAAAGAGAAGATTGGATTTAATTTAAATTTTGAGGAAGTTTTTATAAGATATAATCTTGTGTTTATGAAAAAAAATTTGCTAGGTAGAATTTGTGTTGGAAGTCAAATTAGAAAGAGAATTTTATATTTTAGAGGTATAGCACTTAGATGATGATTGAGAAAAGGCAATCAAGCAAAATAGTATTGAGATAATTTAGTGCAATTGACTTCTTCAAATTTTAAAAGAATATTTATGGTTATTGAGTTAATGTTAACAATAAACGAGAATTTGAGGATAGGGATTTGACTTAAGGATAAAGGTGTCTTTAGATTAAATCTAAAACTTTGAGGAAAAAAATTTTGAATTAAAATTTTAAAGGCTATGGAATTTTATTAATTAAATATGAAAGATGATCTATCGAGTAATTTTGATTTTTAATATTTTGAGGAGACTAAGGGAAGAGTGGACTTGCATTTAAAATTTTGAATTTTAAGGAATATTGCTCGAGAATTAGATTATTAACGATTATTAATACTAATTGATTTTTAGATTCAAGGCTTGAATAAAAATATAGGAAATATCTTTCAGAAAAATAGTCGGTATAATCAAAGGTTAAAGAAAATGGAGGATAGTGGTTAAGGAAATAGTAATTAAATTTCGTAGCTTGATGGTCAAGGAGGACAAGCCTTCAACATGATCATTGCAAGACCGTCAGCGCCAGGAGGGACGATTATAGGTAACCATTTATAGTTTTATGATCGGAACATTGCATAAGAAAATTGTTTATGATTGATTGTTACTCGAGTTATAAGGAGAGACCATAGTGACATAGTGTACCCTCTAAACTATTCCTAGTTACGTTAGCATGATTCATTATTATTGAGTATTTTTTAATTTTGAGGACAAAATTCTTTTAAGGTGTTTAGATTGTAAGCACCCTAATTTTTTTGGAAATTATTTATTTATTTATTTTATATGATTTTTATATATTAAACCATAGTTTATTTTAATTATGGTTATATAGGCACTTTGTAGTAGCTTTGATTTTTTTAAAACACAACAATTATCAATTTCTCAAATCTAGTTCCATATTTGTAATCTAGACATGTTTACCTTCATTTTGATATATCATGTCCCACTCAAACATATTTTCTTCCACTACATATTTCTTGTACAACTTTGGGGTCAAAATGGTCATTTTAGACATTACCATAAAATTAGATATATTTTCCAATTTCGATTTAAGGCCCAAACCCGATCCACACCATTCGACCCAATATATATTTTGATCTATTTTGAGCATACTACACATATGCTAATTGTATACCAGTCAATTGAGTTCCCATGTACTATTTATTTTCAAATGGCACACAAGACCCATTAATTAACCTTTCGGAGTCAATTTCGATTATAAAAATCATACCAACCTAGAACTAGTCCAAGTAGCCTTAGTTGAGCCTATAATAGGTTACCATAACATATTAGGGTGAATTTAGAAGTGACTTTTAGAGATTTTGTACATTCATACAATATTTTAAACCAACCCAAAATTGACTTTCCAAATTAGGCAACTCAATATTCCTCTATAGATCCAATCTTGCATATTTTTTATTGGAGCAACCAAATAAAACCAAACTTTCCTAAAACCTTCTATACCCAATCACTAATCATTTAACCTTTGAAAATTTAAATATAAATGCATATAAAGTGGCCACCAACCCCCCTCTATCCTTATAATCTCGAAATTCCATCAGCCTATACATTCGTCGACCACTTTCAGCCGCAATAGTAGTTTTGACCCCTTTTCGACCTCCTGTGATGCTCTATAAATATTTGTTGTGAAGCTACCGCGACCCTCTATAATCTTATCAACCTCCAATATGTTCACAATCCCTTCTACTACACCAAAATAGCCCTACAATTCAACCAAAGTTCGGGATCCAAGTCTGAATTCATTCCAACAGATATGCTATTTTGTATCTAGGGTTTCATATATTTTATGCCCTCATATTTTCTTTAAACTAAATCTAATGGAAAGACCTCAGTTTCTATTTTCATGTTCAATTGGCCATCCATACAGTTCCAAACGGTTTGTCTGGGGCGTCCATTCTACGACAAGGTGTCCAAAATAGACCATATTTATTTCGAGTCGATTTTTGCCTATTTTCGTTCAGATTTGATCTTCCTAATACTTTTCTAAGAAAACATCAAGATATTTCCAATGCATATCTTTTTTCTGAGTTTTGAGTTCGTTTAGTATTTATTAAAATTCTTAATATTTGTCGTAATACCGTAACTCTGAAAATCAAGTGTTATTTGTATCCAAAACCCTTGATACTTCATATATCCTTACTAAATTAATTGTTTTGCATATTTTCATGATAAATATATAATTTAACATTTTTTTTCATTTTTCCATAATTAGAGATTTTTAAATATTTATTGTTCGGGACTTAAATCGTGTACCAATTTTAGGAATAAAGTTGTATAATCAATACAAGGCTTGTACTTTTTTTTTCTATGAATAAAATATATTAATTATTATTATACAATATTTAGAAATATTTTACAAAATTAAATATAATATTTTATGTTATTAAAATATTACTTTAATGGGAAGATTTAATGCTATATATGTTAGATTGAGTCGAGTAGTTAATGTGACTAGTATGGTGTGTGGGTGTATCATCCCCGTTTTCAGTTATCCGTATTTCCAGTATACGTATACGGAATCCTAACACGTATTTTTTTCTTCTCCTGCCCTGCTAGCTAATTTTGATTTAATCTTGCTTAGGTTCATCATGGCTTATCATGGTTTGACTTGGTTCATTTTTGTTTGGCTTGGTTTATTCCCTTTGGTTCATCATGTTAAACCCTCCCCTTCTTCCTTTATAAACCAACCTACTTTTCTATCTCTTTATTATTTCTCATAACTTCTTCTTCTTCTCCATTAAAACCTCTCCCCCTCCATAGGCAAGTGCAACTTGCTTCATGAAGGAACCCTCCATTTTATTGTTCTAATCTTTTTTATCAACATTCTAAGCTACTTTAGTTCTTGTCATTTTGTATTTTATGTTTATATTTGTGTAGACCTAACTTTGTACCTTTTTAGAGTTTTTTTGGATTTTGATCGATCAAACCATCTTGTTTTCGAAAACTAAGAGTTCCATGTGGTAGAGAATTCGATTTTACACAACTTAGACTTTTGAAAAGTTAGATTTTATTGTGTTTTGACCAAGTTATGGGAGTTTGAAGTTCATGGGTTCCATGGCCTTCTTTTCGAAATTTTGGAGAAGAAGAACAATGTGGTCGCATGGCATTTTATGCGCCCACATGGACTTCAGCCTTGGGCGCATAGCCCTATATATGCACCAAAGCTTCCTGTCTTCCACAGTGCTGGCGCATAACTATGCGCCCACGAGTTGTGTAGGCGCATGGGAGTTGGGCGCATAATCCCCTGGGCGCATACCTCCTCTTGGGCGCATGTGTCCCAGACTTCCCTTCTCTTAGGCGCATGCCACCATGGGTGCATGTTGCCTAGGCCCTGCCTGACTTGGGCACATAACTTTGCATGCGCACAAGTGCATCGTCTTTTTTCTTGGACGCATAGACCTTGCCAGCATACTTGTCATAGAGTGAGTCTCTTGACTTTCTCCAAGTCATCCTGGCTCCACTCTTTGGGCGTATATATGCAGGCGTATATATGTGGGTGCATAGCTCTGGGCGCATAGCTCCAGGTGCATGCCTTCCCAATCCATTGTCTCTCAATGATACCCCCCTGCCTCACTCATATATGTGGACGCATATCTTAGGCGCATAGCCCTGGGCTCATGCACCCCTTGGGTGCATGATGCCCCCCAGGTCCCCTTTTTTATGATTTTTGCACCCATTTTATATCCTTACACCTTTTCGATATGAACTCGACATGAACACGATGTGAGCATGACATGTTAATGGAATGATAGCACATGATGGTGGCCCGTTGTGGCGTACCCTTGACAAGCAATATTGATATGATAATCTGGACACGACTAAGATAATAAAAACTACATGTTTAGTAGCCCGTCGTGGCGCACTCATGACAAGTAACCTTGACATGATAAATGACATGATAGTGGCCCATTGCGGCACACTCTTTACAAGTAAACATGACATGTAATCTTGATAAGTAACATATAACTCTCGTCTTGACACCGTGGATGATTTCGTGATTGTATCAGTACAAGCTACATGTCTCATCATGCATCATGTCTAGGACATGAATTCCTGATTTCGACGGTCAGGGATTCGTACTGAATCTGACTAGGATAATGACTAGATTAATCAAGTAGTCCATGAAGAGATTCCCAGCTACAGGCGGTCCCGTTATCGGGGCGCTCTAATTGGACTTATAGCCTGCCGTCGAGAAGGGCACATTTCCAGCGCACCGTCGTGTGTTGCACCCCCAAGTCACCTAATCCAACTCTCTCAACTTGTGACCGGATAACCTGGATTAAGACTGCAGGGCTTGTGGCTGTTGGAACATCTTGATGCATCTTGCTAGTAACTAGGCTTGTGATAACCCTAGTTAGTTAAAGTATCAAGCCGTATTCTTTGCTTGGCCGTAAATGTTGGATGGAGTCCAATCCTGTCTAGTCTTGTCTAGATCCAGTATATGGCTATCTCAGGACATCTTTGCTTACGCTTTAATCTTAGCAATAAATTGTTGGTCCAATAATTACATCGTGTTTTTGAATATGGCTAATCAGTTAAGTTTAACATAATGATGTCACTAATATTTATATACTCACTATCATGTTGCTACTTAAACTTAGCATTATCCTAATTGTCCTATATTATATTGCTATGCTTGTATCGTACTGCAACATATTTTGCTGGCCTAACATGTATTTGTAGACATGCAGTAAGCATGATCAAATATGATCAAACCAGGACATAGGCAATAAAAAATTAATGATGGACCAAAGATGGCGTCATACAAAAAGATTTCTCCGAACCGCCTAGCGACCTATCCGGGGCCTCGCATCGGGGGTCCAGATTTCCAGATCTGTTTATCGTTGGACGACCGCTGTCAAGAAAAAAGATGTCTTTAGGACTGCTCAAATATCAGAAGAAAGGCGTCATCAAAGGGCTCTTGGTTTTTCTACTTGTTCCAAGTCTGTAATCTTTAATTTATTGAGTCTAGGAGAATGTGTACGTTGAGTCGCACTGAGTCATCTCAACCCCTAGACATATCTCTCCAAGCTCTACCATACAAACAGACCAATTTCTGAACCAAGCCCAAGCTCCACAAAGCCCAAAAGCCCAAAGGCCATTCTGCCACCTAGGAGGCAGAGTTCGGGCCGAACTCTTCCCCCACACAGAGTTCGGACCGAACTCTGTCCCCCGATTTCCAGGAACTGATTTTTAGGGTTACCAATTGCTAGCTGGTACAACGGCCATATTGTTGAATTTTGAGGACAGAATTCTGGCCGAATTCTGCCTTCCAGACTAGTATATATAGGGCATGATTTCAACCATTTACATTCTTCTCTTCATCATCTTTCTATCTCTCACTCTCAATCATCTAAGCCTTATACTACCTAAGCCTTACTCTTCCAATCTACTAGCCATAAAACTTTCTAAGCCCCAAGGTGCTCAAGTGCGATTCAGCTAGAAGTTTTTGTGCAAGAGTTAAAAAAAGTCACTTGGACAATTCCAAGTTTTGTCACCTGCGAATCTGTAAGAAGTTGGCATGCTCTTCTGAGTAAAGGAACGTGGTTGTACACTATTTCACAAATAGTGGATTTCAATCCTGAGCTAGAGTTCTCAGGCCTGGACAAGTCCTCCACGAGGGAAACCAGGTTAAAACTACTGTGTTTGCGTATGCTCTTCTGATCTTTATTTACTTCCGCATTTCTCTCTGATTTATTTACTATCTTGATAGTTGTTTTGTGGAAGTGATATAGAGTTATTTTTATTTGGTGCTTATCGACACAAACTCTATTCACCCCCCTCTAGAGTTGCCTATTTGTTCTTTATAAATGGCTAGAGACCCGGTTCTGTTCAGGCGAAGGGTTACAACCCCGGTCCTTGTTTGGTTTAAGGATTGTAACCTGGCTTCCGGAATAGTTCCTCGTCCTCTCGTCATTTGTTGCCTTATTTATATTTCAAGTTTTCCTATTATTATTTTTGTTCATGTGCTAATATGCTGATTTTAGTTCTTAAGTGAAGCCTCCTTTGTGGCACTTGCTCTTTCTAGGGTCTGACCCAGCAGGTTTTGTATGGCCAGATTTTGGAGTAACACCCGAGGATCTTCCAGCCTTCCAGCCAGATAGTGAACACTAGGCGCAACCCTGGCAACGAGTGGATTTTATTTTGCTCTCCCACTCTATTGTAAATTATTCTTTTGAGGCGTTTAGCCGCCGAGCAAGTGTTAGCTCGTGTTAAATTTACATTTATGTCTGCCTAAGGGCTGTATCATGGTTGACAAATCCTAGGGTTGATCATGTATAACTTAAACTCTTGCTAGTCTTTGCATTTTGTATGACTAGCTTCATGATCATCTGAATATGTAATGTATGGGATGCCTTACTTTGTATGTCTGATGATCTACCATCTTGTTACGTTTACTTGCTTGCTTGAGATTGAGACACTAGGCTCGTTCTTGACCTTAAGAGACTATTAGCTTGTAGTTAAACCCTCATGTATCTAGACAGTCGTGACCATATATCGGGATGGGATTCACTTCAATATACGTAGCTGGCTGTGTCTGTCCCCCGCTCTCCAGTATTCTGGTTCTGGGGCATGACACGGTTTAAGTGGTGACCCATGCAGGTCTTGTAAATCAAGATATGTGAGGGTTTCACGAAATAGATGTCTCAATCAGCACTCGTCTTTTATCTCTACTCGTGTCTTCTAATTTTTCTGAAATTATTGATCTTATCACATGCTTATATCATTGATCTATCATGGTCCTTCCTTATTGTTCCCCATGTCGTTTCTTCAGTGGTATTATTCCTGGTCCCACCGATCAGCAAGGCGGAGCACCTCCAGCGAACCAGCAGCAACCTGGAGACTAAGCCCAGCACTCTGAGCAGCTTCCCGAGTCATGCATTCTGGGAACCCAGAGCCACCAGTTCAGCCAGTCCAGCCTGCAGAGCCTGATAATAGAACCCTAGTGGGACTCATCAGGGAATTGCTTGCATCTCAAGATCGTCGGGGCAATGCCCTGCACCAGACAGTACAAGATGCCATGGGCAGAGTTGGTTACCAAGGGAACAACGCGGCCAACAGCTTCAAGCGTCTGAACCCTCATTTCTTTGATGGCAGTGAAGATGCTCTCGCCACTGATGCATGGCTTCAGGACATAAAAGTTATCCTGGAGGCAGCCAGGATTCTCGAGGGAGAGAAGGTGGCCGTTGTGCGCCTGCAGTTATTAGATTTACCCCGCAGCTGGTGGGCGATGCTAGCAGTTGGATTACCGTCGCCTGCCTCATGGGCGGTATTCAGCAATAAGTTCCAGACCAAGTACTTCGACGTAGTAGCTCGGTATGATCTGCAGACGAGATTCACCAATCTTAAGCAGATGGGAAGGACGGTCGATGGATATGTGGTCGAGTTTTATAGACTCAGTCGGTTTGCTCCTACCTTGGTAGAAACCGAGTTGGATCGAGCCCAGCGATTCTAGCAGGGGCTCCACCTGGAGATTATTATATCAGTAGAGTAGTTTGAGCACCAGACTTTTTGATGCCGTATTACGAGCAGCAAAAAGGCATGAGTATACTTCTCAGGGGATTATAGATAGAACTGGAGGTCAGAAGAGGTCCCTTGGGCAGATGTCCCAGTCTTCAGCACCAGCCCCGACAGCTAGGGCTTTGACTATTGGAGCTCCTAGGAGGATGACCACAGTTTCGTCGGTTCAGCACTCGACACCGACGTATCCTCAGCAGCAGAAGCAGTCTTCCGCAATGGGCTGCACTCACTGTGGGAAGCTAGGACATGTAGTGTCAGAATATCGCAGAGCACAGGAATTGTGCTTGGCTTATGGGGCACCGGACCATATCCGAATAGAGCTAGTTCTTCATCTTCAAACCTAACCAGTCCGTCGGTTAGGGGTCCAGCATCAGTACAGCAGCAGAACCAGCCTCCGAGGCCATTGCCGCCTCAGGCTCAGCAGTATGCCCAAGCTCAAAATCAGAATCGGCAGAGGGGTTTCCAGCAGAGGGGACCAATACCAAGAGAACAAGGTCAGGCTATGGCTCTGACCATAGCAGAAGAATTGACATCAGGTGAGGTGGTGGCATGTACCATTCTGGTCAACTCTTTTCCAGTATCTATATTATTTGATTCGGGTGCATCGCATTCATTTATGTCTATACGATTCACAATACGGATAGGACTGGAGCCTGAGTCATTATCAGTAAGGCTCAATATACTTACTGGTAACAGTTTTGTGGGAGTACATAGAGTCTATTTCTCATGTCGAATCATAGTTAGCGGTAGAGAGTTCCCCGCTAGGTTGATAGAGTTTCCGATGGCCGATTATGATGTGGTCTTAGGAATGGATTGGTTGAAGGATCAATATGCAAGAATAGACTGCCATATTGGCAGGATTATTTTTGGTATTCCCGACGAACCAGAGTTTTCATTCTCCAGAGGCGAAGTAGAACCTTCTCCACCAGTATTGCGGATGGCAGTAATAGTGGCAGTTCAGTTTTCCAGATTCATTGAAGAGTTTCATGATATATTTCTCGAAGAGCTTCCAGGTATGCCCCTAGAGAGAGAGATAGAGTTCACCATTGATATGCTTCCGGGGACAGCACCAATGTCAGAAGGAGTCTACAGGATGGCACCTTCAGAGTTGGAGATCTTGTACAAGATGATTGAAGAACTCAGAACCAATGGATTCATTCGTGCTAGTGGATCACCTTAGGGAGCCTCGATACTTCTTGTGAAAAAAAAGGATGGTACGTCAAGATTATGTATTGATTATCGTACCTTGAACTGTTTAACAATCAAGAACATATATCCTCTACCAATGATAGATGATTTGTTTGATCAGCTTAGAGGAGCGACAATATTTTTGAAGATTGACTTACGGTTAGGGTACCATCAGATCAGAGTCAGAGAGCAAGACATCCCGAAGACAGTGTTCAGATCCAGATATGGGCATTGAGAGTTTCTTGTTATGCCATTTGGAGCGACCAATGCGCCAGCCGTATTCATGGACCTTATGAATCGTATCTTTATGCCCTATTTGGACCAGTTCGTGATAGTGTTTATAGACGACATCCTAGTCAATAGCAAGAATGAGGTAGAGCATGAGCAGCATCTTCGTATAGTTTTTCAGAATCTCAGAGAGCACCAGTTGTATGCAAAATTCAGTAAGTGCCAGTTTTGGCTGGATCGTATCTCGTACTTAGGTCAGATCATCACCAGAGGTAGAGTGGAAGTGGACCTCCAGAAGATAGTGGCTATAGAGTCATGGCCAGTTCCCGGTACCGTCGCAGAAGTTCAAAGTTTCCTAGGATTGGCTGGCTATTACCGGCATTTGTATCAGACTTCGCTCGAATTTCAGCACCACTGACGCAATTAACTCGCAAGGATGTGCAGTTTGCTTGGACAGCAGAGTGTTAGAGTTCATTTAAGAAGTTGAAGCAAGGATTGATGACGGCACCCATTCTCACGCTTCCAGATGGGACTGGAGGGTTTTCAATCTATTGTGTTACTTCCAGAAAGGGATTGGGATGCGTCTTGATGCAGCATGGTAAGGTAGTAGCTTATGGATCACGTCAGCTTCGTGTTCATGAGAGGAATTACCCAACCCATGACTTGGAGTTAGCAGCGGTAGTTTTTGCGCTTAAGCTGTGGAGGCATTACCTGTATGGAGATCGGATGGAGATTTTCACCGACCATAAGTCTTAAGTTTGTTTTTACCCAAAAGGATCTTAATATGCGTCAGAGGAGATGGCTAGAGCTACTTATGGATTATGACATCAACCTGTATTATCATCCTGGAAAGGCCAATATTGTTGCAGATGCATTGAGCAGAAGAGCCGAAGTTTATTTTCTAACAGCACAACCAGAGTTGTTAGCAGATCTTCAGAAGATGGGTATTGAAGTTGTTCTTCCTACCAATGTGGCATTGATGGCTAGTATGCAAGTTCAATCCAGAATAGTTGAGAGGATTAAGTTAGCTCAGTCAGCAGATTCTAAGCTTCAGCGGCTTAGGGCAGAATATGTACCAGGACGAAGACCAGAGTTACATATCCATAAGGACGGTACACTTCGACAAGAAAGGCGTCTTTGTGTACCTAGTGGTGATATCAGACAAGAGATCATAGCAGAGGCTCACAGTTTACAGTATTCGATTCATCCCGACGGTACGAAGATGTATCGTGATATCCGTCAGCATTTTTGGTGGAATGGCATGAAGAGGGAGATAGCCCAGTTTGTCTCTCGATGTTTAGTTTGCCAACAAGTTAAAGCCGAACATCAGAGAATAGCTGGACTTCTTCAACCTTTACCAATCCCAGAATGGAAATGGGAGCACATTATTATGGATTTTGTAACCGGGTTACCTAAATCCCCAGCTGGGAGAGATGCTATTTGGGTTATAGTTGACCATCTTAGGAAGGTAGCTCGTTTTATCCCTTTCAGAATTGGCTAGTCGATGGATCAGCTTGCAGGGATGTACCTCAGGCAGATAGTCAGATTGCATAGAGTACCAGTCAGTATTATATCCGACAGAGATTCAAGATTTACAACACACTTTTGGCAGAGTCTTCAAGAGAGTTTGGGGACTCGTCTCAAGTTTAGTTCAGCTTATCATCCACAGACAGATGGTCAGTCAGAACGTACGATCCAGACTCTTGAAGATATGTTACGGTCTTATACGCTTGACTTTGGTGGTTCGTGGGAAGATCACCTGCATCTCGTGGAGTTCTCATACAATAACAGTTTCCAGGCCAGTATCCAGATGGCTCCCATTGAGGCCTTGTACGGTAGAAACTGCAGATCCCTATTAGCATGGGATGATGTAGGCAAGAGGCAGATGCTTGGTCCAGAGTTTGGGAACTCACCTCCAGTTCAGCTCCGCTTATCACCCGCAGACAGATGGCCAGTCGGAATGCACAATCCAGACTCTTGAAGATATGTTGAGATCTTGTACACTTGACTTCGGTGGCTCGTGGGAAGATTACCTGCACCTGGTGGAGTTCTCGTACAACAACAGTTTCTAGGCCAGTATCCAGATGGCACCGTTCGAGGCACTGTATGGTTGGAAGTGCAGATCCCTGCTAGCATGGGACGATGTCGGAGAGAGACAGATGTTCGGTCCAGAAATGATTGCCCAGACGGTTGAAGTGGTCAGAAGAGTCCGGGATCATCTTCGAGTTGCCCAAGATCGCCAGCGCCATTGGGTCGATTCTCATCGGCGCCCTCTCGAGTTTTCTGTCGGCGACCATGTATTCCTGAGGATTTCGCCTAACCGTGGCGTCATTCGTTTTGGCGCACGAGGAAAGCTTAGTCCTAGGTATATAGGGCTGTTCAATATTCTGGAGCGAGTAGGAGATGTGTCATATCGTCTCGCTCTTCCGTCGTCGCTAAACGAGGTGCATGACGTGTTCCATGTATCCCAATTACGACGGTATATTCCGGACCCGAGCCACATCCTAGATCATTCGGAATTGGTTATTGGTACCAACCTTTCGTATGAGAAGAGGCCCGTGTCTATATTGGACCGAAGAGAGAAGACACTCAAGAATAAGACTATAAAGTTAGTCCGAGTCGCTTGGCGTCATCACTCTTTGGGTGAGTCAACATGGGAGCGTGAGGATGATATCCGATCGCGATATCCCGACTTGTTTGACTCGTGAGGTATAGTTTCTTCCTTATGCCTCATGCCTTCGATTCCTTGCTTGAATAAGTGATTGCCTGCCTAGTTATAGCTTGCTTGTGATTGATATAGCTTGTCCTCGTCTCTCTAGCCTCTTAATTAAATTCCGAGGACAGAATTCTTTTAAGGTGGGTAGAGTTGTAATGCATGTGGTTCGTATTACATATTTTGGAATACGTGTACGTATTTTATCTTGTATTACATGATTCCTTGCTTAGTTTTCTTCATGGCTTGGTTTATTCTTGGGTTGGTTCGGCTTGGCTCAGTTTGCTTTGGTTCACTATAAACCAAGGGTGAACCCCCTACCTACCACCACCATCCCCATTTGTTAACCCATTCTTCTTTCTCTTTCTTCATTAACCTCTTCTTCTTCCATTTACTTCTTCACCTACCAGAGAGAGAGAGAGGTCTAGGCAAGTGCAACTTGCTTTATGGAGGAACTCTAATTTTATTGCTTCATTCTCTTCCTTACAGCATTTTAACTTACTTTAGTACTTGGCATTTTTACTTTCCATGGCCAGATTCTTGTAGATCTAAGTTTACTTTATTTTTGGAAATTCTTGGGTTTTGATCTATTTAATCTTGTTATTTCTGAGTTTTGATGGTTCTATGTTGTAGAGCATTTCATTCTGCCCCGTTTTGACCTAAGGGAGTCTGGATTTTGACTTGGGATGAAGAAATTATGAGCCTCGGAACACTGAACTCCTTAGTTCTTCTTCTCAGACAAGTGGAGAAGAAGAACAGTGCTGACCGCATGAACCCCCTTAGCCGCATGGCAGCACTTAACCGCATAAACCTTCATACGGCGAGACTTCCAGCCGCATAGGCTTCGGCATAATCCGAGCTGCATGGACTCCGTCTACATGTAGCCGCATAGGCTCGTATTCCTTATCAGCCGTATGTGCATTCATATTTTTCCCAGCCGCATATACCCAGTGGCATAGCCGTATAAGACTTAGGCATGGCGCAGCCGCATATGCTCGTGATCATTCAACCGCATGTGGACCCGCTTCCTCCAAGTCGCTTAGGCCTTCTTCCCAGCCGTATGAATGCTCTGACTCAGTCGCAAGCGCCCTCTCTTTCCGCTGGCCGTATGAGGACTGATATCTTTAGCCGTATAGTTCCTGCCCCTGTCCTTAGCCGTATAGGCTTTTCCTTATCAGCCGCATGCGCTTGACCCTATTCAGCCGCATGGGCTGTTCTTCTCCCAGCCGCATGAGATTATTCCTGGCCTCATATGCCTGAGCCGCATGGCTCTCCTATAGTTCTGTGTACTGTTGTTATATTATTATTTGCCCAAGTCTTGTAACCCCCTTGTGTAACTTGAGTTCTTATGGCGTATACCTTTACCTTTATTGCATATTTTTACACCCATTTTATATCCTTATGCCTTTTGTCCTGAACTTGATAAATCACGATTTGATTGACATGATTGAAATAATAATTGTACATGACATGGTGTGACAAGGATCTAGCACGACATGACCTGATAGTGGCCCGTCGTGGCGCACTCCTGACAAGTACACTTGACATGATAACCTGACATGATATATCTTGATAAGCTGTTGCGACGGCTACTTGACATGACATGACCTGTATAAGTAACCTGGACACCGTGGGCAATTGTGCTTATACAAATAATCCAGTCCTATATTGCATCATGTCTAGGATGGGACTCCTGAGTACCACGGTCAGGAGTACCTACTGAAATGGACTAAGGCTAATAACTAGATTAATACATTAGTCATAAAGAGATTTCCCAGCTACAGGCAATCCCATTACCTGGGCGCGCCTGGGATCTGTAGCCTGCCGTCGAGTATGGCACATTTCCAGCACACTGTCATGTGTTGCAACCTTCAAGCTATCTAAGGGTACATGCGTTTCCTGGACGATGTACCCACCTGAATTCAACCCCTAATTTTTGACCTGGGTAACCTGGATGGTCTGCAGGGCTTGTGGCTGTGGAATAATCTCACTGCATCTTGCTAGTAACTAGGCCTGTGATAACCCTAGTTAGTTAAAGTATCAAGCCGTACTTATTGCTTGGCCGTGATGGTTGAATGGGAATTATCAGTCTAGTCTTGTCTTGATCCTGTATAGATTATTGCATGTTCTGATTTTATTACATTATCTTGCGGATAAATGGGAGAAACCAAGTTCGGTTCAGACGAAGGGTTACAATCCCGGTCCTTGTTTGGTTTAAGGGTTGTAACCTGGTTATCTGAATGGTCCCATGGTTATCTTACCGTATATCCTCGTGAGGTTATATTATCTCCAGTTTTACTATATATTATTATCTTCTGTGCTAATTGCTGGTTTTAGTTCCTAAGTGAAGCTTCCTTTGTGGCACTTGCTCTTTCTGGGATCTGACCCAGCTGGTTTTGTATGGCCAGATTTCGGAGCAGCTCCAAAGGATCTACCGACTTTCCAGCCCGATGGTGACCACCAGGCGTAACCAGGGCAACGAGTAGGTTATTTTTGGCTCTTCCACTCTATTGTAAAAATATTCTTTTGAGACGTTTAGCCGACGAGCACCTGTTTAGCTCGATTGCACTTACTTACTGTCTACCTACGGGCTGTAACATGATTGACAGATCCTAGGGTTGATCATGTATGACTAAAACTCTTGCTAGTCCTAACATTTTGTAACGACTAGCTTCATGATCAACTGAATATGTAATGTTTGGGATGCCTTACTATTGTATATTTGGTGATCTAACAATCTTGTAACATTTACTTACTTGCTTGTGATTGAGACACTAGGCTTGTTCATGACCTTAAGAGACTGTTGGCTTGTAGTAAACCCTCATGTATCTAGACAGCCGTGACCGTATAGCGAGGTAGGTTGCACTTCAATATACGTAGCTGGCTATGTCTGCCCCCGCTCTCCAGTATTCTGGTTCTGGGACGTGACAATGTAACCCAATTGCGACGATATATCCCGGATCCGAGTCATGTCCTTGATCATTCAGAATTGGTTGTTGGTACCAACCTTTCGTATGAGGAAAGACCCGTATCCATATTGGACCGGAAGGAGAAGATACTCAAGAACAAGACTATTAGTTTAGTCCGTGTTGCTTGGGGTCATCACTCTTTGGGTGAGTCAACGTGGGAGCGTGAGGATGATATCCGATCGCGATATCCACACCTGTTTGACTCGTAAGGTATAATATCTTCCTTATGCCTTATGTTTTTAAATTCTTGCTTGCATGAATGATTGCTTGATTGACTGCTAGTCGTAGTTGTTTATGATTAGTATAGCTTGCCCCGACATCTCTAGCCTCTTGATTAAATTCCGAGGACGGAATTCTTTTAAGGTGGATAGAGTTGTCATCCCCATTTTTCGTTATCCGTATTTCCAGTATACGTATACGGAATCCTGACACATATTTTTTTCTTCTCCTGTCCTGCTAGCTAATTTTAGTTTAATCTTGCTTAGGTTCATCATGGCTTATCATGGTTTAACTTGGTTCATTTTGGTTTGGCTTGGTTTATTCCCTTTGGTTCATCATGTTAAATCCTTCCCTTCTTCATTTATAAACCCACCTACTTTTCTCTCTCTTCATTATTTTTTATAACTTTTTTTCTTCTCTATTAAAACCTCTCCCTCTCCATAGGAAAGTGCAACTTGCTTCATGAAGGAACCCTCCATTTTATTATTCTAATCTCTTCTATGCAACATTCTAAGCTACTTTAGTTCTTGTCATTTTTTATTTTATGTATATATTTGTGTAGATCTAACTTTGCACCTTTTTGGAGTTTTTTTGGGTTTTGATCTATCAAACCATCTTGTTTTTGAAAACTAAGAGTTCCATGTGGTAGAGAATTCGATTTTACACAACTAGACTTTTGAAAAGTTAGATTTCATTGTGTTTTGACCAAGTTATGGGAGATTGAAATTCATGGGTTCCATGGCCTTCTTCTCGAAATTTTGGAAAAGAAGAACAGTGTGGGCACAAGACATTTTATGCGCCCACATGGACTTTAGCCGTGGGTGCATAGCCCTATATATGCGCCCAAGCTTCCTGCCTTCCATAGTGCTGGCGTATAACTATGCGCCCACGAGTTGTGCGGGCGCATGGGCGCTGGGCGCATAATCCCCTGGGCACATGCCTCCACTTAGGCGCATGTATCCCAGACTTCCCTTCTCTTAGGCACATGCCACCATGGGTGCATGTTGCCCAGGCCCTCCCTGACTTCGGTGCATAACTTTGCATGCAGACAAGTGCATCATCTTTTTTCTTGGGCGCATAGACCCTGCCAGCACAGTAACGCCCCAGTCCCAAAAATAGAAGGACTAGAACGTAATCATGCCAGCTGTATACATACGAAGTATATGGACCGTCGTATGTATACATAAGCTATAAAATGCAGTAACCAAGGCACTAAATCTCATCCACAAAGATAAATAATGATATAAAAGGAACTTTGAATTTGTCATGTATACAATCGTTGGGCGGAGACAAATCTACTACCAACTATGAAAATAAATACGTAATAAAAGAAAGAGTTTGGCGAGCAAAGTGAAGACGATCAAAGGGCAATCATCCTCGAAGAAATAGAGATGATCATGACCACGGCTATAATACCTGCAAAAGACAAGAGCACACACCTGGCAAGATAACCAGGTCCTGAGAGGGACGTAACAAGATACATAAAGAACATGCCACATAAATACTGAATATAAAATATGCCACAAACAAAAGTAAGTGACAAGACAACAATAATGTAATCTAACCATACTAAAGTGAATATGCAGTTGAGAAACAATCCTTTCGACGCACATGGCTGTAAATGGGATCGGCATAGTCCCCCTATAGGGCACCAGGGGCCTACGTCTGTAACGTCCGAAGATCGTCAGAGGGCATCATGTGCAAGGGGCTACGTCCATAATGCTCTAAAAAATATTAGAGGGCACCTGGAGCCTGCGTCTCCGGAGGAGCGCACAGGTAATAAGGGAAGTACAAAGAAGCCCATACGTCAGGTAATGTTCTCCCCACCCAATGCACCTATCATGTCGCATCCACGACCATGTAACACTACGAAACGTCAAGTCTTCTAATATGCAACTATTGACAGTTAGACCTAACACATGTCCTATACGCATCAGTGATCAGCCAACACGCAAGTCCGGATTCTATATGCTACTCACAACTCACACATCTCGTGGCACATCAGTGTCAAAGTTTATGTAATGCACTAAACTAGTGGTAGTCCCTTAACTCTAGGTCCATATAGAATCAAAGGATAATAACAAAATACAGCTAATATCACTGAGCAGGCACTAGATCAGGAACTGTAATAATGGTACAGTTAAAAGAACTGGAAATAAATACACAGTGATAAGCAATAAATAAATACAGACTAATTTATAAACAGTAAATTATGGTAAGGTATCTTGCCTGGTGTGTCGCCTGGTGGTACGATGTTCTGTCATATCCAACAGTCCAATAGCTACGATCGAGGCGTAGGGGTCCGAAATCGGAAAAGAAGTAAGGGTACGATTAGTCATGATCAGCTAAGATAATTGAAGAGAATTTGTGGAAATGAATACACGTACTAATTTTTGAAACCTACTTTTATAATAAATTTACGTAATTACTTGAAACATATTTTATTAGTAAAAATAATTTTTGAGAAATACTTGAAAATGTTTATTGTATAGAAATTTGAAAATTATGATTTACTAGTCAATTTTTTTTATATTAAATAATTAAAACTAAATTAAATATTTTGTAAAAATAATTTAAAATAATAATGATACTTGGTAACTACAATACTAGTGGTAGTAAAATATATATATATATATATATATATATATATATATATATATATATATATTGTAGTTACTACCACTAGTATATATATATATATATATATATATATATATATATATATATATATATATATATATATATATATATTAAAGGAAGGGGCGGTCGACGGCGCCGCGCGGAAGGGGGCGGTCGCGCGCGGAGCTCGGTGGTCGGGCGTCAGTGATGGCGCGGTGAGGACAGAGGGACTAGAGGAGGGCGCGGTGCTCGGCCAGGAGCGGAGGCGCCGACGGCTGTCGGGAGCATCCTGGTGTTGCGGCACCGGCGATGGTCGTTGCCGCCGGGACAGAGGCCGGGATGCCGGTCACCGGATTTGGTGTTGAAGGCGGTGGCACAGCAACTCATTGTCAAGAGTGCGGCGCTCGGGAGATACGGGGACGGGGAGGTCGGGTTCAGGTGAGTGTCAGGTTGCCTTGTTGTTTTTTTTTCTGGAGGGTGGTTGGTGGTGTTGACAATGGTGGATGCGGGTTTGGTTCCATAGTAATGGTAGTAGTAGTCGTCGGCGGTGAGGTGGTGAAGAAGAGGGCGGAGGAGTAGGAGGACAGGGAGAGGAAAGCTGTTGTGGAGTCGAAGTTATGATGATGTCGATGGTGGTAGTGGACTTGGTGGTCGACAGGGAGTTCGGCTGGGTATCGCCGGTTGGGGCTAGTGTCCGGAGAAGGTGGCGAAGGATGTTGTGGGTGATGGTGGATTGGCTGGAGTGGCCTGGCGGGGATGACTGAGATGCTTACGGTGATGGGTCGATGACGAGGAGGTTGGTGGAAGTTTTGGCAGGTGGCCATAGACAGGGATGCCGCGGTAGTGGCGTAGGAGTCAGGTAGAAGCTGCTAGGTGGTGGTCGCGTCAGCAAGGGTCGTCTGCGCTACGGGAAGAGCAGGGGCTGCAGGCAGCTACAGAGTCAGGACGGGGAGCTTGGCTGACGGGATGAACTAAGGTTAGGTTTTAGAGTTGAGTCGCGTCATCGTATCGGGAGTTTTCGACACGACATGGATGGACGTCCAGGATTGTCGGACGGGATGAAAATATTGTATTTGTAATGGAGGAAAATATATTGGATGGGAGGCACAGACACGATTCACAATCTGTGGATGGTAGAAATTTATGGATGAGTACCTCTCCTTATTTAGGAGGTGGGAATTCCCAGTTTGATAAGGATTGTGAGGATTCAAATTCCCCCATAGATAATATCATATTAAATTAAATTCGATTTAAACTTTAAATCGTTCAAATCCAAATCAAGCATAGATAAAACCGTTACTCATTTAATTCAAATTCAACTGAAATCTTTTCTAATTTAAATTAACAAAAATAGTTCAAATATTAAATAAAACAAAATCTTAAATATCATTTCATAATTAAATAAACATAGTAATATCTAATTTCGAAAATCACGATAAATACTTAAATATTAAATCATAAAATAGCTTTTACAAATAACAAAATATATTAATAAACAAATTTCTAATTTCGCAAAATATTTGGAATACATTTCATATAAACTACAATTTTTAAATCACTACTTATTTTTAAATGACGAATAAATAACTCTTTTTTAAAAATAAAAATATTTATCACATTTATTTGAACATGTACTTTCCTATATAAAATAAAATTTATAATAAAATTTTTTTTCTAAAATATGTACCTCGACACATATTCGCACTCGTCGAGCAAATACGAAACGCAAATCTTGCACGCTACGCAAATACAACAATGCGAACTCGTATGCGACGTGCAGTTACGAAGTACAAAATAAATACAAAAATATTTAAAAAAAATTCGTAGTAGAAATTTAGTGGGTTTACATCCTACCAAAATTACAAGAATTTCGTCCTCGAAATTTAGGAATATGTAGGGTACAAGAGTTTAATGATAAGAAAGTATGAACAATTCATTTGGCGGGGCAAGGAAACGGTGTTTAACATGAATTCGTTAAATAGGAAAATAATTCACGAATATATGGACGAGGGTCTCTAGCTAAGACAATCATGATAACACAATTCGAGAAATAATAAGGCATTGGGTGGATCAAAGAGAATAACTTAGGGACTTGGGAGGTATGGTTCCTTGAGAAAATATGGTCGCCTGGGTTTAGGTTTGATTAAGGAAATGCTTTGAATCATTCTTAAGTCTAAGAATGATTAGAAAGTCATGATAATGAATCTAGTGTCACGAGGAGGACGATTTACAGTCACATCGGTTGGTAACTGGCTAACAATCTTGGTAATAGATAGTGGACAACTAAGAGAATATCAAGTACGGGTGTTTGTCTTTCTAAAACAGGAGAAAGGCAAAATAAAGAGTTCGAAGAAGACATTATCGAATTCGAATGAGTGGTTCAAAGACGACTGAATAAGTTCCAAAAGGAATTGCCAAGGCAGTCGCGGGTGAGACACTAGGGCCAAGATTAACTATGTCTCCATCCACTTGAACAATATATAAAAAGCGAACCAAGTGCACTATGGTTGATCAAACCATAATACGTCGGTTCTGATTAGAAAATGTATTAGTGGGCGCCTACAACAAACATATGTCACGAACAAGCTCGATAAAAAGGAAGCTTGCAAAACTAGACTATAATAGCAACATAAGATAGTCAAAATATAAGCAGTGGATGATGAAGGAAATTAAATAGTCCAAGATCATTTAAAATTGAGTCTTGCCCAAAGTTTGGGCCTATGCAGCGACTCTAGTGTTTCCTTATCTATGACTTGGTTGGTTAAATGGGTTAGAGTCCTGCAAATTCTTCAATCTAAGTAGCTTATCCATATGGGTCATAAGGGCAAGGGCTTGTTAGGTTGTGAGGTACTCTACCCAACTTACAAGAGTTAAACTAGTGGTATGATGGGACAATGGGTCAAGCAATCAAGGTAAGGCACAAAGTTAAGCATTTAAGGAATCACATCATATATTGGGTCGAAAAATTTGAGTCGAGGTTGAGTCCATATATGTAGCCAAAAGTATATCGGTACCATGGTAAGGGTTATAGTTTAGTCTTTATGACCTGAAAGTCGTATATAAAAATAGAGTACAAGGGGACGTGTTTTAGTGGAACATGATATGCCTACATAAATGTGAGCTCGTCTAGGTCTTGTATATGAAATTTGTGGGTGTAACGCCCTAGTCCCAAAAATAGAAGGACTAGAACGTAATCATGCCAGCTGTATACGTACGAAGTATATGGACCGTCGTATGTATACATAAGCTGTAAAATGCAGTAACCAAGGCACTAAATCTCATCCTCAAAGATAAAAATCTTATAAAAGCAACTTTGAATTTGTCATGTATACAATCGTTGGGCGGAGACAAATCCACTACCAACTAATATAAATAAGGAAGAATTTATACAAAGAAAATGAATTGGTCGAATGAAGGAGATGACGATCCAAAAGCAACATCTCGAAGAATAGAGAGCAAGTCATGGCCTTAGCTAGAGCACCTGCAGAAATCACAAGAGCACACACCTGGCGAGATAACCAGGTCCTCAGTGGGGCGTAACAAGATACATAAAGAACATGCCACATAACTGAATATATATACTGTGTCATAAATCACAAGTAAAGTAAATAGTCCCACTCGTAACAAGATCCAATACCTCATCATCGAAACAGTGGACTACCCCTACAACCAAATAAGGATAAGGGGTAGTACACTATACCGCGATGCGATATTGTCCCAAGCTACTAATGGAACGGGGTGATATGACATTGACGAGGGTTACATAACCATCTAATGTGTTTATGCAGTAAGAACAAACCTTCAACGCATGAGCCCTGGCTGTAAATAGGATCGGCATAGTCCCCATATAGGGCACCAGGGGACTACGACCGTAACGTCCGAAGATCGTCAGAGGGCATCATGTGCAAGGGGCTACGTCCATAACGCTCTGGAAAACGTCAGAGGGCACTTGGAGCCTGCGTCTCCGGCGGAGCGCACAAGTAAGCAGGGAAGTACAAAGAAGCCCATACGTCAGATCTTGTTCTCCCCACCTAATGTACCTATCAAGTGGCATCCACGACCATGTACCTCTACTAACTGCTAAGTCTCCTAACACGCCTCTATTAGCAGTTAGCCCTAATGCATGTGCACGGGTGATCAGCCCACACGCAAGAACCTCTACATGCTACTCATCTCACACATCCTTGTGGTACAACTATGTCATGGTATATACGATACACTACAGACGGTAGTCCCTTAACTCTAGCTTCATATGCAATCAATGGATAATAACAAGGTAAACTAATAATCACTGAGCAGGTAGTAAATCAGGAACTGTAAGAACCAAAAATAATGAACAATGATATGTAATAAATAAATGCAAACTGAATATAAACAGTTTAATGGCAAGGTATTGTCACGCCCCGCTCCCGTAGGAGCGATCGTCCTCGCTAAGGCGTGATGCCACACGGGCCTAGGTTGCGCCCGTGCAAGGCCAAGTCCAGAAACGGCCGATTTGATGCTAGGCCACAGAGTCGCACAGAGTGTCCCCTTTTGCAGCGGAAAGTAAATGAACACACAAGTTGAATACGAAATCAAACTCTTTATTGATATTCAAGAAGTTACAAGCGGCGCTAGGCCGATATTATAAATCGCTCAAGCTCTCTCTCTCTGAAACATAAAAGGCGTGCCAAGTGGCTTACAAGATGGTATGATTCATGGCGATGTTTCGATACATTATGTCCCGTATATGGTGCTCTAGCTCCTTGCTACGCTCCAAGGCCCAGAGATAGCTCCGCGTCTTAGCACGTTCGATGGAAGCTCCGCACCCACCGGCGTCTCCTGCATCCTGCATGCAGACTGTGGGGTTATCAGTACATTGTTATGCACTGGTGGGGAGGCTAGCTCGCCCACAATGCTATCATTACCGAACACGTTCCATTTACTTTTGTGCATCTCTATCATTCATTGTCTTTCTAATCTTGCCTTAGGATCAATTTCATGGCATATTGCATAACCTATCTCGTGTTGCAGAATTCAAGTGTCTCATAGAAAATATATGCACGACTTACCCATACTTACCGTCCGGCCTTCCCTGTCCAAGTAAACCAAGTTAGACAACAATTTATGTAATAACATAATGTGGTACTTGGAAAACATTCAATATCGAGTGCATGTCCCTGCCTCGGGTCCTAGCGCATCGTAGGCGTATTCTTTAACTCATTGTACAAGTATTCTTGATCATGTGGTGTGTTACATTCAAGCCTGTTCAGGAGGTACTTGGTTCATTTAACTTAGACTACTTTGATTTCAATGCAAAGACTTGCACGTGGATTGCCACCAGCAAAGCCCCCTTATTCTATATGCACCGGTCGCTGGCATGACAAGCCATTTGGACATTTCTCCTTGGTATTTCTCAACTTAGCATAGGATGATGGCTGGTACACCCCGTTAACTCTCTTGAAATACCTGCACTTACGTCTTCCGGTGCCCAAGCCCGCACCCAGGCAGCCCGTAAGCCCCGACTTTTGATTCCGCCTAGGCCGGCCACGGTATACACCACCACACAACACCCGTGCCGCAGAATCATTGCACGGACACAGCATTCGCCACCCCTCGCTCGTGCCGTTTATCTACGACCATTTCGTATTATCTTGTCTTTTACTTAATGGCTATCTCCGCCGTAGGCTAACCCTTAGCCATAATGCGTTATCGACCAGGTTGGCGTCCGTGCAGCGCGGGTAGCGAGCCCCGATGCACGTGCCCGTCACACCTGTCGCTAACCATTCTTTCTTTTCTTATCTTTTTTTCATTCTTTCTTTTCTTTCTTTCTTTCACTTGTTCATTCGTTTATCGATTCATTCACGCATTCATTCATTCATTCATTGATTCGTTGATTTATTCATTCAAGTATTACGCAACTCCTTGTACGGGAGTTGCCTTGGCGACCCATCGGTCCCATAGCCTTTCAGTGTCGCTATACTCTACTCGAAACGACTATATTGATAGCCTTCCCGTTCATTGTTGTAAACCATTCATTGTTGGACGCATAAGGAGCATAAACGTAGGCTTGTGCCGTAGCACAAGCATGGAGCGCGGGCGAGAGTTCTCGTACTTTTCCATGTTCCTTTCCATATTCTATACAAGCATACAAGTTGGGATTATTCCCTTAGCTAGGTACGTTGAGTCATTTATTAGCATGCAAGAGGTTATCGCCTAGCGATTCTCGTGATAGTGTCCATATTGTTATGTGTCTAGGCTAAGCACAGACGGGTTCATCGGAGCCACCCACCTTAGCGATGTTCGCATCGGTCGAGCGATACTCCGAGCGCGCCTTTGAAAGTCTAAGTCTGGATTCATCTTGACGGGCCAATGTAAGCCTTGCATCGATTCTTTATCAGGTCGATGCCAACTCTTCGGGTCGACGGCTCGTTTGAGTCGTTGTACTTGCCGTTTGAATCGACGTTCCGCTAAGGCGGAGCGGGGCATTACATAATACACCACTCAAAACAAGTCTCGTCCTCGAGACTTCCTGAGTGCAGGTCATCCTACCGTTCCCTAACTCATGTCGTCGTATTTCTTAGACAATTCTATCGAATGGCTCTATCTTTCGATGGCATCGAACTATGCACGGTTATCCTTCCAAGTTTTATGTTGCATGTGTTTGATGAATTTTATCGAATGATTGTCCATTCATTTTTGACTTGATATTACTTATTCAATCGTCGAGTTTCTTCGAATTGGTTGGTATTTTTTTCGTGTCATGGGACTGAAACGGTCGTACGAGGTTCGTTGAAATTCTCAAATACGAGAGTCGCAGGCTGAGGCAAACTCACTCATTCGTTCATGCGTATCTCAACACCCACTTGCAGCTGCATTCAAGTTCATCATATCGCTGAGTTTGGATCGTGCACGCATTCAAGGCGTCCTCCGAATATGTACATTTCAACCAAGCTTAGCGACTAGCGAAGTCGGACAAGCTACTCGTGATAGTTTTGATTTGCCGATCGTTTTGCTAACTTCGATTTAAAACCGAACTCATGTGTGTATCACATATCATTTATCTCGGTCCTCGAGATGATCCGATTCGCTTCTCAAGCGCTCTTGTCAACAAAATCAATACGATTTCTTCTTAGCGGAGTCGGCCAAGTCTAAGTAATTCCCGTCCGATTCGAGACCAAGTATTGCACTATCATCGAGTACGTCTTCCGACCAATGATTCAATTCGTTATTTCAACTTTACTTGCGCATCATCCATTCCTATCATTCCTATCATTTGGGGCCATTCTCGTTGTCGTTCACGCACACTCCTAATTTCCCGTCCTACTCTAAGTCTTGTTGCCCAAAGTCTATCGTCCGTCCAGACGATATTGTAAATAACATCGCACAGGTTCAATCACTCGGCATAGGGTCGTCCGTCTATCCGCTAGGTCAGCTCACAAGGTCATAGTTACAAGTCAAGTCCGTGGCTCATCGTGCAAGGTTGTTGCACGACGCTCGCCCCAAATCCTACGGTCAAACCATTTGTTCGTTTGTACGGGAGTTTCTACCCAAGCTCGCGTCACTCAGATTTCTAAACATCGAGCATGATCACCTAATTTGCATCAAGACTTACGTTGCATATATTCAATTCCGTTCAATCACCAGTTCTAACCAATTCATGTATTCGATCACGAGGTCATTCAGCTCGACAATACATTGCGCCCCAATCTCACGCGAGTCAGATTATCCACGGTGGTTCATGAATCACCATGCAATGCTCCCGCGGAATAATCATTCTCATCGGGGTGTAACTCTTGTTTGAGTTTTAGACTAACCCATTCTCGATACGCGGATTGGACCTACTCGATCCTCAAGTTCAATTCCTCAAGCACACAAATTCATTCTCGAGTCCACCTTCGCGTCAAACCACAAGTCGAAGCAATCAGATTGCCACGCCATCCAAGTTCAATCACTCCTGCTGTATGAATCACCATATCAGTGCTCACGCGGAGTGATCGTCATAATCTGGTGCGACGCATGTACGAGGCTGGAGTTGCGCTCGCATAAGACAAGAACGTTAACGTTGTGGTTGTCAACGAAGCAAATCCAAGCATTCACATTTTTATCCAAGCCAAATCAATTCGATAATCTGATCGTCATGCGTTCAACTAGAAAATCCTCGAGCCAAATTCTATCTTTTCCTCGACACATTGTTAACATCCCAAGTATAGCATCCAACGGAACAATGACATTTGCACGACCGTCATTCACCGAGTCAGAGTACCCCCGAGTTATCGTATATCGATCTTTGATACGCCTCAATACCATCGACGATATGCGTAACCTGACGATCTTCCTTTGCAACCAATTTCGAGTCGTACGACTGATGCTATTGTCCGAGTTGGATAATCCACAATTTTCTCGATATTCAAGATCAAGTTCGATCGCTATTCCTCAAGCTTGTTTCAAGATCGTTGTTCAAAACTCAAGTCACATTTTATTTGAATCAATCCCAAATCGTACGCACGATCCTCTAAGTTTCCTCGATCAAGAGCATTTATTTTCATTCATCGTTTCGAACCATTTTCTAACTCGCATTGCCCAATGACAAGTTGTCCGAACGACATCTCGTTCGGGATATTCGAAGTCATGATCAACTAAGCGTAACACGTTCTAAGGCTTTGCACGATCGCATCGCCTCGTCGACATACCCGTTCTATCCGTATATCTTGTAGTCTCGCTCGAATAATTTCTATAACGTCCATACACCACTCAGGGTTCGAGCCACTCGACTAGTCGTCGACACTCACTCTTATCCTTCTTCGAAGCTATCACATACACCACTCGGAGTCAAGTCATTCTATAAATCCTCGAAAGGTTATTCGACTCCCGATCGACATGTCCAATTTCTCGTTCGCTCATTCTTCAAATTCTAAGAACCATCTCCCCGTGTTTGCTTTAGCGCCGGTCAAGTAGCGTCTCTATCAACATACGTTCTAAGTCTCTCTTATTCTCGTCCGAGCGATAGTCAATCTCGCTCGCAACTCGTTTGTACCATAAAGTCCAGGTGCGCGATACTCGGCACAACTTAGCCAAAAGGCTGCGTGCATAACCATCTCGTTCGAACTATACTTCGGTCTCGTGTACTCGTTCGCTATTGTCAGCGTAAGCTCATTCAAGCACGCACTGCGTTTGCTAACTCTTAGCATCGGTTTCTTCCAACTCAAGTCCGTCATGGTGGCACAAAGGCCTTCGTCTATCGATCCCGTCCAACCGAGTACTCGTACGAGCTTTTGAAAATATTAGACTTATTGTATGGAACATCCCAAGACACAACGAGAGAGAGTGTACACTTCTTTTATTTTCAACGAGCTTTCAAAACTGAAAAAATCGAAACGATGTCCAAGGACGTAAAGCCGTACTTTGATACCAATTTGTCACGTCCCGCTTCCGTAGGAGCGATCGTCCTCGCTAAGGCGTGATGCCGCACGGGCCTAGGTTGCGCCCGTGCAAGGCCAAGTCCAGAAACGGCCGATTTGATGCTAGGCCACAGAGTCGCACAGAGTGTCCCCATTTGCAGCGAAAAGTAAACGAACACACAAGTTGAATAAGAAATCAAACTCTTTATTGATATTCAAGAAGTTACAAGCGGCGCTAGGCCGATATTATAAATCGCTCAAGCTCTCTCTCTCTGAAACATAAAAGGCGTGCCAAGTGGCTTACAAGATGGTATGATTCATGGCGATGTTCCGATACATTATGTTCCGTATATGGTGCTCCAGCTCCTTGCTACGCTCCAAGGCCCAGAGATAGCTCCGCGCCTTAGCACGTTCGATGGAAGCTCCGCACCCACCGGCGTCTCCTGCATCCTGCATGCAGACTGTGGGGTTATCAGTACATTATTATGCACTGGTGGGGAGGCTAGCTCGCCCACAATGCTATCATTACCGAACACATTCCATTTACTTTTGTGCATCTCTATCATTCATTGTCTTTCTAATCTTGCCTTAGGATCAATTTTATGGCATATTGCATAACCTATCTCGTGTTGCAGAATTCAAGTGTCGCATAGAAAATATATGCACGACTTATTCATACTTACCGTCCGGCCTTCCCTGTCCAAGTAAACCAAGTTAGACAACAATTCATGTAATAACATAATGTGGTACTTGGAAAACATTCAATATCGAGTGCATGTCCCTGCCTCGGGTCCTAGCGCATCGTAGGCGTATTCATTAACTCATTGTACAAGTATTCTTGATCATGTGGTGTGTTACATTCAAGCCTGTTCAGGAGGTACTTGGTTCATTTAACTTAGACTACTTTGATTTTAATGCAAAGACTTGCACGTGGATTGCCACCAGCAAAGCCCCCTTATTCTATATGCACCGGTCGCTGGCATGACAAGCCATTTGGACATTTCTCCTTGGTATTTCTCAACTTAGCATAGGGTGATGGCTGGTACATCCCATTAAGTCTCTTGAAATACCCTGCACTTACGTCTCCCGGTGCCCAAGCCCGCACCCAGGCAGCCCATAAGCCCCGACTTTTGATTCCGCCTAGGCCGGCCACGGTATACACCACCACACAACACCCGTACCGCAGAATCATTGCACGGACACAGCATTCGCCACCCCTCACTCGTGCCATTTGTCCACGACCATTTCGTATTATCTTGTCTTTTACTTAACGGCTATCTCCGCCGTAGGCTAACCCTTAGCCATAATGCGTTATCGACCAGGTTGGTGTCCGTGCAGCGCGGGTAGCGAGCCCCGATGCACGTGCCCGTCACACCTGTCGCTAACCATTCTTTCTTTTCTTATCTTTTCTTCATTCTTTCTTTTCTTTCTTTCTTTCACTTGTTCATTCGTTTATCGATTCATTCATGTATTCATTCATTCATTCATTGATTCGTTGATTTATTCATTCAAGCATTACGCAACTCCTCGTATGGGAGTTGCCTTGGCAACCCATCGGTCCCATAGCCTTTCAGTGTCGCTATACTCTACTCGGAACGACTATATTGATGGCCTTCCCGTTCATTGTTGTAAACCATTCATTGTTGGACGCATAAGGAGCATAAACGTAGGCTTGTGCCGTAGCACGAGCATGGAGCGCGGGCGAGAGTTCTCGTACTTTTCCATGTTCCTTTCCATATTCTATACAAGCATACAAGTTGGGATTATTCCCTTAGCTAGGTGCGTTGAGTCATTTATTAGCATGCAAGAGGTTATCGCCTAGCGATTCTTGTGATAGCGTCCGTATTGTTATGTGTCTAGGCTAAGCACAGACGGGTTCATCGGAGCCATCCACCTTAGCGATGTTCGCATCGGCCGAGCGATACTCCGAGCGCGCCTTTGAAAGTCTAAGTCTGGATTCATCTTGACGGGCCAATGTAAGCCTTGCATCGATTCTTCATCAGGTCGTTACCAACTCTTCGGGTCGACGGCTCGTTTGAGTCATTGTACTTGTCATTTGAATCGGCATTCCGCTAAGGTGGAGCGGGGCATTACAGGTATCTTGCCTGGTGTGTCACCTGGTGTGGTACGGTGATCCGACAAGTTCTGAATAGTCCGATGGCCGGGGTTGATGTAATGGTCCAAAATCGTGAGAAAATAGGAACATGTGATTATTGGCCCATTTGGTCATATGGTCAAACCTGATTTTAATAATTGATTAAACTCTGTCTGGATATACAAAGCTAGTCGGGACATCTCGGACTCTTGAACATTATCAAGAATAGCTGTCCACTGAATTCAAGACCGAAGATCAGTTTGCCTACTCGAGTCTGTAATTCCTTATGCAATGTATTTTCATTTTATTTGAGTCTAGGAATATGTTATACACCGAGTCGTACTGGCAAATAGGCTACCCTTAAATGAGTTCAAAATGTTCTTAAAATGACCTCTCAAAAAGGTTTACAAAAAGGTTTTCAAAAAGGTTTTCAAAAATCACCAAAAAGCTTTTTAAAACCCTAACTAAATCCTGACTAAACCTTGACAGAACTTGGACCGAGTTCGGCCAGAGTTCGGTTGGTGGCCGTTGCGATTTTGAATCCTTGGAACTTGGTCCTCCTGCAGTTGCGGATTTGACCGAGATTTGCTCATAGAGTTCTGCCCAAATTCTGCCCGAATTCTGTCAGAAGCCTGCCTTTGAAATTCCTATAAATAGAGAAGGATTTCGATCATTTCAACTCACTCATTCACTTTCAATCTTCTCTCTATCTAAAGCTTTCAGTCTTTCAAAGAGTTTTCTAGAGCTTTCAATTTCAGATCCCAAGCCAATTACAATCCTCTAGTTGATTTGCCAGTGCGGTATGGTCTAGAAGTTTCTGAGAGATTGTAATCAGAAGGCTTGATTGAAGAATACCTCTTCACATTTGAAGTTGGACGAGTTCTTCGTATCAAAGCTCGCGTTGTAGAAGTTGCAAGGACTTCGTAAGAAAACTTACAATTTTTCCAATAGTGGATTCAACTGGTAGCAAGAGTTCTACCGACTGGATTAGTCCTCAACAGAGGGAAACCAGTATACATCGCTGTCTTTGCATTTGCTCTCTTAACTCTGTCTTTACTTTATTTCAGTTGTGATTAATATTCTGTGGTTGTGCTGCTAATATTTTTTAATGAGCATTATTCCGCTGCCAACTCTATTCACCCCCCTCTAGAGTATTACGCTTTACTATTTCGTTCCTACAATTGGTATCAGAGCGGGTGTTACAGGTAAAGCAAAGGTAACAGTGCAATTATTTATTCATTTTAATTAACTGTTATATAGATCACAGCACAACACATGGCAACTGTGAAATTCACAAGTGAAGGCCAGGCCACAAACAGACCCCCACTGTTTGATGCTACAAACTATACCTATTGGAAAATACGGATGAGTTTCTTCTTGAAATCACTTGACTTTGATTTATGGTCCATTGTTCTTGATGGCTATCAAAAGCCACCTCGTATAAATGTTGATGGAGTTTTAGTTGAAAAACCCCACAGCAGATATACAGAAGAAGAAAAGAAAAGGGCCAGTCTTGACGCACGTGCCATTAATGCTCTCTTTTGTGCTTTAGACAGAACTGAATTTAACAGGGTGTCTATCTGCACAACGGCTAATGAAGTATGGAAGCTACTTGAAGTCACACATGAAGGCACGACTCAAGTCAAAGAATCTAAAGTCAGCAGACTTACTCAAGAGTATGAGGCGTTCAAGATGAAGCCCAACGAAACAGTTACACAAATGTTCGAGAGATTCTTGGATATTGTAAATCCTTTGTCCTCCTTAGGCAAAGATTGCAGTAACCATGAAAAGATTCGCAAACTCCTGCGAGCTCTCACCAAGAACTGGATTCCGAAGGCTACTGCAATCATTGAAGGGAACGATCTCACAACTATGTCCCTTGAAGTACTCATGGGTAAGCTACTCACTCATGAACTGGAGCTACAAGATTTTGAAGAGCCTGTACCAAAGGAGTAGACGATCGCTCTCAAGGCTCAGCACAGAAAAGCTGCTGAAGGTGACTCAGACAGCAGTGGATCTGACGCTGAAGATCAAGCACTCCTAGCAAGGAAGTTCAAAAGATTCATGAGACATAAGAAGAGAGTCAAAGAGAACAACAGCAATAACTGGTATCAAGAAGATGCTGTCTGCTATGGTTGCAAGAAAAAGGGACAAATAAAGAAGGATTGTCCCACAAACTCATCACCAAGCAAGAAGAGCAACATGTATGAAAAGGGAACCTGAAGAAATCAACATCTATGAGATATACCAATACCAGCATATGGCATGAAAGTGAAGCCAGTGACTCAGAAGACGAACAATCAGAAGACGCTACAAACGTATGCTTTATGGCATCCGATCAGGTACCTACTGAACCTGTAGTTGATACTTATGATGACTTCACCTTTGAGCAATTAGGAGATGCCTTCAGTGACCTGATGACTGATTAGAAACTGCGTAGCAAGTATCAGACCGCTAAGAAGGTACTCAAAGAGTATAAAGGTGAAATAGGTAGACTTACCGACCTACTAGCTGAGGTTAGAAATAATGTTAGTGAGTCTGGTGAGCTTTCTTCAACAACACTCTTATTATACGAGACTACCAAGTCATCTGAAGAGAAAGACAAAATTATTGACCAACTCAAGGAAGAACTTTCTATAGAGAAGAAAAGTCTTCGATGTGCACAAATCAGAATGGAATCACTCACTTCTGATTATACTAAGTTATATGACACTTCCAAAAGATTGGAAATTAGGTTAGGAAAACAGCCTGAGGCTGCTGCTTCCTTCCCTAACACGTGTAACTTACCGAAAAATCGGAACATTCCCAAGCCAAACACTGTCAGACCTAACCATATAAAACCTTTACCCCAAAAGGTTAAGCCCAAACAAGATTATAGGTATGCTTTCTTCTATACTAGAAAACCTAAACCTACCAATCATGCACACCACTCAGCTTTCAACACTCGACATGCACAATGTCATTATTGTGGCCTCATTGGTCATATTTCATCTGCATGTAGAATGAGAAAGCTTGTTGATTTAAATGGTTATGCTTGGATACCTAAAGCTAACAATTTAGGAACCTACAAGAAATGGGTACCAAAAGTTTCATCTGCAAACTGTTTTGTAGGTGGAACACCCTTCACATGCTAGAAGCAAATGGATCCTCGACAGCGGTTGCTCATGGCATATGACCGGTGACACTACCCTATTTGCAACACTGTCGAAGAAAAAGAAGGAAGGCTATGTCTCCTTCGGTAATAACTTGAAAGGGTATATTATTGGTATCGGTGATGTTGGTAAGTCTCCCTATCCTGTGATTAAGGATGTCTATCTGGTTATCGAGTTAAAACATAATCTACTCAGCATAAGTCATCTAGCTGATCATGGATATGGCATCAACTTTGGCAAAGACAAATGTACTATAGTTGATAGCTCAACTGGTAGTACTATCTTTGAAGGTATCAGGGAAGACAATATATATGTTTTCTACTTGTTAGAAGAAACTAACATTTCAGGTAGATGCTTAATGGCCAAGAGTGATGAGAGTCATCTGTGGCATATGAGACTCGGTCACGCTAATATGGATACGATCTCAAGATTATCCACAAAGAAGCTAGTACGCGGTTTACCGGATATTACATTCAAGAAGGACTCGGTATGCAGCCAATATGAAAAGAACAAAGCTACCAGATCCACATTCAAGTCCGTAAATGCAGTATGTACTACTAGACCTCTACAATTGCTTCATATGGACTTATTTAGTCCTAGCAGAGTTGCTAGCCTCGGAGGTAAACTTTATGCTTTCGTAATTGTAGATGATTTCTCTAGATACACGTGGGTATATTTCTTGACACGCAAGAATGATGCATTATCCGAATTTGTCGCCTTTTGCAAGAAAGTACAGAATGAAAAAGGCTACATGATCACTCGCATAAGAAGCGATTATGGAGGCGAATTCGAGAATGCTGATTTTGAGCAATTTTGTGACACACACGGTTTTGTACACGAGTTCTCCTGTCCTAGGACTCCACAACAAAATAGAGTTATGGAACGTAAGAACAGAACTCTAACCGAAATGGCCAGAGTGATGTTAAACCAGTTTAGTCTACCCAAATATTTTTGGGCTGAAGCTGTCAATACAGCTTGCTTTGTACTCAATAGAGTTCTAATTCGACCCAAATCGAAGAAGACTCCATTTGGGTTATGGTTTGATAGAATTCCATCTGTTTCATACTTTAGAATATTTGGCTGTAAATGTTTTATTCTTAATACAAAAGACAATTTGGGAAAATTTGATGAAAAGGCCGATGAAGGTATATTTTTAGGTTATGCGGCCAAGAGCAAAGGATACAGAGTCTTCAACAAAAGAACCATGATCATCGAAGAGTCAATCAACGTCACCTTTGATGAACTAAATCAAATGACGATCGATGACAATGACGAAGATCCAACTGTACCAAGCTCAACATTAGCTGATCCTCAACCAAGCTCTGCACTAGCTGAACCTCCTAGAGAAGATCCAGAAACCAGCTATCTTCAGAATCTACCAAAAAGGTTAAAATTTACAGCTGATCATCCAAAAGATTTGGTAATTGGTAATATTACCAAAGGAGTAAGTACTCGTACATCCAGTAGAGATATTGTTTCTAGTGTTGTATTTATTTCACAGCTAGAATCCAAAACTATTGATGAAGCATGTAGTGATAGTTTTTGGATAGATACTATACAAGAGGAATTAAACCAATTTGAACGGAATCAAGTTTGAGAACTTGTTCCCAGGCCTATTGATCATCCGGTCATTGGCACCCGTTGGGTATTCCGAAATAAACTAAATGAGAATGATTTAGTGACTCGTAATAAGGCTCGACTCGTAGCTCAAGGATACAATCAAAAAAAAGGTATCGACTACGATGAGACTTATGCCCCAGTTGCGAGATTAGAATCCATTCGCATGTTATGTGCATTTGCATGTTTTCATGATTTCAAAATATTTCAAATGGATGTCAAGAGTGCTTTTTAAAATAGTTTTATAAAAGAAGAAGTTTTTGTAGCACAACCTCCAGGTTTTACGGATTTCAAAAACCCTGATCATGTTTTCAAGTTGAAGAAAGCCTTATACGGTTTAAAACAAGCCCCTCGTGCTTGGTATGATCGTCTAAGCTCTTTTCTACTTGACAACGGTTTTTCAAAAGGCAAGGTTGACACTACACTGTTTATTAAGTCTTTTAATGGCAAACTTCTTTTAATTCAAATCTATGTTGATGATATTATATTTGGATCTACTGATGAATCTCTGTGTCAAGAATTTTCTAAGTGTATACAGAATAAGTTTGAGATGAGCATGATGGGAGAGCTGAAATTCTTTCTCGGATTGCAAATCAAACAAACTGATAATGGGACATTTATAAATCAAGCCAAGTATACAAAAGACCTGCTAAAGAAGTTTGATCTGGACAATGTCAAACCTATAGGCACTCCAATGGCAACTTCAACAAAGCTTGATTCAGATGAACAAGGCAAGCCAGTCGACACACGTAAGTATCAAGGTATGATTGGTAGTTTACTTTATTTAACTGCTAGTCGTCCAGATATAAGGTTTAGTGTTTGCCTATGTGCACGTTTTCAAGCTAACCCAAAGGAATCACATCTGTCCGCAGTTAAGCGTATCTTTCGATACCTTAAAGGTACTTCTTCTGTTGGCTTGTGGTATCCCAAAACTAAGTCCTTTGACCTTATTGGTTATTCGGATGCAGATTTTGCTGGATGCAAAGTCGATAGAAAAAGTACCAGTGGCACATGTCATTTCTTAGGCAAGGCTTTAGTCTCATGGTTTAGTAAAAAGCAAAATTCTGTAGCCCTATCAACAACAGAGGCTGAGTACATCGCCGTAGGACGTTGTTGTGCTCAGATTTTGTGGATGAAACAAACCCTAGAAGACTATGATTTATTTTACACACATATTCCCATTTTCTGTGATAACACGAGCACTATTAATTTGACTAAGAATCCAGTATGTCACTCTCGTACTAAACATATCGAGATTCGACATCACTTTCTTAGAGATCATCATCAAAATGGAGATATAAACCTTGTGTACATAGATACTGAAAATCAACTAGCTGACATCTTTACTAAACCTCTAGCGGAAGATCGTTTCAATTATTTACGTCGAGAATTAGGAATTTTGGACGTCAATAATAATAATTAATTTTGTTTTATGATTATATATCATTACGCAAAAATTGTGTTAGAGACAAGCCAATAAAGAGTCTGTCTGTCACCACAACTACGATTGAAGCGAAGCGGTACTTAAGAGTTCCCCGGTGAACCTCCGCCAGCTGGGACAGTACTCCTACAGCTAATCTGAAACAGTCGCTGTGTAACGACATTTAATCAATAAAATAATATTAATTATGTTAATTGAAGTTGAAATGACTAATCTTTGAATTAAATATTTGAAATGAGACAATAAAAAAGAATGGCAAAAATTAACTTTATAGAACCCTAGGCGAATTCGGCCAGAGCTCTGACCGAATTCGGCCCGAGTTCGGTTGATGGTGTCAGGTTATATATACAGAACCCGAGCAGCCCTTCTTCTTCATTGCTTCCAAACTATTCACAACAGCAGCAGCAGCCGCGAAGGAGCCCCGAACCATAGCTTTTCACCACCCTCTTTCTTCCAATCCAAGTGGTGAAATCAATCCAAAATTTGGATTCGTGCGGAGTTCGTCGTTCTCTTCGACATACTTTGATTTCGGGAGGTATAACCCCATCTTTCTCCATTTTTCATTTAGTGTATTTTTATTTCAATTTGCACAAATGGCACCCAAATTCAATCCATCAAAGAGGAAGAAGACGAACCCTAGTGAGGAAGGGTCATCTTCGCATCCGCATACGAATTCCCTCTTCTTGCCGGTCCAAACGAGCGACGGTGCATTCGACGGGTTTTTCTTTCAAACCGTAGACCAAGCCCTACTGTGGTATGGAGACTTCTCCATGAGATCCATATGCACAGGCGCTCCAGTCAAATGGACTGTATTTCCTGATCATCGTCATTTATTTGAGGCATTAGGGTTACATCTTTTTGTTAAAATCTGCTTTCCTATAGCAACTAATGCCATTAGATTATTTTATTGCAATCTCATATTAAACACTTTTGATGTGAGCACTCGTGTTGGAGGTATTGATATCAATTTCAATGATGACCTCTTAGCGGAGATCCTTGGTATCCCTAACGAAGGTGCACCGCTAGTTGACATCACTGAATTTGATTTTCCCGAAGGCACGACACTCGCCAGTTTCAAAGCGGAGCTCTGTGCACCTGATAGAGTACGCTCTGGAAAGTTCAAGGCTAACAACCTGAACTTGTTTAACTATGAATTGCATCGCATCATCTATTCCACTATCCTTCCAAAATCCACTTCAAAGGATGATGTGACTTCTCTTGAGCTGTCCGCCATGTACCACATTCTTAAGGGGATTCTATTTTCTGCCCCTAAGACCATGATTCAGATGATGGGTCGTTGTCGTGCAAGAGATAGAAATCTCTCTTACGCGATGATTCTCCCACGCATCTTTCAGCGCTTCGATATCGATCTGTCGACTTGTACTCAGGACCCTGAGCCCAAGTTTCTTAGTTATCTCATCGTAGCATGACTGCTTCAGCTCCACCTCCTGCTCCTCCTACTGTACCTCCTCTACCACCTCATCAGTATGCCATGACATTTGAGGGCATACATCAGCATTTATCTGCTTTGCACGTCTCGATGACGGACATGGCTCGCGAGCGTGAGTTCTGCGACGTCACCCGCTATCAGGCGCTTGCAAACTCCTTAGCTGATCTTCGTTTCGCCCAGACTGGTCATTCAGCCGGTTCCATCCCTAGAGATCCAGCTTTATCCGGTTACCGCTGTGAGGATGAGGCTGTTCATGCCTACTTCCAGCCCGGTAACGCCTATGATTAGTACCGTCCTGAACCGTGCTCCATATCGTGATTATGTTGGTGAGTTCTATACTGGCGCCCCTCCGCATCCTTCTGGCGCTGGTACCTCTAGAGCTGGTACTTCAGGACATGCTGGTCGAGCTGTTGATGATGATGATGAGGATGATGATGAGGAGATGTGACTATATTATTTTGAGTGATATTTTATTGTGCACTTGGAAATGCTCCGATATTCCAAGTTATTATCAGTACTCTTTTATTAGCATTTTTTTAGTATGCTTCAGTACTCTTTTCTTTCATGGACATGTTTATTATGCCTCAGTTTATGGCATCCAGTTTATTTCAGCACTTTGTTTCAGTTTCAGTTTATGATAGCACTATTTCTTATATTGCTTCATTCTTTATAACTGCTTGTGAAATTACATGTCTGTGATGATTTTTTTAATACATGCCTGTGATATTTCTCTTTTATTTCTGCCTTATTTCTTTTATATATGTTTTCTCACTATTTGTTCCTTATGTATTTGATTGCGGGAGAGCTTTATCTTTTGCAATTATTTTGCTAAGTGACAAAGGGGGACAAAATTAAAGATCTAACATTTTTTTTGAGATAATACAGGATATGAACAATTTCTACTTTTTGATATTTTGAACAAGCTTAATGTTATATCATTCATAGTTTGTCAATTATCAAAATGGGGGAGATTGTTGGCCCATTTGGTCGTATGGTCAAACCTGATTTTAATAATTGATTAAACTCTATCTGGATATACAAAGCTAGTCGGGACATCTCGGACTCTTGAACATTGTAACGCCCCAGTCCCAAAATACGTAGGACTAGGAACGTAGACATGCCAGCTGTATTCATACGAAGTACGTAGGTCTCGTATGAATACATAAGCTGTAAATGCAGTAATCCAAGACAAACTAATCTCATCCACAATGAAAGGAATAATAATATAAATATCAACTCGAATATTTATGATACAATCGTTGGGCGGAGACAAAGTCCACTATCAACTATCAAAATGAACGAAATGTACATAAATCGAAAATGGAAAGACGAACCAAACGCGATCGTCTTTGGAATAATGGAGAAGACCACGGCCTTGGCTAGGATACCTGCGGAAAACATGAACACACACATGGGGAAAAACCAGGTCCTCAGAGGGACGTAACAAGATACATAAAAATAATACCAAGATGAACTGTAAATGATACATGATAAAGAAAAGACCACATGCTCCAACACAATGGAACCTAACCATCTAGGTGTAATGCAAGTCGAAAACTATACTGGAACGTATAAGTGTGTAGGAATAAAGCATAGCATCCACTAGAGGCTTTCGCATGAACTAGTATACGTCTCTGACCGTATCTGACGACGAGGTCAGGGCCGTGCAATGGATATATCCCCTAGTTCATACTTTGCATCGCTAGCATACCTCCTGACCTTATCTGACGTCGTGGTCAGGGCCGTGCAATGGATATATGCTCTAGCGACACACCCATAACAGGGAAACCATGAACCCATAACCGGGCAATCTAGAAGGCTGTGGGATAGCTCATACGTCCCAGTAGTTTTCCCCTCCCATGTATCACACAAGTCATATCCATGTCTTGGCGATCCATATCTCTATGCAAGTCGCTATCTAGTCTCTGCTAATCCATAAATGAACCGACACACGAACCGCCCGTATCGGTAGCAAGTCGAATACGTAGGTTCGTGCCGACTCTATGATCCTCACTCATGTGTCGTGTATGAGACGTGTCAATAAGTCAAAGAAGTTATGAAGCATAACTTCAACACACCGGGAAAGTCCGCTACCACATATGGTCCACACACACACACACACACACAAACATCGATATACATATCGATGGCACCCAAGTCATACTTGGAAATACTCTTACTAATGTAAAAACACTAGCAACATAAAATATCATGAATCAAATGTAAGTACATGATGGCAAGGTATCTTGCCTGGTAGAGCGCCTGGTGTGCTGCGATAATCAATGTGGCACGATCTGCAACTTCGATATAACAACTATGCAAGGTGACCTCAGATGGCGGCACGGATCGTGTCATTGAGTCCGGAAGGGTCAAATTAGTTAGGGTAGGCATATGGGAGTACGAAATTGGGGAAAGAATAGGAATAATGGGATTGGTTATGGAAAAGAGGAAATCAAGGAAGATAAAAATATATAATTTTTAGAAAACTATTTATAATCCTTGAAGGAAAAAAAAATTTTATTAGTAAAAATAATATTTGACAAACACATAAAAATATGGAAAATCGATTTAGGCTTAAATTCTATGTTTTGTAATAATAAATAAGATTGATAGCATACTACTTATGTTTAGTCAAAGTATTTAATAATTATATTAGAAAATTACTTATAATATTCGAAAACTATTATTGAAATTAAAATCTATATTTTCTTTTGTTCAAATATTCTAAATAAATATTTGAAAAGTCATAAAAACTATTTTCTTATGTCAAGCTATAATTTAGCTAGGTAAAAATATTATAATCATCCAAAATACTATACTAATATATCTCAAAATCTCTCGATACATATTAATAATATTTAACAAAATTAATATAAGTAAGCCAAACCTAAATATAACATTAATGATAATAGTAATATAGCTACAACATATTTTGTACAAAAAAAATAATAATAATAAATACAATAATAAAAATAAGGAAATAACAATAATAATAATAATAATAATAATAATAATAAAATTAAAAATCAATTCCTATAATAATCTTAAAAAAAAAGAAAGAAAGAGAAGAAAAGAAAAGAGAAAAGGAAAAAAATTAAAATTAAAACCAAAAAAAAAAAAAAAACCAGTACATCAGCTATACTGCTGCTATTCTTATCACAAGCCAAACGGAAACATTTCCCAGAAGAAAGGGAGAGAGGAGAGAGAGGGAAAGCGAGAGGAAGAGGAAGCGGGGTTACGTGCGGCGATCGACGGGAAGAAAGGGGAGGCGGAGCGCAGCACCGCAAGGGGCGACGGAGGAAGCGGCCTGCGGAGGAGAAAAGGGGGTTCCGGCGACTCGAGGGCTAGGGCAGGCGGAGGAAATCGATGGGCGGTCGGAGGCGGTCGGGCGGTTGCGGAGGAGCGGGGATGCGAGCGGGAGGAGATGGGTTTGGAGGAAGTCGGCGGAGGAGAAGTAGAAAGGGGCGGCGACGGTGGTTGGCGCAAGGGGTCGGCGAGGCCAGGCGGTGGCGGACGGCGAAGTTCGTCGGGGAAGAGCGGAGGACCGGGAAAGCACACGGATCTGGGGGCTGCTCCCGACGGTGGGGCACACCAGGTCGGCAGATGGGGATTCTTGGTCTGCGTGCTGCGGCGCGCTCGCGCTGGCACGGCGGAGTTCGGGTGAGGCGACGGAAGGAGCCGCGAAGTCTCTGGGCGGTCGTTGACCGCGCGGTGATGCGACGGCCGGAGGAGGATGGGCGGTCGGGGTTCGATGGAGGCGCGCACGGGCGGAGGATGGCCACGGCGTCGGCGCTCCGGCAAGGTAAGTGTGGTGGTGGTCGTTTAATTTTCTAGGGTTTTCTTCTCTTCCTTCTTTGTGTGATGATTTTTGATGGTGGTGGCGGTCTGGGAGTTGGCCGGATTTTGGTCGGAAGGGTTGGACCGGTGGTGGTCGTGGTGGTTTGGTTGTCGGGCGCTGGTGACAGGACGAGCCTGGTGGTCGAGCTGGGTCCAGGAAGTGGTACCGGTGGTTACGGAAGATGTGGTGACGGCCGGGGTTCGGCAGGGTTGGCCGGAGGTGGTGAAGGGGTTTCCGGCCAGTGGCCGCAGTTTGGCTGGGCTTGGTCGGGGAGTAGGGTGTTATGGTGATGGCTGTGGTGAGGACGGCGAAGGTCGGGGTGGTTGCCGTGGTGTCGGGAGAAGGCGTGATGGTAACGGTTTGTCGCCGGTTGGGGTGACGGTTGGGTTGGCCCTGGTTGGCCGGGTACGACGGATGTTGGCGGAAAGTAGAAGCAGCGTAGACTAGGCTAGGCTAGGCTAGGATTAGGAATTTGATGATGTCGGAGTGTGTCCGACACGAGGAAGAATATAATGTATTTGTAAAAATTTGGAATAAGATTATGGTTGGAAGAGGACACGGACACGAGGCACGCACCATTGGAGAATTATTTTGTGGAGAAATTTGTAGATGAATAATGTGGAGGAGTACCTGCCTATATTTATAGGATGTGGGAATTCCCAATTTGGATAGGATTAGGAATAGATTTAAAACCCAATTTAGATATTTCCTAGTTTAATTTAAAGGCAATCAAAATCCAAATCCAAATCCAATCTAATTTCAAATTAAATACTTTTAGTTTAAATCAAATTAATAAATCAAATTCTGATATGGATATCTATTTAAATAAATCCAAAAATTAAATTATGATTTAAATGTCCAAAATAACTTCCAAATATATTTTTAAAAATACCAATAATAATAATTTCAAAAATAATAAATATTTTTAAATATCATTTTGAATAATAAAATATTAATATTAATAAATCTAGAAAATTATATTTTTATTTAAAATAGACCAATAAATAAATAAAGAAATATTTGTATGCAACAAATATCCCTTACATAATTTGGCTTTTCTAGTATACAAAATATTATTTATTATTAATAGCTTTTTAGAAAAAAAAGGCTTTTTATAGCAAGAATAATAATTATATAATTTTGAAAGAGTATATTAAAATAACAAAGAAAAATGTTTTTATAAAATATGTACGCTCGTACATATTCGTACTCGTCGAGCAAACGAAAATTTCACATACGACGTACAATACGACTACGTGACATACAGTACAATTTTTTTTTAAAATCCATGCAAAATAATAATAAAAAATAATAATAAAATAGTAGAAATTTAGGGGTTTTACAAACATGATCAAGAATGGCTATCCACTGAATTCAAGACCGAAGATCTGTTTGCCTACTCGAGTATGTAATTCCTTATGCAATGTATTTTCATTTTATTTGAGTCTAGGAATATGTTGTACACCGAGTCGTACTGGCAAATAGGCTACCCTTAAATGAGTTCAAAATGTTTTTAAAATGACCTCTCAAAAAGGTTTACAAAAAGGTTTTCAAAAAGGTTTTCAAAAATCACCAAAAAGCTTTTTAAAACCCTAACTAAACCCTGACTAAACCCTGACAGAACTCGGACCGAGTTCGGCCAGAGTTCGGTTGGTGGCCGTTGTGATTTTGAATCCTTGGAACTTGGTCCTCCTACAGTTGCGAATTTGACCGAGATTTGCTCATAGAGTTCTGCCCGAATTCTGTCAGAAGTCTTCCTTTGAAATTCCTATAAATATAGAAGGATTTCGATCATTTCAACTCACTCATTCACTTTCAATCTTCTCTCTATCTAAAGTTTTCAGTCTGTCAAAGAGTTTTCTAGAGCTTTCAATTTCAGATCCCAAGCCAATTACAATCCTCTAGTCGATTTGCCAGTGCGGTACGGTCTAGAAGTTTCTGAGAGATTGTAATCAGAAGGCTTGATTGAAGAATACCTCTTCAAATTTGAAGTTGGACGAGTTTTTCGTATCAAAGCTCGCGTTGTAGAAGTTGCAAGGACTTCGTAAGAAAACTTGCGGTTTTTCTAATAGTGGATTCAACTGGTAGCAAGAGTTCTACCGACTGGATTAGTCCTCAACAGAGGGAAACCAGTATACATCGCTGTCTTCGCGTTTGCTCTCTTAACTCTGTCATTAATTTATTTCAGTTGTGATTAATATTCTGTGGTTGTGCTGCTAACATTTTTTAATTAGCATTATTCCGCTGCCAACTCTATTCACCCCCCTTAGAGTATTATGCTTTACTATTTCGTTCCTACAGTGATTAGTCATGATCAACAACAATAATAGGAGGAATTTAGGAGTAACTTAATATTTATACTATTTTTAGAAATAATTTTATAATAATTTTACATAAATACTTGAAAATACTTAAAATATACAATTTGGAGAAATACATTTTTATTAGTCAAATATACGTCTAGATAACTACTTGAAAATAATTTGGAAACCACTTTTGATCAAAAATATTTTTTTTAGTAAATACAAAGTAATTCTAGAAAATATTTAAGGCTAAAAGTCTCTATTTTGTAAACTAAAATTTTGTCAATTAATTTAGTTTAAATAGATAAAAAGTTCTACAGCAATATCTCATAGCCCATAATATAAATATTTAACTATTTACTATAATAAAAATATTTTATATATATTTTACATATATAAACCCCATGATACCAAAATATCTAAACAAATACATACAGCTAATAATAATAATAATAATAATAATAATAATAATAATAATAATAATAATAATAATTATTATTATTATTATTATTATTATTATTATTATTATTATTATTATAATAATCCCTTACAAGCTATACTACCAAACCCCCTTTAATAATAATAATAATAATAATAATAATAATAATAATAATAATAATAATAATAATAATAATAATAATAATAATAATCTATTAAAATCTATACTGATCTTAAACTAACCCAGTGAGAGAGAGAGTTGGGAAAAGAGGGGAAAGAGAGCTCGAGAGGTGAAAAGAGGGGCGCTCACCCGAGGGTTTCGACGTAGTCGCCGGCGGAGGAAGATGTGCGAGAGCAAACCCTCGTGGTCGCCGACGGAGGAAGTTGTGCGAGAGAAAACCCTCGTGGTCGCCGGCGGAGGATAGAGGGGCACGTGTGGCTCCGGGAGGAGTCTCGGCGGAGGCTTGTTCCGTCGGACGGCCCTATTCTTGGACGTGTGGCGGCCGAGGCGGCGGCTGTGGGGCGCTCCGACACGGTGGGGCAGAAAGAGGCGGCAGGTCCGTAGGGCAGCTGACGTTGGATGGCCGCACGGCATAGGGAGGCGGTTCTATGGTGGCAGATCGGAGGGTCGCCGGCGGTGGAGGAGACCGCGGCGGTGTATCGAATCCGCGACGGGCGACGAAGGTTAGGGTTTTCCCTTCGCTTCTTCTTCTGGTATTCTTGAAGATTTTTGGTGGTGGTGCCGTAGGCGGTGCCAGCAGTTCTGGGTTCGGGTCCGACGGTGGAAATGGTGGTTGTGGTGACACGGTGGGAATGATGTCGGCGGTGGCGGGCGTTGGTTGCAGATCCGGAGTGTCATGGCTCGACATAGGGAGGCCGCGGAACGATATGTGGAGGAAGGCTCGGCGAACGTGGGTCGGGCGGCAGTAGAGGGATGAAGATGGGGTGGTGCTGTCGTGGAGGGGGCAAGGTCGACGCCGGGTTGGTGTCGAATCCGACGGTGTGGAAGGTTGGGAGGCTCGCGGATCCAGGGGGAGTGGATGGTCTGGTCTGCGGAATGGAGACCATGGCTTCGGCTAGGCGGCCAGCGGAGGGACGCTCGCTCAGGCGGGGCCGAGTGCAGCGTGCGACGGATAGGGATTCCGAGAGCGCAACACGCGGTGGGCGGCGGCATGTACTGAGGAGATAGTTATAGGATAGGATTTGATTTATCGTGTCGGGATTGTCGACACCGTGATGGGGAATATTGTAGATGTAAATATGGAATAAGAGTGGGACACGTACACGGACACGATGCACGAGTGGTTGTGGATGGAAAATTTGTGGAATCATGGGAAAAAGAGAGTATGGAGCCTCTCCTTATATAGGAAGTGGTGCTCCTAGTTGGGTAGAGACTAGGATTGGTTTTAAATCCCCTAGTGGATATTCCCATACTAAATTTTAAATATTTTAAAACCATTTTAATCCAATAAATTTTGTTTAACTCTTATCTATAAGCTGAAACCAAAATAAAACCAATAAATCACTTTTAATTTAAATTATGACAATTTAAATATTTAAATCAATCACTTTTCTAAATATCCTCTCATAATTTAATTAATAATAATTAATTTCAAAATAAAAATTTAAATATTATTCGGAAATATCTTCGAATACCTTTTTAGTAAGTTAAGATAAATAATTTAGAAGGTTCAAAATATTTGCATAAATATACTTCACTAGTGTACTATATTTAAGAGAGAAGGAAAATATTATTACTTACAACTGTATAAAAGCCTTTTTATAATAACATAAAATAAATAAGGTTACCATATCACAATGCAGTGCATTTTGCAAAAATAATAATAAAATATTTATTTTATACTATTTTGAGATGTATACTTGTTTTCTACAAAACGGGAAAAGATACGCTTCGCATATCTGTTTTCGCACTTGATGTATAATACGAAATCAAACCAATGCCAAATAGATAAATAAAAATTTAAAAATTATTGTAAAAATTTAGGGACTTTACATCCTACCCAACTTACAAGAATTTCGTCCTCGAAATTTAGGAATAATTAGGGAAGCAGGGTGGAGGAGATAGAGTGAAAAATCCAATCAAATTTTTCGGCGAGGAGACAAGGCATACAATGGAATCAATTTGAATAATCGAAACTTAGATAACTAGAAAAAAATGAATTAGAAGATGTCTCATGACAATCTAAAAATGAGTAATCCTTAAAATCGTTGATAACTTCCTCGATGTCAAATTTAGGCTCAATAACTCAAGTTTTTGAGTTTTGTTTAATATCATAAAATTTTGAATCCTCGTCATCCTCTTATCACTACTCTTCAAAATCTTGATTCTTTCTCAAAATTGATATTCCATGAAATAAATTTTCTGCAAAATACATTTTTTTTTCTAAATTTGAGATTCCTGAAGAGCCTTAGATGCCAACACCTATATACATTTGATACCTCAAATAATTCTCTAACGAATATTTTTCTCATTTTTTTATATAAAAATCAGTCAACCTTTTCTCAATTTAATCGAAGATAAAAATCAACATTACCTTAATATGACCTTTACAATCATTATATGGAAAAAAAATTTCCTCATATATCTCATAAGAGAAATTCAATCCAATATATAGGTCTATATTTCCTCAACTATAATCTCCTCAAAGTTTAATTTTAATAACCTTCAATCCCTTCAGTCGATGGCCAAATCAAGTTCTTCATAGTAGGACATTCACATTTAATCTAACAAAATTCCTTAAAGCACAAATCATAAGATTCTTCTCTAGTATGTTTGATTACTCGCAATCTTTTTGTCAATCTCAAGCATATTATCACTTGAACATAAAAATCTAATATCACTTCTCTTAGTTCCATCTAATACCACCTTTCAACTCATTTCTCCAACTTATACACTCATATTATTTATTTATACTAATCTCCTTTATGGCCTTTCGATTCTAACTCATTCTTTAACCGAAGGGTGTCATGATAATCTTTTCATCTTCACATATAAGAAACAAGGTTTGCATGGATAACAATGTAGTAAAAATAAGATCCTTGAAGAGAGAAGAAAAACAATCGGGAGGAGAATATAGTTAGGTTCAACGGTCATGATAAGGGTTTGGATAATAAATATGGGTTATTACACGAAAATAAAATTTATGGTCTAAGCAAATAAGATAAGGCACGAAAAAAAAGGCACGGGGTAGCAATCAACATAGAGCACAAGCTAAGCATTTAAGGCATTAAGTTGATCACAATTATATATTGGGTCGAAAAATTTGGGTCGAGGTTGAGTCCATAAATGCAGTCAAAAGTATATCGGTACCATGGTAAGGGTTATAGTTTAGTCTTCATGACCCGAAAGTCGTATCATAAAAATAGGGTGTAACGCCCAGTCCCAAAATATGTAGGACTAGGATACGTATACATGCCAGCTACGCAACGAGAGGACTCCAGCCCGCCTCGAATACGTATACGCTGTCTGGTTATTCTAGACCAACTATATCTCAATCCACTAAATATCGGTAACAATAATGAATCAAGTGCAGTAAGGCTGATCAGACCATAATACACTGATTCTAGAATAGATAAATATGTTAGAGTGGATCCCCAATAACACATTTATCATGAACAAGCTAGAGGAAAATAGTAGCTTGTACAAGACTAGGCTATAATGTAGCAAGAATCAAATATAGGACAAAATCTAATCACGGAAGAGGAAGACAAAACATCAACTAAATATACCTGCAGTCTCGGTGTAGCAATCATCCTCCATCGGTGTACCATACCTTCATCTAATACCTGGAGAGATCACCAGGTCCTCAGAGGACTAGCAAGACACATAATATACATGCCTACTGTACAATAAATCTCATGCAAGAAATATAGGAATAACCAATCGAGGAAATAATAACACGAAAAAGAACTCTATAGATGGTGACATGCCATGAGAATATAATATTAATCGTGGCTAAAACCGTAGTCCGGGGAGGTACTAGCAGTCCTATAATAGGTTCTTTATCGTAGTCCGGAGAGGCACTAACAATAGAGGATAGCCACAGCTAATAAAATATTCTCTCCTAAGGTACTAGGAAATCAAGCCTATCTAGTCATGTCCAAGTCAAGTACAGGTCAAACAGGTCAGAAAAAACATCACACAAGCATATCAATACAATCACTAGACATGAACAAGATAGGAAAGATAGAACAAGTAGTATAGAAAGAAAAATCAAAATCTACATGCACGTGTAACTAGAAAGAATCATGAGGGAAAACAAGAGAGATATGCAACAAAGCAAAAAATACTGAAAATATAGGAAAGCATGTAAATACTGTAGAGTTTGGCAAGGTGTACTTGCCTGGGTCGTGAGCACTGTGGTGACGAAGATCAGACTGGAAAGTAGGTGGAACAACGGTTGCCGAGGAACTAAGTCCAAACAAACGTCTCCGGATGCTGAAAATAGTCTATTATCTAATTATAATTAATATTTTACCTATTAGATTTATTTAGTTAGGATATGGTATAGATCTTTGTATCAGCTTTCCGTAAAACTAAACGGATCGCATTTTCGTTTCCGGAATCTCCAGGAATCGCGAAAATATCGAAACATGTTTGTTTTTCGGGAATCTAATACTCAAATAATTTTACAAAAATCTACAAAATGAATGTTGTCTATTAAAATATGTTTTTTAAAAGCTTACCTCGATACGCTTCCAACAAAAAAACTGAGACGCGTTTCGAGTCCCGAGCTAGGAGATATGGCCTTTCTAAATTGCTTTGTCGGGTAAAAAACGTGGCTGACTTTTCTAGCGAATTTGGAGAATATTTTTGGACGAAAAAGAGAAGGTATGTATGATTTTTAATATAAGAATTATGAGATACTCATATATTCATATATATATAATTAAGATAGATATGTATTATTTAATTTAAGTATGATTAGATTGGACATGTTAGAATAAGATAATTTGGATAGTAGTAAGATTATCAATAAGGCTAAATTTAGAATATAATTTATTTAAATATTATAATCAATGGTCATTATTGAAGGAGGCTTAATTTAAAATCTATGTGCTGCTATTAGATAAGAAGCATATAAGTTTGAAATATTAAATTTAGATTTAATTAAAATACAAAGAAGATTTGCATGGAGGGTTTCCTAATATGGAACTAGTTAGATTTCTAAATATAAATACAATCTAAATCTGAATAAATATTAAATATATATGGTTATTAATATATATTAATGCCCAACATGCCTACATAGGTTTGGATTGGACTTTGGGTCAAATATAAACTAATGCCAATAAGGATTACACGTAGATACTTCCTATAAATAGAAACTTTCCAAAATTGAAAACATATTAATATTAATAAGATATATATACAAAATATATATCAACATGAAGGTTTTTGAGAGTACTACATGTCTATTTAGATTTGGATTTGGTTCGGATCAAGTCGGGACTAAAATGGTACAACCGGGTCTCCTAGAAAGTCAATAATCTAATAATAAATCATCGGTGGGGGTTAAGTCACAATTTTACCTGGTTTTCCTACTTGGGACATAGCTATGGCCGGGCCTTCCCTAGCAAGGCTAATATACTAGTCAAAGCACACAACTACACTAACCGTACCAAAATTCCTAGTCGCTATGCATCTTAGAACTTAACCATGGCTAAGGCCATATCTATATACAATATTATGCTATTATAAATATAATCATATATATATGCAAAATTGTATATAAATCTATTTGGATGTATAACATCCCAAAATAAATATCAAAATAATTATATCATGGCTCTATAAGTGGGGTTGGCTAGGTTAGGGTCCAAATATATTTTCTAGTCAAGTCAAACTCGAAAAGTCAACTAATGAGTCTCTTGTGCCATTCGTAATTAAATAGCACATATAAACTCGATTGAGTGGCACCCTTAGCATGTATGTCATAGGCTCAAAATGGGTCAAAACCATATATTTGGTCAAATGATTTTGATCTATATCGAGTTCCGAACTCACATGGGAAGCTAGGTATGGAATTATGGTAAATAATCTAATTGCCTAAATTTGACTCGAAGTTGGGCGAAGTCAAAAGGATGCCAGGAGACAAATTCGGATGGGACATGATATATCAAATTGAAGGTCATCCTGTCTACTACAAAACTCATAAAGGACGTTTCGAGAGATGGACATGTCTTGTGCTCCAACAATCAAAGACACAAAAAGTATATATAAAATCCTAATTAAATATATAATATAACCTAATAATTAGAAATACTATAAAATAAAATAAAAATAATTCCCAAAAATCAGGGTCTTCACAATCTACCCACCTTAAAAGAATTTTGTCCTCGAAATTAAAATAAGAAACCTTAGTAACGAAAAACCGTGCTAGTGTTACTAGGAATAGTTTAAGGGATACGCTAGGTCACTACAGTGTCTCCTAATAAGTCAAGTAATAATCAAGCCTAAACAATTTGGTTTTTCATTATCTATATCGTAAAACTATAGATGGTTATCTTTACTTGCTCTTCTTGGATTTGGCGGTCTTGCAACGAACATGTTGAAGGCTTGTCCCTCCTAACCATACTAGTATCACAATTATATGAGTCTTTTTTTCCTAACCAAGCTATGTGGTACCGACTAATTCGCTTAATCCTCACTTTAAACTAACACGGTATAATAGTAAATGGGTTAGGTTAGACTGTCTACTTTACTCTTGTAGAGGGCCAATCATTACACTAAAACTACCACCCTTTTCTCTATCGAGTGACTGCCATAAGGACATAACCTAGTACGATCATCTATTTATTTCTATATTAAGGACATCTACCCACCTTTGGTTAAACGATCTCATCAAACACATGATGTCCTATGGCATATGGCATCTCTAATCCCCATTATCTATCAAGCAATCACAATATAATAAGCAGACTAACTTACATTATAACTTAAGAATTTCTGATAAATTCTATATAGCACGATTATTCGTCACTCCGAAATTAGAAGGGACGAGAAGCAATGATACGAGAAAGCAAAGAAAGAGTAATCGAGAGCAAATACGAAGTTCAAGGGTGGTAGAGAAATTTCTAAAAGAATTGTCAAGGCAGTAGTGGATTGAGATTTCTAAGGGTTTAATCAGGTCGCAGGCCCGCTCGGTACAGTGACATAACCGAAACGACTAACTCGACCTGTATGGGCCACCACAGAAACATGTAACGCCCCAGTCCCAAAATATGTAGGACTAGGATACGTATACATGCCAGCTACGCGGCGAGAGGACTCCAGCCCGGCTCGAATACGTATAAGCTGTCTGGTTATTCTAGACCAACTATATCTCAGTCCACTAAATATTGATAACAATAATGAATCAAGTGCAGTAATGCTGATCAGACCATAATACACTGATTCTAGAATAGATAAATATGTTAGAGTGGATCCCCAATAACACATTTATCATGAACAAGCTAGAGAAAAATAGAAGCTTGTATAAGACTAGGATATAATGTAGCAAGAATCAAATATAGGACAAAATCTAATCACGGAAGAGAAAGATAAAACATCAATTAAATATACCTGCAGTCTCGGTGTAGCAATCATCCTCCATCGGTGTACCATACCTTTATCTAATACCTGGAGAGATCACCAGGTCCTCAGAGGACTAGCAAGACACATAATATACATGCCTACTGTACAGTAAATCTCATGCAAGAAATATAGGAATAACCAATCGAGGAAAGAATAACACGAAAAAGAACTCTATAGATGGTGACATGCCATGAGAATATAATATTAATCGTGGCTAAAACCGTAGTCCGAGGAGGCACTAACAGTCCTATAATAGGTTCTCTATCATAGCCCGGAGAGGCCCTAACAATAGAGGATAGCCACAGCTAATAAAATATTCTCTCCTAAGGTACTAGGAAATCAAGCGTATCTAGTCATGTCCAAGTCAAGTACAGGTCAAACAGGTCAGAAAAAACATGGCACAGGCATATCAATACAATCACTAGACATGAACAAGATAGGAAAGATAGAACAAGTAGTATAGAAAGAAAAATCAAAATCTACGTCCACGTGTAACTAGAAAGAATCATGAGGAAAAGTATGAGAGATATGCAACAAAGCAAAAAAATACTGAAAATATCGGAAAGCATGTAAATACTATAGAGTTTGGCAAGGTGTACTTGCCTGGGTCGTGAGCACTTTGGTGACGAAGATCAGACTGGAAAGTAGGTGGAACAACGGCTGCCGAGGAACTAAGTCCAAACAAACGTCTCCGGATGCTGAAAATAGTCTATTATCTAATTATAATTAATATTGTACCTATTAGATTTATTTAGTTAGGAGATGGTATAGATCTTCGTATCAGCTTTTTGTAAAACTAAACGGATCGCATTTTTGTTTCCGGAATCTCAAGAAATTGCAAAAATATCGAAACATGTTTGTTTTTCGGCAATCTAATACTCAAATAATTTTACAGAAATCTACAGAACGAATGTTGTCTATTAAAATATGTTTTTGAAAAGCTTACCTCGATACGCTTCCAACAAAAAAATTGGGACGCATTTCGAGTCCCGAGCTCGGAGATATGGCCCTTCTAAGTTGCTTTGTCGGATAAAAAACGTGGCAGACATTTCTAGCGAATTTGGAGAATATTTTTGGACGAAAAAGAGAAGGTGTGCATGATTTTTAATATAAGAATTATGAGATACTCATATATTCATATATATATATAATTAAGATAGATATGTATTATTTAATTTAAGTATGATTAGATTGGACATGTTAGAATAAGATAATTTGGATAGTAGTAGGATTATCAATAAGGCTAAATATGGAATATAATTTATTTAAATATTATAATCAATGGTCATTATTGAAGGAGGCTTAATTTAAAATCTATGTGCTGCTATTAGATAAGAAGCATATAAGTTTTAAATATTAAATTTAGATTTAATTAAAATACAAAGAAGATTTGCATGAAGGGTTTCCTAATATGGAACTAGTTAGATTTCTAAATATAAATGCAATCTAAATCTGAATAAATATTAAATATATATGGTTATTAATATATATTAATGCCCAACATGCCTACATAGGTTTGGGTTGGACTTTGGGTCAAATATAAACTAATGCCAATAAGGATTACACGTAGACACTTCCTATAAATAGAAACTTTCCAAAATTAAAAACATATTAATATTAATAAGATATATATACAAAATATATATCAACATGAAGGTATTTGAGAGTACTACATGTCTATTTAGATTTGGATTTGGTTCGGATCAAGTCGGGACTAAATTGGTACAACCGGGTCTCCTAGAAAGTCAATAATCTAATAATAAATTATCGGTGGGGGTTAAGTCACAATTTTACCTGGTTTTCCTACTTGGGACATAGCTATGGTCGGGCCTTCCCTAGCAAGGCTAATATACTAGTCAAAGCACACAACTACACTAACCGTACCAAAATTCTTAGTCGCTATGCATCTTAGAACTTAACCATGGCTAAGGCCATATCTATATAAAATATTAGGCTATTATAAATATAATCATATATATATGCAAAATTGTATATAAATCTATTTGGATGTATAACATCCCAAAATAAATATCAAGATAATTATACTAAGCCATGGCAACCTATCATGGCTCTATAAGTGGGGTTGGCTAGGTTAGGGTCCAAATATATTTTCTAGTCAAGTCAAACTCGAAAAGTCAACTAATGAGTCTCTTGTGCCATTCGTAATTAAATAGCACATATAAACTCGATTGAGTGGCACCCTTAGCATGTATGTCGTAGACTCAAAATGGGTCAAAACCATATATTTGGTCAAATGATTTTGATCTATATCGAGTTCCGAACTCACATGGGAAGCTAGATATGGAATTATGGTAAATAATCTAATTGCCTAAATTTGACTCGAAGTTGGGCGAAGTCAAAAGGATGCTAGGAGACAAATTCGAATGGGACATGATATATCAAATTGAAGGTCATCCTATCTACTACAAAACTCATAAAGGACGTTTCGAGAGATGGGCATGTCTTGTGCTCCAACAATCAAAGACACAAAAAGTACATATAAAATCCTAATTAAATATACAATATAACCTAATAATTAGAAATACTATAAAATAAAATAAAAATAATTCCCAAAAATGAGGGTCCTCACATAGGGTACAAGGGGACGTGTTATAGTGGGACAGAATATACCTACATGAAGGTAGGCTCGTCTAGGTCTTGCATGTGAAATTTGTTGGAAGAAGAAGTCTAGTGTTGTGCTCCAATTATCAAAGTCACTATAGGGAACGTCAAATGATCAAAATAGAAAGTGGGATTTCATATGGTACTAGTTAATGCACAAAAATAAAAGGTTAAGGCACGAAATAAAGATAATTAGAAAATCTCGTAGATCAAGGTAAAATAAGTTATAGACACAGTTTCTAGAGAGAAGTAGTCTCATAGGTAAGGGTATGGTTAAGGGAATGATTCTAATCATTTGTAAATTTTTGATGGTCACAATAAAAGATCTTGATTTGAGGGAAGGTCGAGTAATACAAGATAAGGATATAGTTATACAGTTTGGTCGATGACTAACTATACTTGTGTATATGCAATATCATAATCATAGGTGGTATGGCAATCTAATGTGGAATACTTCTATCTCACTAGGGTGACCTTACTTGCTTCTTGGTCCGCTACCAATATGTGATCTACTCTAAAATTTCAAGTTCCTCGAAGTTTCTCAATAAATTTCCCAAGATACTCCATCAAAATTTCCAATCATCTTAAGCCGTTAACTTTAATCAAAATTTTAAATCTCTAGTCAATCTCGAAACAACCTTTGTATATCGCAAATCGAATAAATATTTTTTTCCAAATCTTAAACTCAAAATTTAAATAAGTTTATCAGTCGAAATTCATACTACAAAATGGAACATTTAAATAACTCCCGAATTTAATTCTATATCCTGCAAATGTGTATATCTAGCTTCCAATAAGTCACAACTACCCTTCAAAAGTAAAAAAAAAATTCTCACCAAAATTTAAATATCTATAATCAAAGCTTTAAACTCGAAATCTACATAACTTTATAATTCATAGATCATACGACGTAATTTAATTCAAAAATATTTTACCAAAATTTATCAATCATCCTCAAATTTTGGTCAATCGTAAATCATACTTCCATATTTAAAATTTTATGACCATTTTTAAATCAGATTTATATCCCTCCAGACGATGTTTAGCTATAACTCAATAAATCATAAATGTTCAAAGACCTTCAAAAATTAAAACGCAAAATCAAATCAATTTGTTTTCTCTATCTAGCTATCCTCTTGTGTATACCACATTGTAATATCAAAATAAAATTCCAACTATCTTTTGAAAGCGGTAGTATGCTGCTACCCAACTTGGAATTAACTAATCCTTAAGATCATATTTCTAGGAAAATAAATGCCCTTATAACTCAAATAAAATTTCAATGCATATTAATTGTCAAAGTAACCTTCGAGCTATGTGTTTGACCTATGAGCATATACTAGTGTACTCATCTTCCTAGCTGTCACTATGCACAAAAATAAGAATTCACGGTAGAAAAATTCCAAGCAGGATGCAAATCAAGGATGGTAACGAGAGTTCGAATATTGAAGCAAGGGAGGAGGTCAAGCTGGTGGATGAGATCCTAAACTCTATTCCTATATGCAGGTTCATATCGGTACAGTCATGTAACCGAAGTGATAAACTCGACCTGCATGGGCCACCACAAAAATATGTAACGACCCAGTCCCAAAAATAGAAGGACTAGAACGTAATCATGCCAGCTGTATACATACGAAGTATATGGACCGTCGTATGTATACATAAGCTGTAAAATGCAGTAACCAAGGCACTAAATCTCATCCTCAAAGATAAAAATCTTATAAAAGCAACTTTGATTTTGTCATGTATACAATCGTTGGGCGAAGACAAATCCACTACCAACCGTAACGTCCGAAGATCGTCAGAGGGCATCATGTGCAAGGGGCTACGTCCGTAACGCTCTGGAAAACGTCAGAGGGCACCTGGAGCCTGCGTCTCCGACAGAGCGCACAGGTAAGCAGGGAAGTGCAAAGAAGCCCATACGTCAGATATTGTTCTCCTCACCCAATGTACCTGTCAAGTCGCATCCACGACCATGTACCTCTACTAACTACTAAGTCTCCTAACACGCCTCTATTGGCAGTTAGCCCTAATACATGTGCACGGGTGATCAGCCCACACGTAAGAACCTCCATATGCTACTCATCTTACACATCCTCGTGGTACAACTGTGTTAAGGTATATGCGATACACTACAGACGGTAGTCCCTTAACTCTAGGTTCATATGCAATCAAAGGATAATAACAAGGTAAACTAATAATCACTGAGCAGGTAGTAAATCAGGAATTGTAAGAACCAGAAATAATGAACAGTGATATGTAATAAATAAATACAAACTGAATATAAACAGTTTAATGGCAAGATATCTTGCCTGGTGTGTCGCCTGGTGTGGTGCGGTGATCCGACAAGTTTTGAATAGTCCGATGGCCGGGGTTGATGTAATGGTCCAAAATTGCGAGAAAATAGGAACATGTGATTAGTCATGATCAACAACGATAATAGGAGGAATTTAGGAGTAACTGAATATTTATACTATTTTTAGAAATAATTTTATAATAATTTTACATAAATACTTGAAAATACTTAAAATAAACAATTTGGAGAAATAATTTTTTATTAGTCAAATATACGTCTAGATAACTACTTGAAAATAATTTGGAAACCACTTTTGATCAAAAATATTTTTTTTAGTAAATACAAAGTAATTCTAGAAAATATTTAAGGCTAAAAGTCTTTATTTTGTAAACTAAAATTTTGTCAATTAATTTAGTTTAAATAGATAGAAAGTTCTACAGCAATATCTCATAGCCCATAATATAAATATTTAACTATTTACTATAATAAAAATATTTGACATATATTTTACATATACAAACCCCATAATACCAAAATATCTAAACTAATACATACAGCTAATAATAATAATAATAATAATAATAATAATAATAATAATAATAATAATAAATAATAATAATCCCTTAAAAGCTATACTACCAAACCCCCTTTAATAATAATAATAATAATAATAATAATAAATATAATAATAATAACAATAATAATAATAATAGTAATAATAATCTATTAAAATCTATACTGATCCTAAACTAATCCAGTGAGAGAGAGAGTTGGGAAAAGAGGGGAGAGAGAGCTCGAGAGGAGAAAAGAGGGGGGCTCACCCGAGGGTTTTGACGTGATCGCCGGCGGAGGAAGTTGTGCGAGAGCAAACCCTCGTGGTCGCCGGCGTAGGATAGAGGGGCACGCGCGGCTCCGAGAGGAGTCTCGGCGGAGGCTGGTTGCGTCGGGCGGCCCTGTTCTGGGACGCGTGGCGGCCGAGGCGGCAGCTGTGGGGCGCTCCGGCATGGCGGGGCAGAAAGAGGCGACGGGTACGTGGGGCAGCTGACGCCGGATGGCCGCGCGGTAGAGGGAGGCGGTTCTGTGGTGGCTGATCGGAGGGTCGCCAGCCGTGGAGGAGACCGCGGCGGTGTGGCGAATCCGCGGCAGGCGACAGAGGTTAGGGTTTCCCTTCCCTTCTTCTTCTGGTATTCTTGCAAATTTTTGGTGGTGGTGCCGCAGGCGGCACCAACAGTTCTAGGTTCGGGTCCGGTGGTGGCAATGGTGGTTCTGGTGACACGGTGTGGATGATGTTGGCGGTGGCAGGCGTTGGTCGCAGATCCGGAGTTTCGTGGCTCGACAGAGGGAGGCCGCAGAATGAGATGTGGAGGACGGCTCGGCAAACATGGGTCGGGCGGAAGTAGAGGGGTGAAGATGGGGTGGTGCTATCGTGGAGGGGGCAAGGTCGATGCCGGGTTGTGTCGGATCTGGCAGTGTGAAAGGTTAGGAGGCTCGTGGATCCAGGGGGAGTGGTTGGTCTGGTCTGCGGGACGGCGAACATGGCTTCGGCTGGGTGGCCAGCTGAGGGACGCTCGCTCGGGCGGGGCCGAGCGCGGTGTGCGGCGGATAGGGATTCCGAGAGCGCAACACACGGTGGGCGGCGGCATGTGATGAGGAGATAGTTATAGGATAGGATTTGATTTATCGTGTTGGGATTGTCGACACCGTGATGGGGAATAATGTAGATGTAAATATGGAATAAGAGTGGGACACGTACACGAAAACGATGCACGAGTGGTTGTGGATGGAAAATTTGTGGAATTATGGGAAAAAGAGAGTATGGAGCCTCTCCTTATATAGGAGGTGGTTCTCCTAGTTGGGTAGAGACTAGGATTGGTTTTAAATCCCCTAGTGGATATTCCCATACTAAATTTTAAATATTTTAAAACCATTTTAATCCAATAAATTTTGTTTAACTCTTATCTAAAGCTGAAACCAAAATAAAACCAATAAATCACTTTTAATTTAAATTATGACAATTTAAATATTTAAATCAAACACTTTTCTAATTATCCTCTCATAATTTAGTTAATAATAATTAATTTCAAAAATTAAAATAAATATTTAAATATTATTAGGAAATATCTTCGAATACCTTTTTAGTAATTTAAGATAAATAATTTAGAAGGTTCAAAATATTTGCGTAAATATACTTCACTAGTGTACTATATTTAAGAGAAAAGGAAAATATTATTACTTACAACTGTATAAATAAAAGCCTTTTTATAATAACGTAAAATAAATATGGTTGCCATATCACAATGCAGTACATTTTGCAAAAATAACAATAAAATATTTATTTTATACTATTTTGAGATGTATACTTATTTTCTATAAAACGAGAAAAGATATGCTTCGCATATCCGTTTTCGTACTTGATGTTTAATACGAAATCAAACCAATGCCAAATAGATAAATAAAATTTTAAAAAATTTTATAAAAATTTAGGGACTTTACAGTGGGAAGGAAAAGTCTAGTGTTGTGCTCCAAATATCAAAGTCACGATAGGGAACGTCAAATGATCAAAATAGAAAGTGGGTTTTCATAAGATACGAATTTATGCACAAAAATAAAAGGTTAAAGCACGAAATATAGATAATTTAGGAAATCTCGTAGATCAAGTTAAGATAAGTTAGAGACACAGTTTCTAGAGAAAAAATAGTCTCATGGATAAGGGTATGGTCAAGGGAACGATTTTAATCATTTCTAAGTTTCAAATAATTAGCTGGTCACGATAAAAGATCTAGATTTGAGGGAAGGTCGGGTGAGTCAAAGATATAGTTATGCAGTTTGGTTGATGACTAACTATACTTGTGTATATGGAATATCATAATCATAGGTGGTAGGGCAACTTATTGTGGAATACTTCTATCTCATTAGGGTGACCTTGCTTGTTTCTTGGTCCTCCACCCATTTATGATCTAATCTAAAATTTTCATTTCCTTAAAAGTTTCTCAATAAAATCTTCGAGATTTCCACCAAAATTTCTAATCATCTTAGGTTGTCAAGTTTAATCAAAATCTAAATCTCTAATAAATCTCGAATTAATCCTTGTATATCGCAAATCGAATATACCCTTCTTCTTCTTTTTTCTTTTTTTTTCTTTCTTTTTTTCTCAAAATTTAAATATCCATAATCAAGGCCTTAAACTCGAAATCTAAATAACTTTATAAATCATAGATCATATGAGAAAATTTTGAAATTCTAAATTTTTCCTTCAAAGTCGATTTCATATCTTCCAAAAATATTTTAAACAAAATTTTTACCATTATCTCTTCAAGCTCAAAATTAAATAAACTTATAATTCGTAAATTTTAGAATCAATTTAAAACCTCAAGCTCTCTTTTTTTCCTTCAAACTAAACTTCTACCTTCTATAGTCGTCTACAAAATAAAAAAAAACTCTTTAATAAATCTCGAGATAAATTTTAGCATGTTACAATCCAAACTTAAACTTAACCGTAAATCATGCATCACAATTAAAAACTTTAAGTTATTTCTCAAGTCGATTTCATATCCCAATAAATCATAACTATTTCATAATTTCAAAAATCGTAATTCAAGAATTTTTCTTCTCAATCCTTTTTAGAACCCATCAATCCTCTAGTAGTATCAAAATGAAATTTATCTCCATCTCTACTACCCAACTTAGCATTAACTAATCCTTAAGGTAACTAATGCCTTTATAACTCAAGTAAGACCTTAATGCATACTAACTATCAATGTAATCCATGTGTTTGACCTATGAGCATATACTAGTGTAGTCATCTTCCTAGCTGTCACTAAGCACGAAAAATAAGAATTCATAGTAGAAAGAATTTAAGCAGGATGCAAATCAAGGATGGTCGAACGAGAGTTCGGAATTTGAAGTCAAGAAAGGATGTCAAGTAGGTGGATGAGATTCTAGACTCTAATCCTATAGAAGGACTAGAACGTAATCATGCTAGCTGTATACATACGAAGTATATGGACCGTCGTATGTATACATAAGCTGTAAAATGCAGTAATCAAGGCACTAAATCTCATCCACAAAGATAAATAATGATATAAAAGCAACTTTGAATTTGTCATGTATACAATCGTTGGACGGAGACAAATCCACTACCAACTATGAAACGAAATACATAATAAAAGAAAGAGTTTGGCGAGCGAAGTGAAGACGATCAAAGTGCAATTATCCTTGAAGAAATAGAGATGATCATGACCACGGCTAGAATACTCGCGAAAGACAATAGCACACACCTGGCGAGATAACCAGGTCCTCAGAGTGTCGTAACAAGATACATAAAGAACATGCCACATAAATACTGAATATAAAATATGCCACAAACAAACGTAAGTGATAAGACAACAATAAGGCAATCTAACCATACCAAAGTGAACATGCAGTTGAGAAACAATTCTTTCGACGCATGAGCCCTGGATGTAAATAGGATCGGCATAGTCCCCCAATAGGGCACCAGGGGCCTACGTCTGTAACGTCCGAAGATCGTTAGAGGGCATCATGTGCAAGGGGCTACGTCCATAACGCTTTGGAAAACGTCAGAGGGCACATGGAGCCTGCGTCTCAGGAGGAGCGCACAAGTAATAAGAGAAGTGCAAAGAAGCCCATACGTCATGTAATGTTCTCCCCACCCAATGCACCTATCATGTTGCATCCACGACCATGTAACACTACTAATCGTCAAGTCTTCTAATATGCAACTATTGACAGTTAGACTTAACACACGTCCTATACGCATCAGTGATCAGCCAACACGCAAGTCTGGATGCTATATGCTACTCACAACTCACACATCTCGTGGCACATCAGTGTCAAAGTTTATATAATACACTAAACTAGTGGTAGTCCCTTAACTCTAGGTCCATATGCAATCAAAGGATAATAACAAAATACAACTAATATCACTGAGCAGACACTAGATCAGGAACTGTAATAATGGTACAATTAAAAGAACTGGAAATAAATACACATTGATAAACAATAAATAAATATAGACTAATTTATAAACAATAAATTATGGCAAGGTATCTTGCCTGGTGTGTCGCCTGGTGGTGCGATGTTCTGTCATGTCCAACAGTCTAATAGCCACGATCGAGGCGTAGGGGTCCAAAATTGGGAAAGAAGTAAGGGTACGATTAGTCATGATCAGCTAACATAGTTGAAGAGAATTTGTGGAAATAAATACACGTACTAATTTTTGAAAACTACTTTTATAACAAATTTACGTAGTTACTTGAAACATATTTTATTAGTAAAAATAAGTTTAGAGAAATACTTGAAAATGTTTATTTTATAGAAATTTGAAAATTTTGATTTACCAGTCAAAAAATTTATATTAAATAAATAAAACTAAATTAAATATTTTGTAAAAATAATTTGAAATAATAATGATACTTGGTAACTACAATATTAGTGGTATTAAAAAATATATATATATATATATATATATATATATATATATATATATATATATATATATATATATATATATATATATATATTACTTGTATTTCAAATTATAGTATGATTAAAACTAACAATTATATAATTCTAATATACAATTACTATTATATTATAACCATAAAATCAAGTTAAAGATGATGATAATAATAATAATAATAATAATAATAATAATAATAATAATACAAATAATAGTCATAATAAAAATAATAATAATAAATATTAACACAATACTTAAATAGGACAGCTGTTGTCCTTTAACAAACATAAGGAAGAAGAAAGGAGTGAAGAGAGAGAGTAGGCGAGAGGGAGGGGGGAGAGGGATTCTCACCAGAGGGCTCGGTCGGGCTCCGTGAGGCGGCAGCGGTGGTGTTGTGGCTCCGCGAGGGAGGAAGGAGGAACTGGAGAGGGGCGATCGACGGCGCCGCGCGGAAGGGGGCGGTCGCGCGCGGAGCTCGGGGGTCGGGCGCCGGCGATGGCGCGGTGAGGACAGAGGGACTAGAGGAGGGCGCGGTGCTCGACCAGGAGCGGAGGCACCGACGGCTGTCGGAAGCATCCTGGCATTGCGGCACCGGCGATGGTCATCGCCGCCGGGACAGAGGCCGGGATGTCGGTCACCGAATTTGGTGTTGAAGGCGGTGGCACAGCAGTTCGTTGTCCAGAGTGCGGCACTCGGAAGATGCGAGGACGGGGAGGTCGGGTTCAAGTGAGAGTCGGGTTGCCTTTTTATTCTTTCTGGAGGGTGGTTGGTGGTCTTGACAATGGTAAATGCGGGTTTGGTTCAATAGTAATGGTAGTAGTAGTCAGCGGTGAGGTGGTGAAGAAGAGGGCGGAGGAGTAGGAGGACGGGGAGATGAAAGCTTGTGTGGAGTCGAAGTTATGATGATGTCGATGGTGGTAGTGGTCTTGGAGGTCGACAGGGAGTTTGGCTGGGTATCGCCGGTTGGGGCTGGTGTCCGGAGAAGGTGGCGAAGGATGTTGTGGGTGATGGTGGATTGGTTGGAGTGGCCAGGCGGGGATGACGGAGATGCTTATGGTGATGGGTCAATGACGAGAAGGTTGGTTGAAGTTTTGGCGGATGGGTGTAGACAGGACAGCCGCGGTGGTGGCGTAGGAGTCGGGTGGAAGCTGCTAGGTGGTGGTCGCGTCGGGGAGTGTCGTCGGCGTTGCGGAAAGAGCAGGGGCTGCAGGCGGCTACAGAGTCAGGACGGGAAGCTTGGCTGACGGGATGAACTAGGGTTAGGTTTTAGAGTTGAGTCGTGCCATCGTGTCGGGAGTGTCCGACACGACATGGATGGACGTCCGGGATTGTCGGACGGGACAAAAATATTGTATTTGTAATGGGGGAAAATATAGTGGATGGGAGGCACAGACACGATGCACAATCTGTGGATGGTAGAAATTTATGGATGAGTACCTCTCCTTATAAAGGAGGTGGAAATTCTCAGTTGGATAAGGATTGTGAGGATTCAAATTCTCCCATAGATAATATCATATTAAATTAAATTCGATTTAAACTTTAAATCGTTCAAATCCAAATCAAGCATAGATAAAACCTTTATTCATTTAATTCAAATTCAACTGAAATCTTTTTTAATTTAAATTATCAAAAATAGTTCAAATATTAAATAGAACAAAATCTTAAATATCATTTTCTTAATTAAATAAATATAGTAATATTTAATTTTGAAAATCATGATAAATACTTAAATATTAAATCATAAAATAGCTTTTACAAATAACAAAATATATTAATAAACACATTTCAATTTCGCAAAATATTTGGAATACATTTCATATAAACCACAATTTTTAAATCACTACTTATTTTTAAATGACGAATAAATAACTCTTTTTTAAAAATAAAAATATTTATCACATTTATTTGAACATGTACTTTCCTATATAAAATAAAATTTATAATAAAAAATGGTTTTTTCTAAAATATGTACCTCGACACATATTCGCACTCGTCGAGCAAATACGAAACGCAAATCTCGTACGCTACACAAATACAACAATGCGAACTCGTATGCGGCGTGCAGATACGAAGTACAAAATAAATACAAAAATATTTTTTTTTTAAAAATCGTAGTAGAAATTTAGGGGGTTTACAAGCACACTTGTCATAGAGTGAGTCTCTTGACTTTCTCCAAGTCATCATGGCTCCACTCTTTGGGCCCATATATATGGGTGCATAGCCCTGGGCACATAGCTCCAGGTGCATGCCTTCCCAATCCATTGTCTCTCTATGATACCTCCCCTACCTCACTCATATATGTGGACGCATAGCTTAGGCACATAGCCCGGGGCGCATGCATCCCTTGGGTGCATGATGTCCCCCAGGTCCCTTTTTTTATGATTTTTGCACCTATTTTATATCCTTACGCCTTTTCGATATAAACTCGACATGGATACGATGTGAGCATGTCATGTTAATGGAATGATAGCACATGATAGTGGCTCATTGTGGCGCACCCTTGACAAGCAATATTGATATGATAATCTGCACACGAATAAGATAATGAAAACTATATGTTTAGTGCCCCATCGTGGCGCACTCATGACAAGTAACCTTGACATGATAAATGACATGATAGTGGTCCGTTGCGGTGCACTCTTGACAAGTAAACATGACATGTAATCTTGATAAGTAACATATAACTCTCGTCTTGACACCGTAGATGATTTCGTGATTGTATCAGTACAAGCTACATGTCTCGTCATGCATCATGTCTAGGATATGAATTCCTGATTTCCACGGTCAGGGATTCGTACTGAATCTGACTAGGATAATGACTAGATTAATCAGGTAGTCCATGAAGAGATTCCCAGCTACAGGCAGTCACGTTATCTGGGCGCTCTAATTGGACTTGTAGCCTGCCATCGAGTAGGGAACATTTCCAGCGCACCGTCGTGTGTTGCACCCCCAAGTCACCTAATCCAACTCTCTCAACTTGTGACCGGATAACCTGGATTAAGACTGCAGGGCTTGTGGCTGTTGGAACATTTCGATGCATCTTGCTAGTAACTAGGCTTGCGATAACCCTAGTTAGTTAAAATATCAAGCCGTATTCTTTGCTTGGCCGTGAATGTTGGATGGAGTCTAATCCTGTCTAGTCTTGTCTAGATCCAGTATATGGCTATCTCAGGACATGTTTGCTTACGCTTTAATCTTAGCAATAAATGGCTAGAGACCCGGTTCTGTTCAGGCGAAGGGTTACAACCTCGGTCCTTGTTTGGTTTAAGGATGGTAACCTGGCTTCCGGAATAGTTCCTCGTCCTCTCGTCATTTGTTGCCTTATTTATATTTTAAGTTTTCCTATTATTATTTTTGTTCATGTGCTAATATGTTGGTTTTAGTTCTTAAGTGAAGCCTCCCTTGTGGCACTTGCTCTTTCTGGGGTCTGACCCAGCTGATTTTGTATGGCCAGATTTGGGAGTAACACCCGAGGATCTTCCAATCTTCCAGCCAGATGGTGAACACTAGGCGCAACCCTGGCAACGAGTAGGTTTTATTTTACTCTCCCACTCTATTGTAAATTATTCTTTTGAGGTGTTTAGCCACCGAGCAAGTGTTAGCTCGTGTTAAATTTACATTCCTGTCTGCCTAAGGGCTGTATCATGGTTGACAAATCCTAGGGTTGATCATGTATGACTTAAACTCTTGCTAGTCTTTACATTTTGTATGACTAGCTTTATGATCATTTGAATTTGTAATGTATGGGATGCCTTACTTTGTATGTCTGATGATCTACCATCTTGTTACGTTTACTTGCTTGCTTGAGATTGAGACAATGGGCTTGTTCTTGACCTTAAGAGACTATTGGCTTGTAGTTAAACCCTCATGTATCTAGACAGCCATGACCGTATATCGGGGTAGGATTCACTTCAATATACGTAGCTGGCTGTGTCTGCCCCCCGCTCTCCAGTATTCTGGTTCTAGGGCATGACAGTGTGTGTGTGTGTGTGTGTGTGTGTGTGTGTGTATATATATATATATATATATATATATATATATATATATATATATATATACATCGACTTGTCATTTATTTGGTAGATTGATTTATTCTAAGAGTTCGGGACGGTGTGACCGAGGATACTGGAGTCAGACCATTATACGCATCTTTGGAGACTACATGAAAGTATACCTTGCCAACTTGTACAGTATATTATGCATGTTTATTTTCTGTCATTCTAGTTCATGTCTATTTCTTTCTTGTATTATACGTGCCTCATGATATTTCTTACTCGTTTCCTTATATGCTACATGTCTTTCTTTTCTTGTCACATATTGGGTCTTTGCAACACTATACTAGATTAGATTCCTGTGTTCTTGTGCGTTAACCTTGACATGATCCGATTACATGTATTTATCTTGACTTGACCTTGACAAGATGTTGACTGTACCTAACCACCTCGTTCGTGAGCTCCCATCGAGCACGAATGAGACTTACTATATTAAGGAGTCCCTGTAGAAGCATGAAAATATCCATACTATGCGCCTGAAGCCATGTGCCCACATACGGAAGTGGCTATGCGCCCACATGTAACAAAGTGTTATTAGCCCACACGTAACAAAGTGTTATGCGCCCACATGTAACAAAGTGTTATGCGCCCACAGGAATTCTCCACAGGTGGGCGCATAGTTGTTTTTCTGTACTATTTTGCCCAAGACAAAATAACTCGACGACTCGGTCAACATCCATGACAAGTCATGGGCTGAGGCATGCGGCCACGTCAGTCCCCATAAGCAGTCGTGCACCGAAGCAAGCGGCCACGTCAACCCCATGATCTATCCACGATCGTCCAGTTTTTTATGTGCCTACGTCCTATGCGCCCAAAGGGACACTATGCGCCCACAGTGAGATCAGTGCATTCTCCACCTTTGTGTGCGTAACAGTCGTTTCAGTGCAAAACAACTATAAATAGAGGACATATGCCTCTTCAAATGAACAGAACAGAGAGCATTTCAGAGCCAAATTGCTGCCCTTCTTGCCAGTGAGCCGAGAGTTAGCAATTTTCTTAGGTTTTCTCCCACTTTATAAATCGGAGTGTCAACGGAGTAAAGGATCAAATGTCGCTCGATCTCCATCGTCCCATTTCCTAGAATTCTTTTTGTACTCAGGGAATCTCAGTACAGAATCTCTCAGGTGTACTCGATTTGTGGTGCTTTGCGCTAATAAAAAAAGGCTGCAGAATCTCTCAGGTGTACTCGATTTGTGGTGCCTTGTGCTAATAAGAAAAGGCAGTAATTCTTCTCTTTTTTGTAAGTGTTCTACAAAAATGGCGAGTCTGCTGGGGACTACCTTTTCCTCAGACGAGAAGATGGTGACGCAATCTGATACCGCTAAAGTGGGGAGCACTCAGAAGATATTGATCCTGAAGTTCGATCAACAAGCGTTCGAAGAGATGCTCTCGAGGGATGGCTCTACTCCCTCAAAATTAGTGAAGCGAAACAAGTCTCGCAAGACTTGGCTTCCGAAGGCTCATGCTACATATCCTGCCAGTGCCATAGAAGATGTGCAACCGAAGAGAAACTCTGTCACGTGGGCGCATAACTCTTCCACAGAAGCTCCCAATAGAAAGAAGGCGCATACCGTCCAGGGCTCTACTAGCCCAGCAACTTCTCTCTTGTTCAATCAACAATAGAGTGTTCCACCCTCAAGACTTGGCAAAGAAAAACAATGCAATGCCAAGAATCGAAGTGTTCGACACTCTGGGCAAACTCAGCGAAGCTTGCAAACGAGGAGGGCAAAACTGGAAAAAAAATAGTCATGTTTTCCAAAGCATGCGCCCAGGGCTATGTGCCCAAAGGATGGTATGGGCGCATAACTCTGGTCAGAAGACTTCTATTTTCAGTAGGCTGTCTACCACTATATGCGCAGGCTCTGATGATCCATTCTACACGCCCACAGCCAGGAAGGCCAAGCATGCTGTCAAAACTTCTGAAAAGCATGCACCTAAGGGCATGCTCCAGGGTCTATGCGCCCACAGCAAAAAGACATACCCCAACGCGTATAGCACGAGGCTGTCTTCAAGGTCATCACGGAACTTTGGTGTGGGGGTTGCCCCTGCGCATGAACTAAGTCTGGATGTGCCGATTTCTCTTACAAACCCATATACAAAGCGGGGCAATGCATATGAAACGGGTTCTAAGGCAAAGCTCCCTTCCGTCGATTTGCACGACGTGATAAATCATAAGTATAAGGCGAGGGAGATCACTACGACTCATGAGGTGCCTCTACAAATGCACCCGTGCACTAGGATTATCATCAACTGTTGCTGCTCCAAGGCAACGAAAGTTCCTCCAAGGCAGTCTGTATTTCGACGACTGCAACGTTCTGATAATGAAGAGCCATTTTGTGTTTCATCTAACATGGCTTCATGGGGTCCACCCTATGGGAGCCCCAATCAAAGAAGGTGGACCACTAATCCAACCTTTTCTTTTAATTCTGCAAACAAGAAAAGAAAAAGTTTACCAGAAAATAGCCAGCGAGCTGTTTCACTTGAAGGAGTCTATATGGGTACTCGGTCGAGAACAATATCCCTTATAGACGGCGAGAACTCTCAAGCTGGGGGTGGTGTTCCCTCAAAATACCAAGTTGGGGGTAGTACTCCCTCAGAATCTGAAGCAGACGACCTCTACGCCGGGGGTAGCCTTCCAGATGACGATGATCTCTTCGAATCCGACGGTGACTATCTACCTCCCCTGCCTAAAGACGAAGGCCTTTTCAACTCAGGGACAGACAGCATCAGCACTAGTTATACTATTTCCTCTATTCATCCTCACATGCTATCTGCATACATGACGGATGGAGAGAGACCTGAAGAAGCCAGTGATCAAACCAACAAGCGGTTGGAGAATCTTGAAATGGCGTTCGACAAGATCACTGACATGCTTACCAGCATCATGGCTGTCCAAACTGCTGGGGCTGTTCCCCTACTTCAACCGAACGTCTCAGCACATGCTATTCCGGTTCATAGCAACAACCCTCCTTTACTACAAAGGAAGTACCATTCCGTTGTACCTCCTCCAAATCCCGTAAATACTGGGGGTGGTCCTACGCCGACAGCACTTGACAACCGTACAACAGCCATTTTTTAACAACTGCTCAATCAACATGATGTAATTAATTCTTTTGTTGCCCGTCTCGATACCATCTCACACAAAGACGAGCTTCATATGATGGAGATATCTGAACCTTATCCTCCTGAATGGGAGAATGCCACTTATCCTCCTAACTATAAGCCATTGACACTAAATTCGTTTGACGGGATAACTTCTCCTCGCCAACACATGACATACTTCAACATGCAGACGCTGCACTTACCAAGAGATGATGCATTCTTGTTAAAGCTGTTTATCAACACCTTGTAGGGAGTAGCTTTTGAATGGTTCTGCAGTCTGCCTGACGGTTGCATTAAGTCTTTCAAATACTTGGAGACGCTATTCCTCAATAGGTTTTACCAGAGGGGCATGCATATTAGTATGTCCACCCTTATTGAGACCAAGCAGAGGAAGAGTGAGACTGTTATTGCTTTTATTGAACGCTTCAGGCGGCTAGCCTTGAAGATTCTATTCGGTATACCAGACTCGGAGCTTATGGATACTTGTCAGCATAACTTCCTTCATACAGTAAAGTTCTGTCACGACCTGCACCCGCTTTTCGGACGCGAGCTTGTGAGCAAGCCAGCTTCGTATCGAGCAGACTCCAGCCCGACTCGAGTACGTATAAGCTGTCAAGGTCATGGTATCATATCTAATCTAAACTGTATCTCAATCCACATGAATCATATAAACAAGAGTGAACAAGTATGGGTCATGGTCTGCAGCCCATTAGCATATTGTTCGATTAGACTCCAAGAATGATATGAGTCTATAAATAAGCAGAGTATATCATGGTATGGAATATAAAGCACAAGAAGATAATAAAAAAATATCACAAGCAAATAACTGTATCATACATCGCAATCCTCTACCATCCTGCTCTGCTAACTAACTCCATGTAGTCGCTAAACCTGAATAGATCATCAGGTCCTCAGAGGACTAGCAAGATACATAAAACATGCCTATCTAACAGTTTAATCATGCAATAATATAACCAGGGTATAAACATGAACTAGACATAAGACTGACATGTGGCTACTGACAGATAACTATGAACACGGATACGAGATCAAATTTGCATAAATGAACTGCTGGAAGATCAATAGAAGACCAACCCTCGCCCCGAATGTGGACTCGCAGGTCAGTTTCAAGACAAATTACCCTCGCCCCGTATGTGGACTCGCAGGTGCAAAGGATAACCCTCGCCCCGTGTGTGGACTCGCAGGTTGTGGGAAAGACAAAGGAATAGCAGTTCACTCACACATACTTGCAGACATGACTCAGTCAAGATACAGGTGAAGACACGATACGACCCAATCACGATACACGAGAGAACCAATCCAATATGAGCTACAAGGCTAACCATGTACAAGGACTATAGCTATACTAGCATGTACGATATACAAATCACAAGTAATAACCAACTAGTAAATCTATATAATAATAGAAATCTGCATGTAAATAAACTGTAGAGGGAGGCAAGGTATACTTGCTTGGTGGTAACACGAAGAACCAATAAGATACCGTCAACTTGTGAGCCTTAAAGTCCAAATCATTATAACTGTCTCCGAAAGATGAAACATACATTGCCAACTATCTCAGAATAGTCAAATTAGCTAGGATTGCCTGTCCTTAAGTCTAATTCTGGATACAGGGGCAAAACGGTAATTTTGGGCAACAACGGTGTCCACCGTTGGACCTGCTTTGCACCGAAAAGCGTGCTAAAGTTTACGGTCTCTAAAGTCGTCAAATTACATGTCAACAGGTCTGGTTTTCCGATACGAACCCAGTCGTATGTCCGAAGTTAGATTTCGGCGGGCCGTGCACAAAATCACCCGTTAAGTCGGACCGTGGGCCCGCAAAACGACGTTTCGATTCGACTGTCTCAGAATTGGACCAAACTTGGCATACAGGACCAGAAAAATAATACGGTCCTATTGGCGCAAGTTTTGTCTCGATCTGACGAGCGTGTACGAAGTAATTGGAGAATTTGTACGAAGGCCGATACGGTGAATTTTGACGGATACACATCAAATTCGTCGCGCACATGCGACCAATTTGAATTTCGTCAAAGCCCACACGTCCACGAAGCCGTTACGCACCTTTCGATGCTTTCGGTTCGTGACCACGTCGCCCGGATTGGCGGGACGCACGTCGTATCGAAGAATTTTATTATTTTTAAAACAGGTTATTCATGAACTTTGGGATCCGATTTCTCGGCTCATAGCCGATGAAATCGACTTCTGTGAATTGGGTTGTGGAGCCCTACATGTTGTCTAAAAGTGTGTTCAACTCGAATTTCTAATATGGCATTAGATCGATCGAAATCGATCGGCAAACATGGACGATTGGACTGTATATACCCTATTTTCGAACAGGTTTTTCCATCGACTTTGGGTCGATTTTCAAGACGGATTTGATTCGATTCACTTCGAAACTATCCTATTGGGTTGAAGGGGGATAGGTTAGCTTCGTACCTGTTCAAGTAGTTCACGAAATTGCTGCACGACGACGGAGATAATCGCACGCAAAGTCGGGCTCCCAACCGTACTCTACTGCTGCTTACCCGCTGTCACGCCCCAGAACCAGAATACTGGAGAGCGGGGGAATGACTCAGCCAGCTACGTATTACGGGTAGATGAATACCGTATAATACGATCAATGCTGTCTAAAAGACGAGGGGGTGCATACTACATAAAAGTCCTACTATGGTCACTTCACAACTATTGTCTCAATCATTCAAACAAGGAACAGAAATAGAGAACATGTAAGATACAGCAGTAAGGCGTCCCAAACGCTTTGTCAAAATGTTCTTGACATTTGGCTTTACAAAACATAGCCAGATGATGTAGTAAGGTATACACAATTGTTATCAGCTGCAGTCTGACTTTAGTTACAATTATGTAAAAAGTAAGTACAAGACAATCCGACTAACATGTCGGTGCCAAACGGCAAAGTATAAAGTATTTAACAAAACGAGTGGTGAAGTCAAGGAACCCACTCGAGTCCTCCTGCGATCATCCTTCTAGTGTTGACCATCTTGGAGGTAGAAGTAAGCTGGATCCTCGGGGACTGGCTCTAAATCTGGCCATGCAAAACCAGAGAGGTTAGACCTCTAATAGCAAGTACCACAAGGGAGGACGATATGAAGGACTAAACCAGTAAGTAAGAGAATATAATAATAGATCTCTGCTTGCTACTAGGACTCACATCACATCAAGACACTTCGAACCAACCTCCCAACCAAACAAGGACAGAAGTTGGCCCGTCATGTCCTGACATTCTGATCATCCCAGTTAGGTAACAGAGTATAGTGCACAAACAAATCATCTTGAACGGCCAATCAACTCCTACGGCTTGCTATTATGAGTTCCAAGTTATCCTGGAATAATGCAATTAGGGATTCCTCAGTTCTTACTATGTGCAAGCAAGGCTAGTCTATCCAGTCAATCAATTGGCCCATGCATGAATTAGACGAGTCCTAGCAGGACGCTCGTCAATATACAATATACAATAATAATAAAAGCAGATACTGTTCCCTGCCCGTGTGGCAGATTTACAGTATCTGTGGGAACCAGCCGGCCCGTCGGGTACTACTCGTTCCAAGGGGGCTGCCATGTAAGAATTCGGGAATCCATTCTCTCCATGCAATCATTATTTTATTTAACTTAATAGTCCCTACGTTGAGTGAAATCTCATGCCGTGGATCATGGTCATTCAAATGAGTACTTTCGTACGGGGTACGATATGCACAACTCTACAACGATACCAGTGCGGTTAGGTTGCAGGTCTTACATAGCGTAATGCAACAATCAAATCTAACCACGGTAATCATGCCTTGACCATAAAGTACACATACTTCTTTCGTAGAAAAATAACTAAATAATTAAATAAATAATTTGAAGTCTTCATGTGCCTGTATGTCAATATTCGAGATTAGCCAGTCGATTACAATAGTTCATTTCATGAACGTGTCTCGTTCATTCAATTCAAGAAGACGACTAGCCAGCCTCTTTAGTTCCAACTAGGAACACATGATCAATTTTAATCAAGCTAACAATTATTATTAATGGTGACAAGGCATGATCAATTATTAATCAAGATAACAATCAATGTTAATTACTGCCAAATTCGGGAAATAAAAATTCATTTCAATCGTGTCAATCAAATCGTAATTTACCAAGTTCAGGACAAAAGGCGTAAGGATATAAAATGGACGTAAAATATCTAATAAAATATCAATATTCAGGGCTATAGAATAGTCATGCGGCTAAGTCTAATGCGGCCAGGATGAATCTTATGCGGCAAGGAAAGGAGTCGGGTTCATGCGGCTCAGGGGTAGAGGCACATGCAGCTGAAGAGGCGGGAACCAATGCGGCTGGGGAGTGGGACTAGCTCCCATGCGGCAAGCGGAAGGGATGTTCCATGCGGTTAGGATGAATTGGGCTCATGCGGCCGAAAAAGATAAGACACATGCGGTCAGCGGAAAGGGTACTCATGCGGCTGGCGGTAAATGAGTCCATGCGACTCAACCAAGTCGAACCCCATACGGCCGGGTCAAGGAGATTGCTTATGCGGCTGGCAGGAGGGGAAGTTCATACGGTTTATAAGGTTCAGGACCTCATACGGCCAGCGAATGAGTCTGGTTCATGCGGCTGGGTTTAGGAGAGAAATCCATGCGGTCAAGAAAGGGATTCGGTCCTATGTGGCTGAGAGTCTCATGCGGCTGAATTACTTGCCGCATGAAGTGTCATGCGGCCAAGTCAAGTACTGTTCTTCTTCTCCAAGTTTCAGAGAAGAAGAACACCATGAACCCAAGCTTCAAAGTTTCATAAAACCTTCATCCAGAGTCCAAATTCGAACTTCCTTAGGTCAAAGTTGGGTAGAACGAAATTCTCTACAACATGGAACCATCGAAACTTGAAGATATCAAAGTTTACTAGATCAAAACCTAAGAAACCCGAAAATGTAACAAACTTAGATCTACAACAAATTAGCCATGGAAATTGAAAATGCTAAGTACTAAAGAGACTTAGAATCAAATAAGGAGGATGATGGAACAATAATAATGGGGATCCATCAAGAAGCAAGTTGGCACTTGCCTACGGTTTGGTAGGTGGAGAGAGTAATGAAGAAGAAGAAGAGGAGTAATAGTGAGAATGAGTAATGAGGAGAGAGAATGGTGAGGGTGGCTTTAAATATGGAAGGGGTGGTAGGTGGGAGTTAGGCCGGGTCCAATGGGTCGGGTTGCACGGGTCCAACAAGGCTAACCCAAAAATAAAACTAAAGCAGGAATTAAAAGTACAGGAAGAAATATAGAAATAAAATTGCAGAAAATAAATTAACATGAAAATTAAAGAGCAGCTAATTAATTAACATGAAAATTTAAAGAGCAGATAATAGAATTACAGAAAAATAAAGTGCAGAAAATAAAATGTAGATAATTAATTAACATGAAGTTATTAAGAATTTAAATACAGGATACTACATGATAAATGCTAAATAAATATATTCAGGCAATATACGTATTAAAATACGCATTTTGGGAACGGAGAGTGACATCTCTACCCTCCTTAGAAAAATTCCGTCCTCGAAATTTCAAATCCAAGCAGGATAGAAACATCGGGGCTAAACTAATCTAAGTACAAGCAATTCAATGAAGCAATCCTTTTACAATATCCATAGCAAGTAACATATATGTAAATCCATCAATCTACGATATCAAGCAATTCTACCCATAAGGTGATAAGCATGAGGAATCAGGACAATCAAGGTATACAGAAAAAGATATACCTTGTGAGTCAAACAGGTATGGATACCGTGATCGAATATCATCTTCACGTTCCCACGTTGACTCTCCCAAGGAGTGACGACCCCAAGCAACATGGACAAGACTAATTGTTCGGTTCTTGAGTATCTTCTCTCTTCGGTCCAAAATGGACACAGGCTGTTCCTCGTAAGACAGGTTGGTACCAACAACCAACTCAGAATGATCAAGGATATGGCTTGGGTCCGATACATACCTTCGCAACTGAGATACATAAAATACGTCATGCACCTCTCGTAACGAAGGTAGGAGTGATAAATGATAAGCAACATCGCCTATCCGATCAAGGATAACAAATGGGCCCACGTACCGCGGACTCAGTTTCCCGCGAACGCCAAATCTAATGACCCCACGAGTAGGTGAGATCCGCAAGAATACGTGGTCCCCAACAGAGAACTCTAACGGCCTACGATGCTGGTCCGCCCAATGACGATGCCGGTCCTGCGCAACTCGAAGTTGCTCTCTAATTCCCTTAACCAATTCAGCCGTCTGAACAATCATTTCTGGGCCTAACATCTTCCTCTCTCCGATATCATCCCATGCAAGCGGTGACCTATACTTCTTACCATATAGTGCCTCAAATGGCGCCATCTGGATACTGGCTTGATAACTGTTGTTGTATGAGAACTCGACCAAGTGAAGGTGACTCTTCCAAGACCCTCCAAAATCTAGAGTGCAAGCTCGCAACATGTCTTCTAAAGTCTGAATCGTCCTTTCTGATTGCCCGTCCGTCTGTGGATGGTAAGCCGTGCTAAATCTTAACTTGGTACCCAGACTATGATGCAAGCTCTTCCAGAAATGTGATGTGAAACGGGTATCTCTGTCGGATACAATACTGACAGGGACTCCATGCTGCCTGACTATCTGTTGCATATACAACTCTGCCAACTTTTCTGTAGATTGCCCTACTCTGAAAGGGAGAAAATGTGCTACCTTTGTAAGCCGATCTACTATCACCCAAATAGCATCTTTACCACTTGGTGATCTCGGTAAACCCGTCACAAAGTCTATTGTAATATGTTCCCATTTTCATTCCGGAATAGGAAGCGGTTGCAATAATCCAGCTGGCCTCTGCTGTTCTGCCTTCACTTGCTGACATACCAAGCAACGGGAAACAAATCTACCTATCTCTCTTTTCATTCCGTTCCACCAGAAATGTTGCTTGATATCTTGGTACATCTTGGTCCCTTCCGGGTGAATAGAATACTGAGAACTGTGAGCTTCTGCCATAACCTCCTGTCTGATATCTCCACTAGGCACACATAGACGCGATCCAAACCTAAGTGTACCATCTTCATGAATCCTCATCTCCTTTCTGAGCCCTGACTCACATTCTGCCCTAAGCTTCTGAATCCTTGGGTCCTGTGCCTGAGCTGCCTTGATCCTGTCTACCAAGTTGGATTGAACTTATAGACTCGCCAGAATTCCTATATCATTAGGAAGTATAACTTTGATGCCCATCTCCTGAAGGTCTTCTAAGATGTGCTTCTACGTTGTCAACATAAATGCACCACCTCTTCTGCTGAGAGCGTCTGCTACCACATTAGTCTTGCCTGGATGATACTGAAGCTCCACGTCATAATCCTTGATCAACTCCAACCATCTTCTCTGCCTCATGTTCAGCTCCTTCTGAGTAAAGATGTACTTCAGGCTTTTGTGGTCTGTGTACATGTCTACTCGGTCACCATATAAATAATGTCTCCATAGCTTCAAAGCAAATACTACTGCCGCCAACTCCAAATCATGAGTTGGGTAATTCTTCTCGTGGTCTCGAAGCTGCCTAGATGCATATGCTATCACCTTCCCATGTTGTATAAGGACACATCCAAGTCCTTTACCTGACGCATCACAACATACAGTAAAACCTCCGGGTCCCACTGGCAATGTAAGAATAGGCGCTGATATCAACTTCTGCTTCAGATTCTCAAATGATGCCTGGCATTCTACAGACCAAACGAATGGTACATCCTTCCGTGTCAAGCGGATCATGGGTGCTGAAAGCCTTGCAAAATCTGACACAAACCTTCTGTAATATCCTGCCAATCCCAAGAAACTCCGTACATCAGCTACGGTCTTGGGTACTGGCCAACTCTTTACTGCTTCTACCTTCTTGGGATCCACTGCTACTCCAGCTCCTGATACAATATGACCCAAAAATGAAATGTGATCCGTCCAGAATTCACACTTGCTGAGCTTGGCATACAACTGGTTCTCTCTTAGAACCTGCAACACTTTCCTGAGGTGGTCTTCATGCTCCTCTTCACTAGCAGAGTACACAAGAATGTCGTCGAGAAATACTACGACAAACTAATCTAAATACGGCATAAAGATGCGGTTCATCAAATCCATAAAGATAGCTGGAGCATTGGTCAAACCAAACGGCATCACTAAGAATTCATAATGCCCATACTTCGACCTGAATGCTGTCTTGGGAATATCCTCCTTCCGAACCCTCACCTGATGATACCCTGAACGAAGATCTATCTTGGAGAAAACTCTAGCCTTGCTCAACTGATCAAATAAGTCGTCGATCCTGGGTAATGGGTACTTGTTCTTTACTGTTGCCGCATTTAGCTTCCTGTAATCGATGCACAATCTGGATGACCCATCCTTCTTTCCCACAAGTACCACTGGTGCTGCCCATGGTGACACGCTAGCTTGGATGAACTTCTTCTCCTTCAATTCCTCTATGTGCTGATACACCTTGGCCTGCTCTGAATCCGCCATTCTGTAAACCCGATCTGATATTGGTTTAGTTCCTGGTGCCAATTCTATACTGAACTCAATATCTTTAACCGGTGGGAGACCTGGAAGTTCTTCAGGAAATACGTCTAGAAATTCTTCAACTACCTTCGGAACTTGAACTTCTTCCATTGCCGTCACTACTCCCTGTTCTTGTTGAGTTGCTACTGATCTGACTAAGGTGAACCGCTTCATGCCTGGAATATCAAAAGATACACTCCCACTACGACAATCTATTGTCGCATGACTGTCTTTCAGCCAGTCCATGCCTAAGATAACGTCAAAATTTCCAACAGAAAATTCTATCAATCGGCCGGGTAAAGGATGCCCGCACACTACAACACTACATGCTAAACTAACTCTACTAACCCCCACGAGCCCATTACCAGTGAGTATATTCAACCTCCCTGGCAATGCCTCGAACTCCACTCCTAGTCGTGTCGTAAATTGTGCAGATATAAATGAATGGGATGCTCCCGAATCAAACAATGCTACTTCGGGATATGAGGCGACGAGAATGTTACCTGCCACAACATCTCCCGATGCCAATGCCTCTTCCAAGGACAGTGTAAATGCCTGCCCTCGACCTCCTTGCTGGTTCCCATGCTGTGGCCTAGCCTGGTGCTGCTGCTGGCCCCTGCCTTGATGATGCTGGGGTGGTCTATGCTGGTGTTGCTGCATCGGCGGCCCCTGCTGCCGAAACATCTGAGCCTGTGATACTAACGGACGCTGCGCCAACGGCCTCACTGCCAATGCTGGTCCTCGATACTGCCCTGCCCCTGGTGCTGGCAGAGCAGGAAACTGCTGCCCTGGTCCTCCTGACCTCGAATTCATGGGACATGTGGTAACCCGATGATCTGGGTTTCCATATATCAGACACAGTCCATTCAATGTCCGACACACATCTCTAGTGTGTCCCATCTTTCCACAATAAGTGCAGTCTGTCGGGGGTTGCTGGTTCTTCCTCTGTTGCTGTTGCTGCTGCCTGGGTGGTGGTGCTGGCCCTCGCATCGCCACATCGTGGATACGAATGCCAGGGGATGGTGCTGTTGTTCGGGGCGCTGCTCCCCCTCCGCCTTCAATCTGACTGTGGGATCTCTTCTGACCCCCAGTCCTTACTGCAAGCCTCTGAATGGTGATTTCATGCCTTCGAGTCGCCGTCAATATCTCATCAAAAGTCTGGTAATTGTGCCCTTCTATCAATTGCAAGAGCTTAAGATGAAACCCTTGCTGAAACCTCATAGCCCTCTGGCGCTCCGTTGCTACCATCTCTGGGGCAAACCTACTCAATCTGCAGAACTCCGCTGCATAAGCATCTACAGTCTTGCCAGCCTGTCTTAGGTTGATAAACTTCTGTTGCAGCTCAAACTGCGCCACAACTCCATAATACTTCGTCTTGAACCTTGCAGTAAAATCATCCCAAGCCACAGGACGTCTGATGCCTACTTCCTCTGCTTCCCACCAATCACGTGCGAGATCCTGAAGTAACAACTTTACTAGATCCACACGTTCTTCTGCCGGCACCTTAGCGGCTGTCAGAATAGCCTCGATATCCTTAAGCCATGCATCTGCTGAGATGGCATCCTCCGTGCCTTCGAAACGGCGGGGGTTGTACTTGCAAAATCGGGCTGACGCTCCTGAATCTGGCCTCGCCCCTCTTTCCAATGCCGTCTGTAATCCTTGGTTGAGTAGTACATTCTGCTCCTGCAACTGAGCGTGCATGCGCTGCTGGGCTAACATCTGGTGTTGCTGAGTGGCCATCATCCCTCTCATGATCTCCAGAAGAGCCGGTGTGTCCATCTCCGCAGGGGTAGGTGGAACTGTCGGTGGTGGTGGAACATCTGGATATTGCGATCCAGCTGCTGCTTCCACTATCACCTCTTCTTGGGTAGCCTCTTGAGTTAGTACTGGCTCTTGTTGCTGACCAACTTGGTCAGGTTGTCTATGTTGCTGTCCAGCTCTGACAGGTGCGGACGAGGTGCCCCTAAGAAAAGGGACAAGAGAACAATCAAACGACCGGACATGAAGGATCAATAAAGTCAAAGGATACTGGAATGTCAAGCTAGAGTTGAGAATTGACGAATCATGAGATCAAGGGGAAACATGTGTGATTGAGACATCCTATTAAACACCCCACAAGTCTGAAATCAGACCTGCATGGGCCACCACTAAAACCTTGTCACGCCCCAGAACCAGAATACTGGAGAGCGGGGGAATGACTCAGCCAGCTACGTATTACGGGTAGATGAATACCGTATAATACGATCAATGATGTCTAAAAGACGAGGGGGTGCATACTACATAAAAGTCCTACTATGGTCACTTCACAACTATTGTCTCAATTATTCAAACAAGGAACAGAAATAGAGAACATGTAAGATACTGCAGTAAGGCGTCCCAAATGCTTTGTCAAAATGTTCTTGACATTTGGCTTTACAAAACATAGCCAGATGATGTAGTAAGGTATACACAATTGTTATCAGCTGCAGTCTGACTTTAGTTATAATTATGTAAAAAGTAAGTACAAGACAATCCGACTAACATGTCGGTGCCAAACGGCAAAGTATAAAGTATTTAACAAAACGAGTGGTGAAGTTAAGGAACCCACTCGAGTCCTCCTGCGATCATCCTTCTAGTGTTGACCATCTTGGAGGTAGAAGTAAGCTGGATCCTCGGGGACTGGCTCTAAATCTGGCCATACAAAACCAGAGAGGTTAGACCTCTAATAGCAAGTACCACAAGGGAGGACGATATGAAGGACTAAACCAGTAAGTAAGAGAATATAATAATAGATCTCTGCTTGCTACTAGGACTCACATCACATCAAGACACTTCGAACCAACCTCCCAACCAAACAAGGACAGAAGTTGGCCCGTCATGTCCTGACATTCTGATCATCCCAGTTAGGTAACAGAGTATAGTGCACAAACAAATCATCTTGAACGGCCAATCAACTCCTACGGCTTGCTATTATGAGTTCCAAGTTATCCTGGAATAATGCAATTAGGGATTCCTCAGTTCTTACTATGTGCAAGCAAGGCTAGTCTATCCAGTCAATCAATTGGCCCATGCATGAATTAGACGAGTCCTAGCAGGACGCTCGTCAATATACAATATACAATAATAATAAAAGCAGATACTGTTCCCTGCCCGTGTGGCAGATTTACAGTATCTGTGGGAACCAGCCGGCCCGTCGGGTACTACTCGTTCCAAGGGGGCTGCCATGTAAGAATTCGGAAATCCATTCTCTCCATGCAATCATTATTTTATTTAACTTAATAGTCTCTACGTTGAGTGAAATCCCATGCCGTGGATCATGGTCATTCAAATGAGTACTTTCGTACGGGGTACGATATGCACAACTCTACAATGATACCAGTGCGGTTAGGTTGCAGGTCTTACATAGCGTAATACAACAATCAAATCTAACCACGGTAATCATGCCTTGACCATAAAGTACACATACTTCTTTCGTAGAAAAATAACTAAATAATTAAATAAATAATTTGAAGTCTTCATGTGCCTGTATGTCAATATTCGAGATTAGCCAGTCGATTACAATAGTTCATTTCATGAACGTGTCTCGTTCATTCAATTCAATAAGATGACTAGCCAGCCTCTTTAGTTCCAACTAGGAACGCATGATCAATTTTAATCAAGCTAACAATTATTATTAATGGTGACAAGGCATGATCAATTATTAATCAAGATAACAATCAATGTTAATTACTGCCAAATTCGGGAAATAAAAATTCATTTCAATCGTGTCAATCAAATCATAATTTACCAAGTTCAGGACAAAAGGCATAAGGATATAAAATGGACATAAAATATCTAATAAAATATCAATATTCAGGGCTATAGAATAGTCATGCGGCTAAGTCTAATACGGCCAGGATGAATCTTATGCGGCAAGGAAAGGAGTCGGGTTCATGCGGCTCAGGGGGTAGAGGCACATGCGGCTGAAGAGGCGGGAACCTATGCGGCTGGGGAGTGGGACTAGCTCCCATGCGGCAAGCGGAAGGGATTTTCCATGCGGTTAGGATGAATTGGGCTCATGCGGCCGAAAAAGACAAGACACATGCGGTCAGCGGAAAGGGTACTCATACGGCTGGCGGTAAATGAGTCCATGCGGCTCAACCAAGTCGAACCCCATGCGGCCGGGTCAAGGAGATTGCTTATGCGGCTGGTAGGGGGGGAAGTTCATGCGGTTTATAAGGTTCAGGACCTCATGCGGCCAGCGAGTGAGTCTGGTTCATGCGACTGGGTTTAGGAGAGAAATCCATGCGGTCAAGAAAGGGATTCGGTTCTATGTGGCTGAATTACTTGCCGCATGAAGTGTCATGCGGCCAAGTCAAGTATTGTTCTTCTTCTCCAAGTTTCAGAGAAGAAGAACACCATGAACCCAAGCTTCAAAGTTCCATAAAACCTTCATCCAGAGTCCAAATTCGAACTTTCTTATGTCAAAGTTGGGTAGAACGAAATTCTCTACAACATGGAACCATCGAAACTTGAAGATATCAAAGTTTACTAGATCAAAACCTAAGAAACCCGAAAATGTAACAAACTTAGATCTACAACAAATTAGCCATGGAAATTGAAAATGCTAAGTACTAAAGAGACTTAGAATCAAATAAGGAGGATAATGGAACAATAATAATGGGGATCCATCAAGAAGCAAGTTGGCACTTGCCTACGGTTTGGTAGGTGGAGAGAGTAATGAAGAAGAAGAAGAGGAGTAATGGTGAGAATGAGTAATGAGGAGAGAGAATGGTGAGGGTGGCTTTAAATATGGAAGGGGTGGTAGGTGGGAGTTGGGCCGGGTCCAATGGGTCCAATGGGTCGTGTTGTACGGGTCCAACAAGGCTAACCCGAAAATAAAACTAAAGCAGGAATTAAAAGTACAGGAAGAAATATAGAAATAAAATTGCAGGAAATAAATTAACATAAAAATTAAAGAGCAGCTAATTAATTAACATGAAAATTTAAAGAGCAGATAATAGAATTACAGAAAAATAAAGTACGGAAAATAAAATGTAGATAATTAATTAACATGAAGTTATTAAGAATTTAAATACAGGATACTACATGATAAATGCTAAATAAATACATTCAGGCAATATACGTATTAAAATACGTATTCTAGGAACGGGGAGTGACACCCGCGCACGTGCGCGCGCGCGGCGTCCTCGGCCGCCGTCCGACGGCCCTCCGACGGCGCTCCGGCGGCAGGGTGGCCGCCCATGCGACTGAAGAGGCGTAGGATTAGGGTTTTGCATTAGGGTTTCCGTTCGTTTTTTTTTTGCTGTGTCTCCTGTGTATATATGCGTATATGCATATATGCATATTAACCCATGAGTTGGCTGAACCCGAGAGGGGAAGGGTGCTCTGGATTGGGCCGAGATTTCTGTTGCTTGGTCTTGGGGCTCAGGCCTAGGGTCGGGTTGGGTTTGATAACTCATTTGTTTTATTTATACCCTATAGCTAATGTATTTACATATATACGTACACACCTATGTGTATATATATCTATACTTATATATAGCATGTATGTATGTAAATACATTAATAAATTCTAAAAATACTTATACGCCTATATAATTAAATATATACATATTTATACATATATATTCCTATAATTTATATCTACTCTCCATATATTACCATATATATAGTCATATATGTATATACTAATATATGTCTATATGTGCACGCAATATATATTTATATATATATAATACTGTCCATAAAATCCAAATGAATGTCAATATTATCTTTTCTACTGCAGGATCTATGTATATATAATTTCATTTAACAAGAAATAAAATGACCAATAATAATAAAATAATATTATATAATAATAAACTCAATAACATTGATAATAAAATAATAATAATAATGGTAATAACGAAATTCAATAAACCAATAATGGTGCATATACCATTATGAATAGTCTAATAATCCCAAAATGTACCAGAACCTATTTTATACAAATATCGTTGAATATCAACTAATAATAATATTTATAATATTTAATTAAGAATACTTAGAAAATATTCATTATATCGTTAAAACGGAATACGACACCATCATACCAAAATACATCGACACGAATGTCATTGGACGTCCCGCATGACTACATGGGCTTGGGTTTGGTACGGGTCCAGTCCGGGCTGGTTTGGTACGACCGGTTCTCCTAAACGTCGAATAATATTAATAATAAATAATTAGACTATTTGTAATGGTCATGTCACAACTTAGCCTGGTTTTCTTAGTTAGGACATCTCTATGACTCGGCCTTCCCTACCAGGGCTAATACACTAGTCAAAGTACGCCACTGCACTATCCGTGCCATGATTCCTAGTCGCCTTGTACTCCAATTCTTAACCATGGATAAGGTCATCTACCATAATAATTAACTAAATAATTATTAATAAAAATCTAAAAATTACCATTTAAATCAAGTAAATAAATAAATAATATTTTAAAAAAATTCTCCGGAAAGGGAAGCTACAAATCAACCCACCTTAAAAATAATTTCGTCCTCAAAATTCCAATTCATAACTATTTCTTAAAAATCAAAGTCTACTATTACCTTAATCTCCTCAAATTTAATTTCTCAAAAATATTTTATGGCCTTCTCTAGTCATGTGGTATTTACGAAATCTCGAGGACTTATACCCTCCTTTGGTCACACTACTCCCTTGAAACACAGGTCACTAAAATCTTCTAACTAGTTGCTAACAAGTCTACCCATAGATATCCAGGCATATGGCATCTATAATCCCTCATATCTATAAACAACCAAGCATTCAATAGTCAAGCAATATTATACTTAATTTAAGAATTCCTGATGAATTCTAGAAAACACGATCATTCGTCACTCCGAAATAGGAAGGGACGAGAATCAATGGTAAGGAAAGCAAGGAAGTATAATCGAGAGCAAATATGGAGTTTTCAAGGACGTAGAGAATTTCTACAAGAATTTTCAAGGAAGAGTGGAATAAGATTTCTAAGGGTTTAGTCAGATGTGCAGGCTCGTATCAGTACAGTTACGTAACCGATACGATATGCTCTAACCTGTATGGGCCACCACAAAAACTTGTGACGATCCGCACTCGCTTTTCGGACGCGAGCTCGTGAGCAAGCCAGCTACATATCGAGCGGACTCCAGCCCGACTCGAGTACGTATAAGCTGTCAAGGTCATGGTATCATATCTAATCTAAACTGTATCTCAATCCACATGAATCATATAAACAAGAGTGAACAAGTATGGGTCATGGTCTGCAGCCCATTAGCATATTGTTCGATTAGATTCCAAGAATGATATGAGTCTATAAATAAGCAGAGTATATCATGGTATGCTATATAAAGCACGAGAAGATAATAAAGAAATATCACAAGGAAATAACTGTATCATACATCGCAATCCTCTACCATCCTGCTCTGCTAACTAACTCTATGTAGCCGCTAAACCTGAAGAGATCATCAGGTCCTCAGAGGACTAGCAAGATACATAAAACATGCCTATCTAACAGTTTAATCATGCAATAATATAACTAGGGTATAAACATGAACTAGACATGAGACTGATATGTGGCTTCTGACAGATAACTATGAACACGGATACGGGATCAAATTTGCATAAATGAACTACTGGAAGATCAAAGGAATACCTACCCTCGCCCCGAATGTGGACTAGCAGGTCAGTTTCAAGACAAATCACCCTCGTCCCGTATGTGGACTCGTAGGTGCAAGGGATAACCCTCGCCCCGTGTGTGGACTCGCAGGTTGTGGGAAAGACAAAGGAATAGTAGTTCACTCTCACATACTTGCAGACACGACTCAGTCAAGATACAGGTGAAGACACGATACGACCCAATTATGATACACGAGAGAACCAATCCAATATGAACTACAAGGCTAACCATGTACAAGGACTATAGCTATACTAGCATATACGATATACAAATCACAAGTAATAACCAACTAGTAAAACTATATAATAATAGAAATCTGTATATAAATAAACTGTAGAGGGAGGCAAGGTATACTTGCTTGGTGGTAGCACGAAGAACCAATAAGATACCGTCAACTAGTGAGCCGTAAAGTCCAAATCATTATAACTGTCTCCGAAAGCTGAAACGGACAATGCCAACAGTCTCAAAATAGTCAAATTAGCTAGGATTGCATGTCCTTAAGTCCAATTCTGGAAACAGGGGCAAAACGGTAATTTTGGGCAAAAATGGTGTCCGCCATTGGACCCGCTTTGCACCAAAAAGCGTGCCAAAGTCTACGGTCTCTAAAGTCATCAAACTACATGTCAATAGGTCCGGTTTTCCGATACGAACCCAGTTGTATGTCCAAAGTTGGATTTTGGCGGGCCGTGCACAAAATCACCCGTTGAGTCAGACCGTGGGGCCCGCGAAACGGCGTTCCGATTCGACTGTCTCAGAATTGGACCAAACTTGGCATACAGGACCAGAAAAAAGATACGGTCCTATTGGCGCAAGTTTTGTCTCGATCTGACGAGCGTGTACGAAGTAATTAGGGAATTTGTACAGAGGCCGATACGGTGAATTTCGACGGATACACATCAAATTCGTCGCGCACATGCGACCAATTTGAATTTCGTCAAAGCCCACATGTCCACGAAGCCGTTACGCACCTTTCAATGCTTTCGGTTCGCGACCACGTCGCCCAGATTGGCAGGACGCACGTCGTATCGAAGAATTTTATTGTTTTTAAAACATATTTTTTATAAACTTTGGGATCCGATTTCTCGGCGCATAGCCGATGAAATCGACTTCTGTGAATTGGGTTGTGGAGCCCTACATGTTATCTAAAAGTGTGTTCAACTAGAATTTCTAATATGGCATTAGATCGATCGGAATCGATCGACAAACATGGACGATTGGACTGTATATACCCTATTTTTGAACAGGTTTTTCCATCTACTTTGGGTCGATTTTCAAGTCAGATTTGATTCGATTCACTTCGAAACTATCCTATGGGGTTGAAGGGGGATAGGTTAGCTTCGTACCTGTTTAAGTAGATCATGAAATCGCTGTACGACGACGGAGATAATCGCACGTGAAGTCGGGCTCCCAACCGCACTCCACTGCTGCTCACCCGCGCACGTGCGCGGGCGGCGTCCTCGGCCGCCGTCCGACGGCTCTCCGACGGCGCTCCGGTGGTAGGGTGGCCACCCATGCGACTGGAGAGGCGTAGGAATAGGGTTTTGCATTAGGGTTTTCGTTTCTTTCATTTTTTTTGTTGTCTCATGTGTATATATGCGTATATGCATATATGCATATTAACCCGTGAGTTGGCTGATCCCGAGAGGGGAGGGGTGCTCTGGATTGGGCCAGGATTTCTGCTGCTGGGTCTTCGGGCTCAGGCCTAGGGTCGGGTTGGGTTTGATAACTCATTTGTTTTATTTATACCCTATAGCTAATGTATTTACATATATACGTACACACCTATGTGTATATATATCTATATTTATATATAGCATGTATGTATGTAAATACATTAATAAATTCTAAAAATACTTATACGCCTATATAATTAAATATATACTTATTTATATATATATTCCTATAATTTATATCTACTCTCCATATATTACCATATATATAGTCATATATGTATATACTAATATCTGTCTATATGTGCACGTAATATATATTTATATAAATATATAATACTCTCCATAAAATCCAAATAAAATGTCAATATTATCTTTTCTACTGCAGGATCTATGTATATATAATTTTATTTAACAAGAAATAAAATGACCAATAATAATAAAATAATATTATATAATAATAAACTCAATAACATTGATAATAAAATAATAATAATAATGGTAATAACGAAATTCAATAAACCAATAATGGTGCATATACCATTATGCATTGTCTAATAATCCCAAAAATGTACCAGAACCTATTTTATACAAATATCGTTGAATATCAACTAATAATAATATTTATAATATTTAATTAAGAATACTTAGAAAATATTTATTATATCGTTAAAACAGAATACGACACCATCATACCAAATACATCGACACGAATGTCATTGGACGTCCCGCATGACTACATGGGCTTGGGCTTGGTACGGGTCCAGTCCAGGCTGGTTTGGTACGACCGGTTCTCCTAAACGTCGAATAATATTAATAATAAATAATTAGACTATTTGTAATGGTCATGTCACAACTTAGCCTGGTTTTCATAGTTAGGACATCACTATGGCTCGACCTTCCCTACCAGGGCTAATACACTAGTCAAAGAACGCCACTACACTATCCGTGCCATGATTCCTAGTCGCCTCGTACTCCAATTCTTAACCATGGCTAAGGTCATCTACCGTATAATTAACTAAATAATTATTAATAAAAATCTAAAAATCACCATTTAAATCAAGTAAATAAATAAAAAATATTTTAAAAAAATTCTTCGGGAAGAGAAGCTACAAGTTCTGTCTGGGTATACATAAGTATGATATATGGCCCGCTTTCATCGGTGTTGCTGATGCTGCTGAAAATAACGTTCCTAATCTGGAACTACTGGGGTTGAAAACACCCAAATCTGAAGACAAAGGCAAGCACCCCCAAACTATCCCTATCCGTGGTGGTAGAGGAAAAGAAGTCTTGAAGGTTGTTACTTCCAAGGGAGCTCCCAATTCTCAGAATGCTCCTGATAGATCCAAGGAGACTTTATCCTTTGACGATGATGATGTTATTACCATATTTAACACGTTGATGAAGGGTAATAAGCTAGTATTGCCTACACCACGACGTCCTGAGGTGGCAAGCCGACTCAGCGACCCCAAGTACTATCTCTACCATCAGTACGTGCACCATTCTAATAAGGATTGCATCATCTTGAAAAGGAAGATACAACAGCTCATCGACAGCCAAGTTATCAACCTTGAAGTTGAAGACATAGTCGTGTCTTCTAACATGATCTCTCTTCAATTTGGTGACTTTCCTTCCACAGAAGTTCCAGACGGCGTAGTTCCAATTCCTAAGGCACTAATAGAAGTTGTCAACCTGCTGCCAGCTCGTGATTCAACATCAACTCTGGTGCCACTCATGACGGAACGTGGTGAGATTATGTGGGTCCATCACGACCTTGTGCGAGAAATGAAACAGGGGGTAGTGTCTTCCAAAGCAAAGAGGGGCAAGAAATACAAGCTATGCCATATGGTGTCTTCTCCTATTTATGAAGTCCTATCTGGTGAGACACGATCCGGCAAGACTTACCTACGAACTTATGACCCCGCACAAGAAGACTAATGCCTTCTCAAGCTCCTGCTGTCCCCACAAGTTTAGAAGCTGGTCCGTCTAAGTCCTCAACTGCCAACAAAGCTAAGCAGAATGAGACACAATTTAACAAATCTCTGAAGTTACCAGCTCCCGAAGGCATGAATCGGCTTTACAACTTTGACATACTGGCACAACTGGCCAATACACCAACCAGATTGTCATTGCTCGATCTTCTGCGGCTCTCCAAAGAGACGCGTAAAGCTTTAAGTGAGGCATTACTACATGCCGACTCTTATCTCGCTGAAGTCAAAGCTTCCGCTGAAGATCCGGTCTCTTGTCCTCATTGACATAGCACTATAGAAGTAGTTTCCAACATTATCTTTTCACAAGAGGATATGCTGCTAAAAAATAATCGTCATGATAGACCTCTGTACTATACAGGATATATCGGGGCGATTAAGGTGGATCGGATGCATATCGATCCAGGTTCCTCCCTCAGCATTATCCCTAGAAGTTTACACCAAATTCTAGGAAGCCCTTTGCACAAGCTGTCTGCAACTAATACAACTATTGTGGCTTTCAATGCTGGAAGAAGTCATCCTCTGGGCAAGATCCGTCTCAAGTGCCAGATTGGTGATCTCCGAGAAGAGGTTGCTTGCTATGTAATCAATGTCAATGTATCCTACAACATCTTGTTAGGATGTCCATAGATACACGAGAACATGATTGTTCCTTCTACCCTTCACCAGTGCTTTAAGTACGTCAACTGTAATGGCATCGTGAAGACAGAGTTTGCCGATGTCGATCCTTTCAAGGGTATTGAAGCCTACTATGGAGATTTGGTACTCTATCAATTTCAGCGTCCCAAGGATGACGGCAACGAAGCTGACGATGAAGCTGAAGTTAATTCATCCGCCAGTGACGACCCCCTGGTTATCCGAGTCAAAGGATGTACTACTCCAAAAAGTACTTCAAAGCCTCTCACAATCTGGGTAAAAAGAAGCATCCTGATATTGCCGCACCATTGACCATCACTCTCCGTAAAATAACTCGGGTGAAACCTGTTGAAGCCCATCCTCCCAATCCTGATGAGTTACCCTACGTAGTGAACTTGACCAAGTCTGTGACTCCTGTCCCTGATAATGATGCCCTTAATGAGTATATCAATACTCAAAATAATGTACCTTCAGTGGATGATGTTATCCCTGAAGAAAAACTTGTATATTTTCTGAATAAAGGTTTATCTTTGAATTACTCTGACGTCTACCAGTCTGTAAACCAGTACGTAGATACATTGTATGCCTTAGAGCATGGCATAAGACCACATCTCTGCATGCCGATCACGACACCTCGTCTACGAGAAATAGTCTGGCCAAAAGATATTCACTACTTCATCGTTCCTGCTAGAAAGAGGGATGAAGAACTAATCGTCTTCGGTCAAGTAATTAGCGAAAAAAAGTTTGTTCTGTACTTTACTACTCCCAATTACAACAATGAAGCTGACTATGATTTAGGTAAAATACAACTTTACCGATTTAGTTGGCAGGCCAAGAATATCATCCAGAATATGGGCTATGATCTAAAAAGCGACCAAGGATGGTAAAGGACGACGATTGTCAATACGTCACTTTGTTCCTCCCGACAAACCCGAGAACTATTATCAACGAAATGGTGCTGGTTTGGTTATGTTACTCCTCCAACAACTCCTGAAGGATCAGACGTTGAAGTTGATCGTTGTTCTCATTCTTCTGATTCCTGCCTCCGGGATTTAAACTCCAGCATTGGAGACATGTTCAAAGCAACTCTATCCTTCAACATGGTGTCAGTTGACCAAATTGTAGAAGATGTCCAATCAATTGAGCTCGAACAATAGGCTCAAAAGATGGACACCGTAGGAACGATATAGTAAAGCGTAATACTCTAGAGGGGGGTGAATAGAGTTGGCAGCGGAATAATGCTAATTAAAAAAGTTAGCAACACAATCACAGTATATAATCACAAATGAAAATAAAGTAAAGACAGAGTTCAGAAAGCAAACGCAAAGACAGCGATGTATACTGGTATCCCTCTGTTGAGGACTAATCCAGTCGGTAGAACTCTTGCTACCAGTTTGAATCCACTATAGGAAAAACTGTAAGTTTTCTTACGAAGTCCTTGCAACTTCTACAACGCGAGCTTTGATACGAAGAACTCGTCCAACTTCAAATGTGAAGAGGTATTCTTCAATCAAGCCTTCTGATTACAATCTCTCAGAAACTTCTAGACCGTACCGCACTGGCAAATCGACTAGAGGATTGTAACTGGCTTGGGATCTGAAAATGAAAGCTCTAGAAAACTCTTTGGAAGGCAGAAAGCTTTTTAGATAGAGAGAAGATTGAAAGTGAATGAGTGAATTGAAATGATCGAAATACTTCTCTATTTATAGGATTTCCAAAGGGAGAACTCTGTCAGAATTCGGGCAGAATTCGGGCAGAACTCGATGAGCAAATCTCGGTCAAATCCGCAACTGCAGGAGGACCAAGTTCCAGAGAATTCAAAATCAAAATGGCCACCAACCGAACTCTGGCCGAACTCTGGCCGAGTTCTGTCAGGGTTAGGTTAGGGTTTTTAAAATAGGTTTTGGTAATTTTTGAAAACCTTTTTGAAAACCTTTTTGTAAACAATTTGATAGGTCATTTTAAAAACATTTTTGGGAATAGCTTATTTGCCAGTACGACTCGGTGTACAATGTATTCCTAGACTCAAATAAAAAGAAAATTACATTGCATAGGAAATACAGACTCAAGTAGGCAAACAGATCTTCAGTCTTGAACGAAGTGAATATCAAATCTTGCTAATGTCCAAGGAGCTGAGATGTCCCAACAAGCTTCGTATATCCAGACAGAGTTTTGATCAATTATTAAAATCAGGTTGACCATATGACCAATGGGCCAACAATCTCCCCCATTTTGATAATTGACAAACTATGAATGATATAACAATAAGCTAAAATATCAAAAAGGTGAAAAATTGTTCATAACATGTATTCAACTCAAAAACTCAAAAAAATGTTAGATCATTTTAATTTTCTCCCCCTTTGTCACTTAGCAAAATAATTGCACAAGAGAAGGCTCCCCTGCATTAAATGCAGAAGACTCCCCCGCAATGAATGCATAAGTAACAAATAGCGAGAAAATAAAAGAAATAAGAATTTAGAGAATTTATCACAGGCATGTAAAGTTGCTACAAATTATCATCACAGGCATGTATTGCTTCAAAACATAAAAGAAATCTCAGGCATGCTATTTCACAGGCAGTTTGTAATGAAGAAGCAGTAAAAAGAGATAGTGCTAAACAAAATGCTGAAATAAACTGAGATGTCATAAATGAAACATCAAAAACATGTCCATGAAGATAAAAGAAATACTGATAGCAAACTACAAAGTACTAAAAAAAATAAATGATAAAAACTTGGAATGTCGGAGCATTTCCAAGTATACAGTAGAATGTCACTAGTAATCAGATCAGATCTCATCATCACTATCCTCATCAATATCATCAGCAGCACGGCCAGCATGACCGGAAGTACCAGCACCAGAAGTACCAGCGCCAGTAGGATGAGTAGGGGCGCCAGCATAGAACTCGCCAACATAATCTCGAGGAGCACGATACCAATCATAGGCGTTACCGGGCTGGAAGTAGGCATGGACAGCCTCATCCTCACAGCGGTAACCCGAAAAAGCTGGATCTCGAGGAATGGAAGCGGCAAAGTGACCAGTCTGTGTAAAACGCAGATCGGCCAAGGAGTTTGCCATCGCCTGGTAACGGGTGACATCGCGGAACTCACGCTCGCGAGCCATGTCCATCATCGAGACGTGCAAAGCAGATAGATGCTGATGTATGCCCTCAAAAGTCATGGCATACGGCTGATGTGGTGGAGATGGTGCAGTAGGAGGAGCAGGAGGTGGAGCTGAAGCAGTCCGGCTGCGACGAGAAAGCTGGAGTAACTTGGGCTCAGAGTCCTGAGTACAAGTCGATAGATCGATGTCGAAGCGCTGAAAGATACGAGGGAGAATCATCGCGTAAGAGAGATTTCGATCTCTTGCACGACAACGTCCCATCATCTGAATAATAGTCTTGGGGACGGAAAAAGGTATCCCCTTGATAAGATGATACATAGCGGACAGCTCAAGCGAAGTCGCATCATCCTTGGAAGTGGATTTAGGAAGTAGAGTAGAGTAGATGATGCGATACAATTCGTAGTTGAACAAGTTAAGGTTGTTAGCCTTAAACTTTCCAGAACATACTCTGTCAGGTGCACAAAGTTCCGTTTTGAAACTCGTGAGTGTAGTGCCGTCGGGGAACTCGAATTCCGTGATATCAACTAGTAGTTCACCTTCATTGGGAATCCCAAGAATCTCCGCTAGGAGGACATCATTGAACTCAATATCTATGCCTCCAACACGTGTGCTCACGTCAAAAGTGTTAACTACGAGATTGCAATAGAACAATCTAATGGCATTAGTAGCAATTGGGAAGCACAGTTTAACAAGCAAATGTAACCCTAATGCCTCAAATAAGTGACGATGGTCAGGAAATATCGTCCATTTAACCGGAGCGTCGCTGCATATGGATCGGGTGGAAAAGTCATCGTACCATAATAAAGCTTGATCGAGGGTTTGAAAGAAAAACCCATCGAAAGCACCGTCGCTCTTTTGGACTGGCGAAAACAAAGAATCCGTGTGAGGATTCGAAGAGGACCCTTCCTCACTAGGAGTAGTCTTTTTCCTCTTAGACGGATTAAATCTAGGTGCCATTGAAATAAATAAGCACAAATTTGAAAGTGGAGAAGGAGAGAGTTATACCTCACAAGAATTGGATATGTTGTAGAGAAGGATGATCTCCGCACGATTCCAAAGTTTGGAAGGATTTCACCAAGTAGATAGGGAGCAATGGGTTGGTGAATACCTAGGGTTTGGAGGATTTTCGGGCGGCTGTAGCTGCTGGTTGGAAATATGGAATCAATGGAAGAGAAGGAGCTCTCGGGTTCTGGATATATACGCAGATACCCTCAACCGAACTCGGGCCGAATTCGGTCAGAGTTCTGGCCGAATTCGCCTAGGGTTCTTTCAAGTTGATTTAGCTACTTCTTTTTTATTGACTCATTTCAAATATTTAATTCAAAGATTAGTTATTTTAGCTTTCAAATAACATAATTAATAATATTTAATGAGTTAAATATCGTTACACAGCAGCTGTCTCAGATTAGCTGTAGGAGTACTGTCCCAGCTGGCGGAGGTTCACCGGGGAACTCTTAAATACCGCTTCGCTTCAACCGTAGTTGTGGTGACAGACAGACTCTTTATTAGCTTGTCTCTAACACAGTTTTTGCATAATGATATAAAAACATAAAATAAAATCAATTAATATTATTGACGTCCAAAATTCCTAATTCTCGACGTAAATAATTGAAGCGATCTTCCGCTAGAGGTTTAGTGAAGATGTCAGCTAATTGATTATCAATATCTATGTATACAAGGTTTATATCTCCATTTTGATGATGATCTCTAAGAAAATGATGCCGAATCTCGATATGTTTAGTACGAGAGTGACATACAGGATTCTTAGTCAAATTAATGGTGCTAGTATTATCACAGAAAATGGGAATATGTGTGTAAAATAAATCAAAGTCTTCTAAGGTTTGTTTCATCCACAAAATCTGAGCACAACAACGTCCTGCGGCGATGTACTCAGCCTCTGTTGTTGATAAGGCTACAAAATTTTGCTTTTTACTAAACCAAGAGACTAGAGCCTTGCCTAAGAAATGACATGTACCGCTAGTACTTTTTCTATCAACCTTGCATCCAGCAAAATCTGCATCCGAATAACCAATAAGGTCAAAGGATTTGGATTTGGGATACCACAAGCCGACAGAAGAAGTACCTTTAAGGTATCGGAAGATACGCTTAACTGCGGACAGATGTGATTCCTTTGGGTTAGCTTGAAAATGTGCACACAAGCAAACACTAAACATTATATCTGGACGACTAGCAGTTAAGTAAAGTAAACTACCAATCATACCTCGATACTTACGTGTGTCGACTGGCTTGCCTTGTTCGTCAGAATCAAGCTTTGTTGAAGTTGCCATCGGAGTGCCAATAGGTTTGACATTGTCCAGATCAAACTTCTTTAGCAAATCTTTTGTGTACTTGGCTTGATTAATGAACGTCCCATTGTCGGTTTGTTTGATTTGCAATCCGAGAAAGAATTTCAGCTCTCCCATCATGCTCATCTCAAACTCATTCTGCATACACTTAGAGAATTCTTGACAAAGAGATTCATCAGTGGATCCAAATATGATATCATCAACATAGATCTGAATTAAAAGCAGCTTGCCATTAAAAGATTTAATAAAAAGTGTAGTGTCAACCTTTCCTTTTGTAAAACCGTTGTCAAGTAGAAAAGAGCTTAGACGATCATACCAAGCACGAGGGGCTTGTTTCAAACCGTATAAGGCTTTCTTCAACTTGAAAACATGGTCAGGATTTTTGAAATCCGTGAAACCCGGAGGTTGTGCTACAAAAACTTCTTCTTTTATAAATCCATTTAGAAAAGCACTTTTTACATCCATTTGAAAAAGTTTGAAATCATGAAAACATGCAAATGCACATAACATACGAATGGATTCTAATCTCGCAACTGGGGCATAAGTCTCATCGTAGTCGATACCCTCTTCTTGATTGTATCCTTGAGCTACGAGTCGAGCCTTGTTACGAGTTACTAAACCATTCTCATTCAGTTTGTTTCGGAATACCCAACGGGTGCCAATGACCGGATGATCAATAGGCTTGGGAACAAGTTCCCAAACTTGATTCCGTTCGAATTGGTTCAATTCCTCTTGCATGGCATCTATCCAGAAACTATCACTACATGCTTCATCAATAGATTTAGGTTCTAGCTGTGAAATAAATGCAACACTAGAAATAATATCTCTACTGGATGATCGAGTGCTTACTCATTGGTAATGTCACAAATTACCAAATCTTGTGGATGATCAGCTATGAATTTTAACCCTTTCGGTAGACTCTGTAGGTAGCTGGTTCCTGGATCTTCTCTAGGGGGTTCAGCTTGTGCAGATCTTGGTTCAGGTTCAGCTGATGTTGAGCTTGATGTAGGCAGATCTTCATCACTGTCATCGAGTGTCATTTGGTTCATTTCATCAAAAGTGACGTTGATTGACTCTTCGATGATCATGGTACGTTTGTTGAAGACTCTGTATCCTTTGCTCTTGGCCGCATAACCTAAAAATATACCTTCATCGGCCTTTTCGTCAAACTTTTCCAAATTGTCTTTAGTATTAAGAATAAAGCACTTACAGCCAAATATCTTAAAATATGAAACTGAAGGAATTCTATGAAACCATAACTCAAATGGAGACTTCTTCGATTTGGGTCGAATTAGAACTCTATTGAGCACAAAGCAAGCTGTATTGACAGCTTCAGCCCAGAAGTATTTGGGTAGGCTAAATTGATTTAACATTACTCTGGCCATTTCGGTTAGAGTTCTGTTCTTACGTTCCACAACTCTATTTTGTTGTGGAGTTCTAGGGCAGGAAAACTCGTGTATAAAACCGTGTGTGTCACAAAATTGCTCGAAATCAGCATTCTCGAATTTGCCTCCATGATCGCTTCTAATACGAGTGATCATGTAACCTTTTTCATTCTGTACTTTCTTGCAAAAGGCGACAAATTCGGATAATGCGTCATTCTTGCGTGTCAAGAAATATACCCACGTGTATCTAGAAAAATCATCTATAATTACAAATGCATATAATTTACCTCCGAGGCTAGCAACTCTGCTAGGACCGAATAAATCCATGTGTAGTAATTGTAGAGGTCTAGTAGTACATACTGCGTTTACAGACTTGAATGTGGATCTGGTAGCCTTGTTCTTTTCGCATTGGCTGCATACCGAATCCTTCTTGAATGTTATGTCCGGTAAACCGCGTACTAACTTCTTTGTGGATAATCTTGAAATTGTATCCATGTTTGCATGACCGAGTATCATATGCCATAAATGACTCTCATCACTTTTGGCCATTAAGCATCTACCTGAAATGTTAGCTTCTTCCAATAGATAGAAAACATATATATTGTCTTCCCTGATTCCTTCAAAGATAGTACTACCAGTTGAGCTATCAACTATAGTACATTTGTCTTTGCCAAAGTTGATACCATAACCATGATCAGCTAGATGACTTATGCTGAGCAGATTATGTTTCAACTCGGTAACCAGACAGACATCTTTAATCACGGGATAGGGAGATTTACCAACATCACCGATACCAATAATATACCCTTTCAAATTATTACCGAAGGAAACATAACCTTCCTTCTTCTTCTTCGACAGTGTTGCAAATAGAGTAGCGTCACCGGTCATATGCCGTGAGCAACCGCTGTCGAGGATCCATTTGCTTCTAGCATGTGAAGGGTGTTCCACCTACAAAACAGTTTGCAGATGAAACTCTTGGTACCCATTTCTTGTAGGGTCCTGAATTGTTAGCTTTAGGTATCCAAGCATAAACATTTAAATCAACTAGCTTTCTCATTCTACATGCAGATGAAATATGACCCATGAGGCCACAATAATGACATTGTGCATGTTGAGTGTTGAAAGCAGAGTGATGTGCATGGTTGGTAGGTTTAGGTTTTCTAGTATAGAAGAATGCATACCTATGATCATGTTTGGGCTTAACCTTTTGGGGTAAAGGTTTTATATGGTTTGGTCTGATAGTGTTTGGCTTGGGAATGTTCCAAATTTTCGGTAAGTGACACGTGTTAGGATAGGAAGCAGCAGGCTCAGGCTGTTTTCCTAACCTAATTTCCAACCTTTTGGAAGTGTCATATAACTTAGTATAATCAGAAGTGAGTGATTCCATTCTGATTTGTGCAGATTGAAGACTTTTCTTTTCTTTTGAAAGATCTTCTCTCAATTGGTCTATAATCTTATCTTTCTCTTCGGATGACTGTTTAGTCTCGTGTAATAAGAGCTTTATAGAGGAAAGCTCACCAGACTCACTAACACTAGTTCTAACCTCAGCTATTAGGTCGGTAAGTCTTCCTATTTCTCCTTTGTACTCTTTGAGTACCTTCTTAGCGGTCTGATATTTACTATGCAGTTTCCTGTAGTCAAGCATCAGGTCACTGAAGGCATCTCCTAATTGCTCAAAGGTAAAGTCATCATATGTTTCTACAGGTTCAGTAGGTACCTGATCGATTGCCATGAAGCAGATGTTTGCAGCGTCCTCTGAATGTTCATCTTCTGAGTTGCTAGCTTCACTCTCATGCCATATGCTGGTGTTGGCATATTTCCGGGATGTTGATCTCTTCAGGTTGTCTTTTTCGTACCTGTTGTTCTTCTTGCTCGATGATGAGTTGATGGGACAGTCCTTCTTCATATGTCCCTTCTTCTTGCAGCCATAGCAGACAGCATCTTTTTGGTACCAGTTGTTGCTGTTGTTCTCTTTGACTCTCTTCTCATGTCTCATGAATCTTTTGAACTTCCTTGCTAGGAGAGCTTGATCTTCAGCGTCAGATCCACTGCTGTCTGAGTCATCTTCAGCAGCTTTTCTGTGCTGAGCCTTGAGGGCGATAGTCTTCTCCTTTGGTGCAGGCTCTTCAAAATCTTGTAGATCCAGTTCATGAGTGAGTAGCTTACCCATGAGTACTTCAAGTGACATTGTGGTGAGGTCGTTTCCTTCAATGATAGTTGTAGCCTTCGGAATCCAGTTCTTGGTGAGAGCTCGTAGGAGTTTGCGAATCTTTTCGTGGTTATTGTATTCTTTGCCTAAGGAGGACAAAGGGTTTACAATATCCAAGAACCTCTCGAACATTTGTGTGACTGTTTTATTTGGCTTCATTTTGAACGCCTCGTACTCTTGAGTAAGTCTGCTGACTTTTGACTCCTTGACTTGAGTCGTGCCTTCATGTGCAACTTCGAGAAGCTTCCATACACCATTTGCCGTTGTGCATGTAGATACCCTGTTAAATTCTGTTCTGTCTAAGGCACAAAAAAGAGCATTAATGGCACGTACGTCAAGACTGGCCTTTTTCTTTTCTTCCTCTGTATAACTGTTTTGGGGTTTTTCAACTAAAACACCCTCGACATTTATACGAGGTGGCTTCTGATAGCCATCAAGAACAATAGCCCATAAGTCAAAATCAAGAGACTTTAAGAAGAAACTCATCCGTGTTTTCCAATAAGTGTAGTTAGTACCATCAAACAGAGGAGGTCTGTTTGTGGCCTGACCTTCACTTGTGAATTTTATAGTAGCCATGTGATGTGCTGTGATCTAATAAATAATGAATAAATAATAGCACTTATACCTTGCTTTACCTGTAACACCCGCTCTGATACCAATTGTAGGAACGATATAGTAAAGCGTAATACTCTAGAGGGGGGGTGAATAGAGTTGGCAGCGGAATAATGCTAATTAAAAAAGTTAGCAACACAATCACAGTATATAATCACAAATAAAAATAAAGTAAAGGCAGAGTTCAGAAAGCAAACGCAAAGACAGCGATGTATACTGGTATCCCTCTGTTGAGGACTAATCCAGTCGGTAGAACTCTTGCTACCAGTTTGAATCCACTATAGGAAAAACCGCAAGTTTTCTTACGAAGTCCTTGCAACTTCTACAATGCGAGCTTTGATACGAAGAACTCGTCAAACTTCAAATGTGAAGAGGTATTCTTCAATCAAGCCTTCTGATTACAATCTCTCAAAAACTTCTAGACCGTACCACACTGGCAAATCGACTAAAGGATTGTAACTGGCTTGGGATCTGAAAATGAAAGCTCTAGAAAACTCTTTGGAAGGCAGAAAGCTTTTTAGATAGAGAGAAGATTGAAAGTGAATGAGTGAATTGAAATGATCGAAATACTTCTCTATTTATAGGATTTCTAAAGGGAGAACTCTGTCAGAATTCGGGCAGAATTCGGGCAGAACTCGATGAGCAAATCTCGGTCAAATCCGCAACTGCAGGAGGACCAAGTTCCAGAGAATTCAAAATCAAAACGGCCACCAACCGAACTCTGGCCGAACTCTGGCCGAGTTCTGTCAGGGTTAGGTTAGGGTTTTTAAAATAGGTTTTGGTGATTTTTGAAAAACTTTTTGAAAACCTTTTTGTAAACAATTTGATAGGTCATTTTAAAAACATTTTTGGGAATAGCTTATTTGCCAGTACGACTCGGTGTACAATGTATTCCTAGACTCAAATAAAAAGAAAATTACATTGCATAGGAAATACAGACTCAAGTAGGCAAACAGATCTTCAGTCTTGAACGAAGTGAATATCAAATCTTGCTAATGTCCAAGGAGCTGAGATGTCCCAACAAGCTTCGTATATCCAGACAGAGTTTTGATCAATTATTAAAATCAGGTTGACCATATGACCAATGGGCCAACACCATATTGGAGTTACGTTTTGAACAACGTAAACCAACTACTGAAGACGAAGTCGTCCAAGTTAATTTAAGAGATGAATCATCTCCTAAACCAATCTTTATCAGCAAAAGTCTGTCTGGTGAAGAACGACTATCTCTTATACAGCTTATAAGAGAATATATCGACGTCTTTGCATAGAGCTATGAAGACATGCCAGGCTTAGACCCTAAAGTTGCTATGTATTGCCTAAATATCTCATCTAAAGCTAAGCCAACGAAGCAGCAGCAACGGCGATTGAGACCAGATATCATAGAGGCCATCAAAAATGAAGTCAAAAAGCTTATTTCAAGTGGTTTCATTCGTGAAGAACAACACCCTGACTGGGTCGCTAACATTGTTTCGGTCATAAAAAAGAACGATAAAGTTCAAGTCTGTATCGATTACCATGATTTGAACTCTGCATGCCCAAAAGATGAGTTCCCTCTACCGATCACCGACGTAATGATCGACAATACTTGTGGCTTCGAGCGATTGTCCTTCATGGATGGGTTCTCAGGCTACAACCTGATCAAGATGTTCGCCGGTAATGAGAAACACACATCTTTTCGAACACCGTTGGGGGTATACTGCTTTACGGTGATGCCCTTCGGATTGAAAAATGTGGGTACGACATACCAGCGAGCTATGAACACATTTTTTTTGCGATCATTTGCACAAAATAGTGGAATGCTATGTAGATGATATTGCAGTTAAAAGTCGTCTCAAGGGCAACTACCTCCAAGATTTGAGAATGGTGTTCGAACTGATGCGTACACACCAATTCAAGATGAATCCAACCAAGTCTTTTCTGGGAGTCTCCAGCGACAAGTTCCTTGGATTTGTTATCACTTCAAAGGGTATACATCTTGACCAGGAGAAGCTTAAAGCTATCCTCAATATGCGTCCTCCAAGAAATCTCAAAGAGCTACGTAGACTTCAAGAAAGGTTAACCTACATTAGACGATTCATTTTAAATCTTTCTGGAAGGTGTTAACCGTTTACTCAGCTCATGAAGAAAGGAGTATCTTTCGCCTGGACTGAACAATGTCAGCACACATTTGACGACATCAAGAAGTATCTCACAAGCCCCCAGTGTTGGTGGCTCCGATAGTCGGAAAGCCTTTCTTGTTATATGTTCGCACTATGGATCATTCTCTTGGTGCCCTATTAGCTCAGAAGAATGAACGCGGTCATGAACAGGCAATCTATTACCTCAGCCGCACGATGGTTGGTGCCGAACACAGATACACACCGGTTGAAAATGAATGCCTCACACTGGTATTTGTTATCCAGAAGACACGTCACTATGTGTCTAGACAGACTATCCATATCATATCTAGAGTCAATCCTCTCAGAATACTCATGACTAAACCGGGTTCTCTTAATTCCCATTTAGCTACATGGGCAATGCTGTTGACTCCATACAATATGTTGTTCGTTCCTCAGAAGGCAGTAAAAGGCCAAGCATTAGCTGACTTCTTAGCAGCTCATCCAGTGCCAGAATCTTCCAAACTCTATGATGAAATCCCAGATAAAGTGGTTGAGTCCAACACTGCAACTGAGAAAATCCCTATTTGGCGAATGTTCTTTGACGGTACGTCAAGAACAAGACCTAAAAGAAATATTGTTGTTAGCCCAATGATTATATCATGTTTTTGAATATGGCTAATCAATTAAGTTTAACATAATGACGTCACTAATATTCATGTAATCATTATCATGTTGCTACTTAGCATTGTCCTAAATGTTCTATATCATATTGCTATGCTTGAATCATATTGTTTTGTTTGCCTAACATGTTCTTATAGACATGCAGTAAGCATGATCAAGCTTTGTCAAACCAGGACATATGCAATGGAGAATTATTGATGGGCCAAAGATGGCGTTATACAAGAAGATTTCTCTAAACCGCCTAACGACCTTTTGCCGTCAAGGAAAAAGGCGTCTTCATATTTGCTCAAATATTTGAAAAAAGGCGTCATCAAAGGGCTATTGGTTTTCATATTTGATCAATGTATTTTTCATATTTATTGAGTCTAGGAATACGATGTAAACTGCATCGTACTGGCAAATAGGCTACCCAAGAAACGTTTTCAAAATATTCTTTTATTTTGAAAATAAGCCCACTTACTTCCTAACTGTTTGACTTTTCAAAAAGCCTAAAACTAATTTGCAAAAACCCTGACAGAACTCCAACAGAACTCGGCCAGAGTTCGGCCCAAATTCGGCCAGAGTTCGGTTAGTGAACGTTGCTTTTTGAACTTGGTCTTCCCGCAGTTACGGATCCCAACGAGATTTTCTCATAGAGTTCTGCCCAAATTTTGCCCGAATTCTGTCAGAATTCTGCCTTTGGAAAAACTATAAATAGAGAAGAATTTCGATCATTTCAATTCACTTATACACCAATTCACTTTTATATCTCTTCTCTATAAGCCTACTACTTCTTCCAAAGTGTTCGGAGCTATTTATTTTCAAATCCCAAGCCAGTTACAATCCTCTAGTCGATTTGCCAGTACGGTACGGTCTAGAAGTTTTAAAGTGATTGTAATCAGAGGCTTGATTGAAGATAGAAACATCACAATTGAAGTTGGTCGAGTACTTCGGATAAAAGCTCGCGTTGTAGAAGTTGCAAGAACTTCGTATGAAAACTTGTGGTGATTTTCCATAGTGGATTCAACTGGAAGCTAGAGTTCTTTCGAATGGACTAGTCCTCACAAAAGAAAAACCAGTATACATCCTTGTGTTTGTGTTTGCTCTCTACTCTCTACTTTTTATTTACATATCTGTGATATATATATATATATTCTGTGATCTTGCTGCTAACATTTTTTAATTAGCTAAATTTCGCTGCCTACTCTATTCACCCCCCCTCTAGAGTATTGTGCTTTACAACTCGTTCCTATAATCGGTCCTACAATTATGGCCAGAGTAGGGATCGTGCTTGTTTCACCCGATCATCTAGTCATACACCGTGCGTATTCTCTCGTGGAACCTTGTACCAATAATATGGCCGAATATAACGTCCTACTGATTGGCCTTCAACTGGCAAAACAACTGGGAGTTGACTATCTTGAAGCTTATGGTGATTCTAAGCTAATAGTTAGTCAGGTTCGAAGGGATTATGAAGTTCGTCATGAAGATCTTATTCCATATCACAAAGCGACGATTGAGTTGGCTTCTACCTTCGCTGGATTCTTCATCAAGCATGTACCTCGATTATAGAATATAGAAGTAGATGCTTTAGCCGGTCTGGCTGCTTCCTTGAATGTTTCTATCAACACTCAGCATTCGATCACAGTGTATGGTCGAGAGTTGTTCTGTGCGAAAGATGCCTTGTACATTCATCACAGCTATACTGCAGAGACGAACGTCAACATCAAAGACTGGAGACTTCCTTTCATAGACCACACTGTCTACAGAATCCTTCCTGATGGCCCAAAAGAAGTATTGTCTATCCAACGACGATCTTTCAGATTTTACTATGATATGGCTACCAAAATGTTGCACCGACGTTCTTACGCTGGGTTAATGTTACGATGTTTATCAGACACAGAAGCCAAATATGCACTACGTGAGGCTCACGACAAAATTTGTGGTGCACACCAACCAGGCCCAAAATTACAGGATCCCCTTAGACGAATGGGTTATTACTAGCCCACGATGATAGCAGATGCTGTTGAATATGAAAAGAAGTGTAGGGCTTGTCAATTCTACGCTAATTTTATTCATCAACCTTCAGAGTTTCTACACCCAACGGCGGCATCTTGTCCTTTTGAAGCCTGGGGTATGGACGTCATCGGTCCAATCAGCCCACCATCCTCTAGAGGATATCGGTTTATCCTGGCTATAACCGATTACTTCTCCAAATGGACGGAAGTTATACCGCTCATCGAAGTAAAGACATCAAACATGATCAGTTTTTTCAAATATCACGTCATATACCGCTTCAGCCTACCTCGCAAGATCATCCATGATAATGGTCCACAATTTGTGAGTCATGCATTCTATAGGTTCCATGAAAAGAATCAAATTCAGAATATAGCCTACTTTGCAATATCATCCATGACAATGGTCTACAATTTGTGAGCCATGTATTCTATCGGTTCTGCGATAAGAATCAAATTCAGAATATTGCCTCTACCGCTTACAATCCAGCAGCTAATGGATTAGCAGAAGCTTTCAATAAGACTATCGTCAAACTTTTCAAAAAGTTCGTGTCTTCAAACAAGCACGATTGGAATGAGAATCTCGGCGAATGTCTCTGGGCCTACCGCACAATGGTTTGGACTCCAACAGGCATTACGTCGTTCTCTCTGGTTTATGGAAGTGAAGCAGTTTTTTTCCTAGAAATCCAGATTCCCTCTCTTCGAGTAGCCTTGGCCAGTGAGTTGACTGCCGAAGAAAGTTACTGTCTGCGACTACAAGAGTTGGAAGCGCTAAATGAAAAATGCTTATTAGCTCAACAGCATATTGAGTTATACCAAGAAAGAATTTCCAGAGCCTTTAATATGAAGGTGAAGGTAAGATTATTTCAAGTTGGTGATCTGGTCTTAGTAGTGAGAAGACCAATGGTCATGACGCACAAGATAAAAGAAAATTTTCAGCCTAAATAGGAAGGTCCTTTCGTTATAGAATCAGTGTATTCTAACGGTTTGTATCGACTAATCAAGCCTTATGGTGACTTGCTTCTGATGCCGATCAACAGCAAGCTCCTGAAGAAATATTATGTATAACCTTCATATACAAAGTTCACAGATACTCAGTTTTAATCATGTAAATATAAAATGTTTATATGATTCAGAAAATCATCTAACTATTATCGTATTTCAAAAGTCTTGAATACGCCATGGATAATAGGTCCTCTAAAAATATTTCTCAGTGGAATTATCTTCGTTTGAACTCTGTCCAAACTCGATCGTATGAAAACGGTCACGTCCATATTACCTATAAACTATTTTTCGATAATTATTCCCCAGTGGGATAATTAAGAAATGTTTTGCCATGTCCATATAACCTCTGAGCAAAACACTCGTCAAAGATAATCATGTCCATATTACCTCTGAATTATTTACTGACTCCTACTTAATGTTATATATCCGTCCACGTCCATATTACCTCTGGTCAGATATAAAACATCCTCTGCTAATGTGTCCATACTACCTCTATTAGCAGTTTCTTTCAACTTATTATCTATGTTCAAGAATCTTGAATATAAAACGGATAATAAGTCCACATCAAATTCCCCAGCGGAATACCACCAGAAATATCCCTACTACGTCCACATTACCTCTAGTTCTAATATTTCCCAAGCACATTCATGAGTTCAGAAAGTAAAAAGGTTCTTTATTAAACTTTTCTCAAGAAGCAGAGAAAGGAAAAAGATACAAGAGTTTTTACGGCTAAATCTGTCGGTTCAGATTTTCGAGGAAGATCTCAACAGCCATCTTTGACAGCCTAGCAAAATCTATGCGTCCAAAGAGATGGTATGTTATGCGCCCACAGAGCCATAGAAGACAGTCTCCCAAGCCTCTTTCAAAGTATTTCGAACTCGTTCGAGTATCAAAACTTTGAAGGAGGTCTTGTAGAAGCCTGGAAATATCCATACTATGCGTCTGAGCCATGCGCCCACATAGTGGCTATGCGTCCACATGTAACAAAGTGTTATGCGTCCACATGTAACAAAGTGTTATACGCCCACATAATTTCTCTATATGTGGGCGCATAGTTGTTTTCCTGCACTATGCGCCCAAGTCAGAACAACTCGACTACTCGGTCAACATCCATGACCAGTCATAGGCCGAGGCATGTGGCCACGACAGTCCCTACAAGCAGTCATGCACCGAAGCATGCGGCCATGTCAACCCCACGATCGTCCAGTTTTTTATACGCCTACGTCCTATGCGCCCAAAGGGACACTAGGCGCCCACAGTGAGATCAGTGCATTCTCTACATGTGTGCACATTACAGTCATTTTAGTACAAAATGACTATAAATAGATGACATATGCCTCTTCAAATGAACCGAACATAGAGCATTTCAGAGCTAAATTGCTGCCCTTCTTGCCAGTGAGCCGAGAGTTAGCAATTTTCTTAGATTTTCTTCCACTTTGTAAACCAGAGTGTCAACAGAGTAAAGAAGCAACTGCCGCTCAATCTACATCGTCCTATTTCCCAGAATTTTTTTTGTACTCGAGGATTCTCAGTGCAAGATCTCTCATGTGCACTCGATTTGTGGTGCCTTTCGCTAATAAAAAAAGACAGTGATTCTTCTCTTTTTTGTAAGTCTTCTACAGTTCCCATTAGCATACTTACTATAGGACTATGAGCTCCTATCGAGTTATGATTATCACGATTTACATATAGTCACGTCTAGTACCACACATCTAGTATGGCATGCCACTGACTTAGTTTCCTTATGTCTTAGTTCCCTTGTGTCTTAGTTTCTTGATGTCGTAGTTCCTTATGTCTTAGTTGATTCGTTCACGACTATTTCTTATTTTTACTGCATATTGTATTCTTTTATATTTGGCATGTTTATATATATCTTGCTAGTCCCCTGAGGACCTGGTGATCTCTTCAGGTATTCTGCTAGAATAGAAGGATAGATTGATGGACGATTGCATTTTCTGGATTTCTGGTTTATATATTGGTTGATATCTTTATTATGATCCTCTGGCATTATATTTATTTTTTTGTTACTTTCTTCTAGTGATGTGGCCTAGTTTTGCAAGCTTTATTATTCTCTATAAGCTTGTTCAGATGATTGTAATAGAGTATGATCAACTTTATCATACATTGTCTATTCTTGGTTACTTGTAGGATCCGGTGTGTTAATGCCTGATCAACATTAGTGCACTTGGTCTTACGATGGATTTATCCTCAAGGGATTGAGATATAGAATTATCATAACGATATATAGATATAACTATCCAACGTAGACACTCATACGTATTCGAGATGGGCTGGAATCTACTTGATACGTAGCTGGCATGTTTACGTATCATAGTCCTACATATTTTGGGACTGGGGCGTTACACCTTCCATTTACTACTCAGACCAATTTTAGTAATTCTCCAAACCTCAATGTAATATCAAATTCTTGTTTTCTTCCGATAGTCAATATAAGCTTAAAATATTTATTCATGTATATGATCATCCATTCTTCTATTTTCATTCCGAAATGTCTATGAGCTCAACGTTTATATCGTTGTTCTTTCTATACTCCATAAGTCTCATCTAATGCAAGAATTAAGTTCAACAAGGACATGTATTCAAGTTAGGGTAAACAAAAACAAATGGAAATAGATTTAAGCAAGGTTCAAGTTAAGATGCTCAAGGGTCTTCCCAGAAATCTATCAAGAAATCCTAATATGTATGTGATTGAGTACTCTGCTTTCTAGAATTTCCTACAATCCATACATCATATTCTATTGTAGGCTCATAATACTACCATGACTTCGCACTAATTGTGAAGACTAGACCTGTATGGGCCACCATACAAACGTGTCATGACCCGCACCTGGAATATTTGGGCATGAGTTGTGGGTACATCTAGCCTACGCCACAGAGTCGACGGTAGGTCATTATCTAGACTAACATCTAACAACTCAAGCAATATAAATGAATATTTAAATGTAACAATAAAATACGCAATCACAGACACGGATACTAAAGATAGATATTAGAAATAAACAATAATGTTCCACGAGGACATAGAGTCATAAATTTAGGTCATGTCTAAAATAAGATAGAAATTTATACATGCTAGAATGTAATGTATCGGAGACAAATCCAATAAATCAAGTCTAAGCTATCTATACAACTAGATAGTTGCATCTGGAACCTCTAAAATATGTCCTATCTGATTTTTATGAGGTGCAAGACCAGATTCAGCTAGACAACCCTCCTGTGAGTCATAATTTATAGGGCACCATTCTTCAATGTCATATTCTAAAATATTAATATCCAGTCAGATTGGAACGAAGTACAATTAATGGAAGCATATCAAATATACGGTAGAGACCATAAACATGAATATAATGAATGTAATACATAATAACTAATAAGAAAAAAATTCATGACAGGGTGAGTAGTATAAATAGTATTCATGGTAACAATAAATATGTACAATGTAAAGTGGAACAAAATAGATTTAAAATATTTTAAGTGATTGAAGTACTAATTACAATATGTGAACGGCTTTGGAAAACTACCACAAGGTCGAAATAAAATAATGGCACAATCATACATGAAGTATATGATTGACCATGCACATGGTCTAACAGGGTATGTTCACATATCTAACTAGCACTTCCCATCCCCAACTAATTCAATGGATTCAAGTAATGACATATTGACACGTGAATTACAATACAAGGTCTAATATGAGCACAATGAACAAGGTCTATATAATAACATGGAAAACTATATCTCGTGATGGGAAATCTACATGATACTAATCTGTGTAATAAATCATGTTAAAAATAAGTAAAACATCACTAGAATGCATTATAGAAACTATCAATACTGAAAACTAGCAAAGAATTTACTCGTCTCCCAAACTAAAAGTAACAATCAAGTCAGTATCGGTATGTAAGACATATATTATGAATGTACATCATCAAACTATACAAGCTAGACTATAAAATTATTCTATCTAACCCAAATGACACTAATATTATTTGTGGCTTAAACTCCATAATCTAATATAGATTTAACTAGAGGTTACTATAAAAAAAACTACACAGAAATCCAACGAATTAATTTTCGAAAAACTTAGCTCAAAGTGGCCTCCAAAAATAGTTTAAGAATTAAATGTTGAAATATTTTTCATGGAGCTCACTTTGCCCTCAATTTACCTAACCCAAAACAAGTAGTTAAGTCATGAAAACTATATAAGCGATTCACAACTTAACTAAGAATACATATATGGCACTGGATTATAAGAATATGATATACAAAGAAAATAACGCACGTCCAAATTTGGTATAAATAATTCATGACTTAGAATTATTTCAGTGTGTAGGAAATGTAGTGTCCCATCCCGCTCAGTCAATTGGAGGAATCAGAACGCCGACAGCGTTCGGACTTAGCCTTGCAACGGCGACTTGAAGGCCCGCTCGGTCGAGACGACTCCTCACTCAGGTGGGATAGTTTTGGTGAACTTGTCTCATCTTAGCCTTCACATAATAAATCGTATGTTTACAACTTGCACAAGTTAGGCTTGATAATAAAAGAGACGCATCCACATAGCTAAGGGAATAATCTCGACCGGTCGGATCGAGTTTAGAACATGGAAAAACGTCCCACGGTCGACTTAGAATTATTGTACGATGGCTTTGAAAATGACACTCGGTCCTTCATCCCGTGGCTAGGGAGAAGGAAAGTTGGTCTTTGACACTTTACTTTGAGTTAGCCTAAGTCATAGGCGTCGTCGCGTAAATGCTCGATAAAGTATGCACGTTTTCTCGATGCAAGGCTTGGCATTGCCTTTGCTCGTTCCTCGGGTTAAGTTGTACGCTCGATTAAGTTAGGCAAAGTTATGCTGGTCGACCTATGTTATTCCAAGTACTGTCCCGCCCTTTCTGCGGTTGTCAAGTTAAATTGTCCCATGATCTCAAGGCCCGTCATATAAAGTATGACTTGGGCAATAGTGTCGCCTAGAACATGAGTTGGTTTAAGGCGCGAGCCATAGTTGGTTCATGGGGAAGTTAGCCACGGTCTGTCGACACATAAGGAACACGTTATGTTCAAGTCAAGTGGGAAGGCTATGCAATAGCCATTCCTCGAGTTCAAACAATGTTAAGTCAGAGCGATGGTCAGTCACCGAGAGGAATATGTCGGGACCATAGGTCAGTCGCCGAGGCAACCCTGGTTTGGGCTCTGCAAGAGTAGTATAAAAAATGGAAGAAGTAAATGAATCGATTTAATAACAAATCCCAATGATACCCTAATATATATATATATATATATATATATATATATATATATATATATATATATATATATATATATATATCTTATTAATATAATACGGTCGTTGGACGACTTATCGACAAGGGGTGTTTTTACCATTTCTTCGGATCAGAAAGCCTTGGGCCAGGGGACCGATGCCGGCCATGGAGGAAACAGGGAAATAGCCGAGCTAAGTGTGCAGCAACCAGTAGTTCGGGGACATGTATCGGAGATCGCTACTTGCGGTACAAGGATCCCGTTTACCAGGCTATGTCCAGAATGGCTTATTAATGCCAGAGACCTGTGGGTAATACACCTAATATAAATTATTATTAACTAACAGGGAAGGTGATATTAAGTTTTGTGTAAACACGACACGAGTGGTGTTGATAAGGCATGTGTGCACGGCTTGCACCATGGTTTAAGAGCCAAGGACTTGGCCATAGCAAGGACCCGTGCTTCGGCACGAGATGTGGCGTCGAGTGTTAGGTTCTCGACATAGAGTTGCATAAGTAAGTATTGAGTTGTTTCGAGTTAAGTAAAAAGGACCGTAGGTTAAGTTTGGTGAAGTTACTTTGAGTTACCGTGTACGACCTCGAAATATGAGGAACGACCGTGCTGTCACTACACGAGTATAGGCAAAACTAAGCGGCGAGGCACTGCCTCAAAAAGATAGCACGGTTTAATGGGAATTAGACACTATCGTATAGGTGCGTCTCTGATTATGGGCTGAAAGGCAAGTACAACTTGATAGGTTAACGTTGTTGGCACGAGAAGGGTCTAGAGGCAAAGTATGAGTTAACGTTGTTGTTTCAAGCACGAGATGGTCTTGAGACACAAAATAGGCCAAGGCAGCGGTCCTAAAACTAATCCTAAGACAAGAGTAGAAAGATAATCAAAAGGGTTATATTACACAAAGTAAATGAATGTGTCGATTTTGTATGGGTGGGTGAGAAGCTCATTCTACCAGTATAGTTGAGTACTGACACCCACACAGTTTTCATGTGCAGGCACAGGTAGAAGCTCGTGGCACGGAGCTCGCTTGGATGCGTCGAGGCATAGAGTTCTTTGGCGATTCGAGGTGTGTGGCCGCGTAGAGTCTGGACTTATATGGGACATAATGCTTGGACGTCGCCTATCCAAAGCATCCGCTGGCTCAAGACATGTATTAAGAGATGAGAGAGAGCTGAGTGACTTGTAATGTGAGAAGAGTGAGCTTGAGTGATTATAATCTTGGCCTTGCGCCCCATTGTAATCCTTGTTTTAATATCAGTAAAGAGCCTCTTTTGAATGACTTGTGTTTTGTTCTAAATTTCCGCTGGCTTATTCAATGTCTCTGGTTGGGACTTCTGTGCGACGACCCCGTCGCAGCCACTGTAATCGGCCGTTATGGAACCCGCCTTGCACGAGCGCAATCTAGGCTCGTGCGACATCACGCCTTAGCGAGGACGATCGCTTCTACGGTAGCGGGGTGTGACATAATGGTATCAGAGCACGGTTTACGTCCTTAGACTATCGATTGAATTCTTTAACTCTGTTGCTTCCATAAGTTGATATCGTTGGTGCGCTCTCTCTCAAATGTCCTACGGGATCTCTATACAATAAGTCTAAGTAATTTGCAAAACGTAGAAGAAAAATTTCTGACAAAAACAAAAAGATGGTTCACATGAAGCACGGTTGGCTAAGTCGGGCTGGACATATACACCAAAGTTGTGTCGACCTTACAAAAGTCGAGTGTGGGATTCGAATTATGTCGCACGAGAATGATTTGCACTTGATCGAGTAAAGTGAGATGACTATCGATAGGGGTGCTATCGAGCGACAATAACGTCGGTGGGATATAGATGAGCGTGCTTGGAATTCAAGGAATGGTTCGAACGGAAAATTTGAAGAAGTCGATTTTGATTTGAATGGTTGTTTTGAGCATTTGTCGAATGACTTCATCCCTGAATGGTGTATACGATAGCTTCAGGGATGTCGATCGATTGAGGATGCGGGGTGCCGATGAGTCTATCAGCAAACGTCGCATATACGCAAAGTCGTAGATTGAGTTTCGTCGAATAAGTTGTAGTCTTTAGATTTGATGAGTTGATCCGAACAACCTAGAAATTGACGCGCACGGAACGTGCACGGGATTGAGGATTGTGCGAGTAGGAAATGCAAAAATAATTGAATAGGTGAAACTGAATCGAAGAAAAGTTAAGGTGTACGAATGGGTGACTCGATCGAGGAAATCGATAAGAATCGTATACGAAAAGTTAGCACGACGGGAAGATAGCGTACATGAAAGGTTTGATTTTGAAGTTAGAAAAATGACAGTAAGGATTGGAATGAATGTTGCTCGATGATTTAAGTTAGAAAGAATAATGCGAATTGAGAAAATACGTTGGTCGATGACTTAAGATAGACAGATAAACAATATGTGAATTTGGTTTGAGGAAATTTATGTTGTGAATGATTCGAGGGATAATGATCAAACTTGAATTTGAATGTCGAAGAGATTATCCAGTCGAACGATAGCATCATTCGCACGACTCGAAATTCGTTACAAAAGAAGATCGTCAGGTTATGCATATCATCGATGGTATTGAGGCGTAGTAAAGATCGATATGCAATAACTCGAGGGCACTCTAATTCGAGAAATGACAATCGTGCAAGTGTTATTGTCCTGACGGATGCTATACTTAGGATTTTGATTGAAATAAATATGGATAAAAATAAAAGTGTCTTGATGGTTACGCAGATAACCACAATGTCGACAATCTTGTCTTGCGCGAATGCAACTCTAGCCTCGCACATGCGTCGTGTCAGATTTGGGATGATCGTTCTACGTGAGCGCTGATATAGTGATTCATGTTACGGGAATGATCAAACTCAAAAAATCAGGACGCGGCAACTTTGATTGTCTCGACTTGTTGGTTTGATGCGAAAGAAAATTCGAGGATGTTTGGACTTGCGATTGATGATTGAGTAAACTTGAGGATTGAATCGATCCAATCTACGTATCGAGAATGAATTAGTCTAGACACAAAATAAGAGTTACGTCCTGATGAGGATGATTATCCCGCGGGACCGTGCATGGTGATTCATGTCCACCGTGGATAATCTGAATCGTATGAGATCGAGACACAATATATTGTTAAGCTAGACGACCTTATGATCGAATACGTAAATTGTGATAAACGACTTAGGAAATATGAAAAATAAATTATGGCTTAGCAACAAATTGTGTCATAGCGTGCTTGACTTGGAAGGATTAATGGGCGGATTATGTCGAACGTATTCGAAGAGATAGACTATGCAAAATGGCTTGATGAACGAGTGATATTGATACGTCAAAGAATTGGTTGAAACGTGAGTGATCATAGGATGGCTTTACTGAATGATTAAGACCCCGTGCGACAAATGTCGGGATGTATGTAGTAAATCGATGCTCGATGTTTAGAAATCGGAGTGATGCGAGCTTGGGTAGAAAACCCTGTACTATCAACTTGGTTTACCTTAGGATGGGGTTAGTGTTGATATTTTTGTTTAGAAACTATGATTCTAATACTGACGGATGACCTTAGCCTAAAGACATAGCCTAGCGGTTAGGCAGACGTTCCGGTACGAAGAGATAGGAATTGTGGAGGCACCGCTCACGAGGCTCGATTGATATGCATGTATATCAGGGACGCTTGAATATGTGCATGATCCGACTCGAGTGGTGATGGCGGATTCTCTATCACGAGGCTTGGCTGAAATACATGTATGTTGGGGATGTCTAAAATATGTGCACGATCCAACTAAGAGATACATTGAATTCAAATAAGAATTGAGGAACGGGAAAGTGTCGAGGATTTTGAGATCGTGAGTTTTGAAGAAAAATCGTGGATAGCACGAGCGTGGCTCGAATCTGAAAAATAGATAAGAGAAATGTGCGCGAGAGTCGTTGAACATTCGAGTGATAAGTCGATGAGTGAGTACTAAGTTAGTTTCGAGGATGAAACTTTTTCTGAGAGGTGTATGATGAGCCCCGTCCCGCTTAGTCAATCGGAGGAATCAGAACGCCGACGGCATTCGGACATAGCCTTCTAACGGCAACTCGAAGGCCCGCTCGGTCGAGGCGACTCCTCACTCAGGTGGGGTAGTTTCGGTGAACTTGCCTCATCTTAGCCTTCACATAATAAATCGCATGTTTTCAACTTGCATAAGTTAGGCTTGATAATAAAAGAGATGCATCCACATAGCTAAAAAAATAATCTCGACCGGTCGGATCGAGTTTAGAACATGGAAAAACGTCCCACGGTCGCCTTAGAATTTTTGTACGATGGCTTTGAAAATGAAACTCGGTCCTTCATCCCGTGGCTTGGGAGAAGGAAAGTTTGTCTTCGACACTTTACAATGAGTTAGCCTAATTCATAGGCATCGCCACGTAAATGCTCGATAAAGAATACACGTTTCCTCGATGCAAGGCTTGGCCTTGCCTTTGCTCGTTCCTCGGGTTAAGTTGTAGGCTCGATTAAGTTAGGCAAAGTTATGCTAGTCGACCTAAGTCATTCCAAGTACTGTCCCGCTCTTTCTGCGGTTGTCAAGTTAAATTGTCCCATGATCTAAAGGCCCGTCATATAAAGTATGACTTGGGCAATAGCGTCGCGCAGAACTTGAGTTGGTTTAAGGTACGAGCCACAGTTGGTTCAGGGAAAGTTAGCCACGGTCTGTCGACACATTGTAGAAGCATGGAAAAGATCGAGTTTATGCGGATCATCACTCCATGCGGCCAAGCAAAACTAAGCCGCAGAAGCAGTGCTCCTAGAGACACCATGTGGCCAAGTGAAACTAAGCCACAGAAGCAGTGCTCCTGGAGACCCCATACGGCCAAGCAAAACTAAGCCGAAGAAGCAGTGCCCCAGGAGACCTCATGCGGCTAAGACAATTCGAGCTGCAGAAACGAGGCTCTCGAAGGCCCCATGTGGCTAAGGGGACTCGAGCCGCAGAGGGAAGGTTCTCCTAGATCCCTTGCAGCCAAGTGAAACCAAGCCACAGAAGCAAGGTTCTCAAAGATCCCATGCGGCCAAACGGAGCCGAGCCGCAGAAGCAAGGCCCCTAAGGCCACTATACGGCCAAAATAAGTCATACTCTACTTTATGGAGGGGACACATGGAAATTTGACCAAGTTTCAACCATCCAGATTTGCTACAACAAAATCTCAACAACCCCCACCTGCTGGTAGCCCAAGATCGAGTCTTTGCGTGCTGTTACAGACACGTGGCCACGTGACCCTTTATGCGGCCTAAAATATGCTATTGCAGGAATCACTATAAATAGCAGGGTACTACACCCACGCTACAGGTTGGCAATCAAAGGCTGGCAAAAAATTTTAAGAGCAAAGATTGTATTTGATAGTCGAAGGAGTAAGACAGAGTTGGTACACTTTTCCGAGCCTCTATCGTCACCCCCAGAATCAAAAACTAAACAATTGTACTTAGATTGTTTTCTAGGATTTCTTTCAAGGCTTTCTTTTGTACAAGCGAGTTTGCAATCAAGTTCAATTGCCCTATAACTTTTGTTCTTGATATTTAATGGCAAACACGATGGTGACTCTGCTGGGAACTTCCTTCTCCTCGTTGAGAAGTTAGTGACGCAATCCGACGCGTCCAAGCTCGGCTCTACACAAAAAATGCTTGTAGTTCATTTTGACCAACAAGCATTAGAAGAAATGCTCTATGAAGGGAGCGTCAGCCCGTCATAGAAACGAGCCAACCAAAAAGAGAACCCACGGGACGTCAAAGCGCAAAATTATTGCCCCTCGCCAGGTTCTCGAAGAAGCTCCTTATGCGGCCCAAGACGGTGACCAATGGTCTCCTGCAGCCTTGCTTCCAACCGCAGAGAACCCCACTATCCCCAAATCTAGCAAAGGAAAATACTACAATGTTGAGCTTTTGGGGGCACAAGGGAAATCCATACGGACGAAGGAGAGGCCGCATAAGAGAAATGGGCAGTCTGCCCATGCGGCAACCAACTCTGGCCACGGGCAGATGGCCCATGCGGCAACCTACTCTGGCCGTAGGCAGATGGCCCATGCGACAGCCAACTCTGGCCGCAGGCAGATGGCCCATGCGTCAGCCAATCTTGGCCGCAGACAGGCTGCCTCATACGGCCATGTCAGAAGCTTTGTATTCGACCGTCTTTCATGCGGGCCCAATCCCATGTGGCCCATTGAGAATGTAGAATATTCTATGTCACGACCCGTACCCTAGAGTTAGGGTACGAGAACGTAACAACGCCCAGCCTACGCCGTAGTGTCGGCGGTAGAACGTTGTCCTAGGTCTCAATGCATCTAACAGTATAAGACTAAACAGTTTATACTCCCCGAATGGGGGTGACATAGCAGATACAACTCAATCACATCTAAGGTAGAGCATGATAAGAATAGATAAAACATGAAATCCAAAAGAGATACAGGAGATAGAAGTCTAAGTGTCTAAGGTACATGAACCCAGAAATACATCTCAAAACTCAATAAAGATACAGTAATCCACAAAGTAAATACAACTCCAGACAAAATAAAATAACTTCCTAAACAACATCTAATGTGTCTCCTCTAGGCTAGCAGGCACCTCCAGGCTATCTGTAAAATTTATCAACAGGTCCAGTCAGGACTGGAACGAGCACATTACATCTCAACAGTTCATAGCAGGTTAGAAAATATAATCATGCAGTAAAGTAAGATACAAGATCTGAAGAAATACAGTATGTAAACAGGAAGAGAGAACTGTAATAGAAATATCTATTATAAATAGAGAACTAACATTGGCTAGTTATGTAGAGTACATGATAGCACATGTGAACGGGACAGATTTGTACATGATCTACACTAAAGAGTTTGCACATGATCTACACTACAATGGAATTGTTCACATGACTACTAGTACTCCCCCGTTTCCCCAATCAATACACAAGGATCTAAACAAGTTATGTTATTGTACATGATATCACATGGGGGCCCATATAGGGTGCACATGATAGTATACATGAAAGCTCTGTGAACATGAGAGTACAAGATTCACAAGAGTGTACATGTATGGTGAAAGCACAGGAGTACATGATGAAACTGAAACGCACATGACACAATGTACCCGATGCTCTCGAGGGGATAACATCGCATGAAGAGATCCATATAGTACTAATCCGTGATAATATCGTGACAGCATCAAGTATAGTAATCTAAAGCAGGAATATAATTCTAAGCAGGATATGAAATGATCAGAGAATGTACTCGCCTCGATAACCTGAACAGCTGATAAGTATAGGAGGTCCCACTGAAGCCACAGAGTCCTATTTAAAGCAACACAGGTTACAAGGTGTTCAAGTTGAAAATAAATAAATCCCTACAGGCAATCTATATTATTCTAGGTTCTTCTAAGTCAAAACAACTCTAGGTCGACTCCGGTCAATAATCTAGTCAAACTAGGTCAAATGTTGACTTATAGTTGACTTTGGGTCAACTGGTCAACTCTGGTCAAACAGGGTCAATTCTAGTCTAATATAAAGTGTACTTCGTTATTTGTACGTCGAAACTTACGGCACGTAAACCGAGATAAGAAGATTATCGGTAAGGTTAATAATCTTATTATAGTGATCCACGTATCCAACTTGTCAATTTCAGCGATGTGAGATCACCGGAATTGACTGATCTCAGTTTCGTTGTACTAATCCCGAAATACGAACATTATGTGAATTAATTATTAATTAATTATAAAAAGGTTAAACTCAGAAAAATTATCAACAACATTGTCAGACGATGAAATGGACATCGCCAACGTGTCCAGAACGATCAAATTAGCTAGGATAGCCTACCCAACGGTCCAATTTGGATACAAGGGCAAAAAGGTAATTTCGGGTCAAAACGGTGTCCGTGTCGGAGCCGTTTTGCACCGAAAAATGTGCAAGAAAACAAGTCTATAAAATATAACAAGGTATATGTCCACGCAACCAGAATGTCGATACGAACCCAACGGTATCTCCAGAATTGGATTCCGTTGTCCCGATCTCAATTTGGCCCGTTGACCAGAACTTGGAATTCCGGTTTGCACAGAAATGCGTGCCGGAGCCAAAGTTCTCAAAACTCAGCAAAATACCTGTCAACGAGTCCAGAATGATGATACGAACTCAACGGTATCTCCGGAATTGGATTCCGATGAGCCGGCGTCAAAAAGTCCCGTTGACCCAGAAAGTGGGACCGCTTTGCACCAAAAAACGTGCCCGGGCCCACGTTCTCCAAATCTAACAAATTTTATATGAAAACATGCCAAAACGACGACACAAGTCTAATGGTGGTGTCAGAAATGAAATCTGGAGTCCCGTGCTCAAAAATAGAATTTTATAAGTTGGAAATTACGAATTCGGACGACCAACTTTGGCGTCGAATTCAACCAATCAAACAAGCTCACAATGAAACGAAACTGAAGGGGTAGCAAGAGGGTTATACCAGCTTCGCACCGGAACTGGTAGCACGCCAAACAGAGCTGCGGTGGAGGAGATACAAGCTGACAAAGTTGGCCCCGCGAAACTGTCCAAATTTAATACAATTTAAACGGTCAACTTGGTGGCTAGTTTTCATGTATCAAACGATAAAATTAACAGACGAAAATTGACAGGGATGAAGGTGGATATACCGAGATTGCGACGGAGCGAAGAAATTACCGATCCAATGGTCGGATCTCCAGAAAAATGTGCACAAAGTCGCTGCGACGGAGCACGAATTCTAAGTTCCAAACTCGCGCGCGCCGACGGGATCTTGTTCAAATTGCACGAATCGCCTCGACGGCGCGTCCCGGAGGACGTTGGCCGCCAGGGAAAGACGGCCTAGGGTTCGCCGGAGAGGGGGCTACCCACGGCGGGGGTCGGCCACGCCGGTGGGCGGCCGACGGCGGCGCGGCATCGCGTTCGCGCGCGCGCCCATGCACGCATGCGCGCACGCTGCTGCTGTCACTGTGCGCCGCGGCGCTGTGCGGGGCTGCGCGCGGCCAGCTCGGCCGACGACGGCTCGTCAGGGGCGGCCAGGCGCCACGCACGACGGCGAGGGGTGGTGGTGGTGATTGGTGGTGGTGGCGGAAATGGCTCGGGTTTAAGGAGTGGTGGTGGCGGTTGATGTTGGGGAGGTTGTTGTAGGGAGGAGGAAGGAGGAGGAGTTGGAGGCCGGGGTGGGGCCAACGGCCGACGACCAGAGGAGTAAGGAGAGGTGGTCGAGCCATGGGGAGGAGAGGTGGTCGGGCAAGTGCTGTGGAGTTGTGGAGTTGATGGCTTGGGTGATGAAGAGGATGAAGGAGATGAGGAGATGGAGGAGAGATGATGTGTAGGGTGGTGGTGGCCGAGCTCGGCCAGGAGGGGGTGGTCGGGCTCGGCCAGGGGTCGGGCATGGCTGCTGTGTAGTATTTTTGTTGTGTGTTGGAGTTTAAAATAAAAGAATAAGGAAGGAGAGAGAGAGAATAGGATAAGTTGTAATAAAGAGAGAGAGAGAGTTGGTTCTCCTAGAATTTAGGGCCGGCTAGGGTGTTAGCTGTATGAATGTTTGGGATGGAGGGAAATCAATGGTTGAGATGAATTGAGGAAAATCAATGGCTATGATTGTATTAGTTAGAAATGATTCATTCCAAGGATTTAAATAAGTAGAAAATTTCCAATAATTATAGAAAAAATATGTAGAAGGGTACCTGATATTTTTTTTGGGGCAAGAATTATGAGGGTGTCATGATGGAGAAAATCATGGAGCTGGACTGGACTCGGTGGAGCCGGATTGGGTCAAAACTGGACATCGTACAAAAATCAAATTAAAATTAGGAATCGATGATCATGGGCAAATAAGTAGCACATGGGGATTCCAATAAATGAGACACAAGTGGCGGACGGATAGTAGGCTCAAAGTGGGCCATGTCCATAGTTGGGGCTGACAGGTTTTGGTCGACAGGGGACCCACAAATCAAGTTAGAAAATGAATGTGACGCCGTGGAGTGAAATAAAATCGGGTCACGTGTCGGAAAAGTTGTGCGAATCAAATGGAGCTCAAAATAACGTGTCTGAGCGGGACACGAAGGTCATGGATGACGAGCGTCTCGAGTAGATCATCAATGAGAAGTTGGTTTCAAGGAAATGACTGGTCTGGCGCTCCCAATTTAAAAGCCATGGTAACGCGCTGAAAATGATCAAGGAAAAGAGTGGAAAAATCAATTACTGATCGAACGGTCTAATACGACCCGAAGTTCAGCGAAGAAAAAGGGGCACAAGGGAACAAGTTTGGGTGGGACACCATATATTGTCATGAAGGTAATCGTGTCCACTCCAAAACTCGTGAAGAGGATTTCCAGAGTTGAACATCCCTGATACTCCAAATATCAATGGCATGAAAAAGTACACTAACAGATAAATAAATAGAATAAAATATTTATCAAAACCAAATAATCAGAAAAATAAAATAAAATGAAAAAAATTTCAACCCGAAATTCAGGGTGCTCACATTCTAATCTGGACTCTTTTTACTATGCGCCTTTGGGTGCTAAGTCAATAAAGTCTATGGCAGTACGGGCCCAACAAGCCAAGTCAACTGTCCAAGCTGCTAACCGTCAGCGGGCACCGTTAACTGTTATACGGGCTCCTGATAGAAAGTTGTACAGAACCACCCGCGTCCAGTCCTTCAGGGCTAACGAACAGGGTGGGTCTCAAAAGTCTTCCTACAACGATCGAGAGCAAGTATTTTTAATAGCCTCGGATCAGGGAGCAAACATGATACCTATGCACCCGTGTGCTCGGGATACCCGATTCCACAAATTGGATGCAAAGGTAGATCAGTTTTCTATCGACTCGCGAGAGGTGATTACTCACAAACACAAGGAGTGAGAAGCAACCTTGGCATGTGATGAGCCCTTTTTGGGACATTATTGCACCCAAGTCATCATCAACTACTACTGCGACAAGTCGACAGCACTTGAAGATCGGCAGTCTATTTTCCAACGATTGCACAAGCCATCACCTGTCTGACAATAACTTGAGAAACAGGTACAAATTCCGGGAGACGAGGAATTTCATTTCGCCTCCTGTAATTCAATTCGAAAGATTCCTCCCGATAAGGGAGGAAAGAAGACAGGCTCTTCCAGCCCGGCAATCTCAGCCGGCACTGCAAGGAAACTCTCATCTGGAGGATTGCCGCCAACAACAACAGGGGGTGTCTACCTAGGCACTCGATCCAGAAAGAAGCTTCCAACACCCGGAGGTGCACCCTCGACCTCCCTGGGGGTAGATGAAGTTGGGGGTAACAGTCCCCTCAATGTATGCGACAACCCGGTGTTCTACGAGCATACACAAGGGGTAGCGATCCACTGGAATTATGCAACAGGCTTGAACGTCCCTGAGGACGACCGCCTTCGCCAGGACGATGCAGGTTCCTGCACAGGGGGTGGCACCCCTTTCGAATCCGAGGAGGAAAATATTTTGATATTCCCTAACGATTTCTATGTACGAGGGTACGACACGGAGAGCACCTCTTCTACGGTCCCTTCCACGTCTCCCCACCTGTGGACAGTGTTCATGGCAGAAGATGATCAGAAAGGACCTACGGATCGACAACGTCTAGAAGTACTTGAAGCTATGCTTCTATCCTTGGTCAAGTCAGTAGACGAAATTGAAGCTGCCTTGCCGACTCAACCAGCAAGGACGCCCAGACAAACAAGCTTGGGACCCACAGTCAATGCGGACTCCAACACGACCGCTCCTCCTTTGGTTGACAATCCTCTAGGAGCATCCGCTTCTTCAGCTACAGACAAAGCCAGGGAGGCAATAAGGGAAGTCCAGGAGCTTCGAGCAATGTTCAATGCCCGAGACTCCTCCCGGGACCTCAGAATACGGCAGTCGTATCCCGTTGCCTGAAGAGATGTTCCTTTTTTGCCATGGTACAAACCATTTCATACCGATTCGTATGACGGGAAGACCTCTGCCAGCCGGTATATGACGTATTTTGAGGTCACAACAGACCATTTGCCGCATAGTGATGCCATCCTCACACGATTATTTATCGGAGCATTGGAGGGAATTGCGTTCGACTGGTACCGCAACCTTCCGGACAACTGCATCCATTCCTTTGACGGCTTCAAGCACATGTTCATGGAAATATTCTACGAAGTGGGGCATGATGTGACAATGTCGTCTCTTATGGACGTCGTTCAAGGAGAGAGGGAGTTAACGAGAAACTATATCGAGCGGTTTTGCCAAACCGCGATGAGATTGCCCCAAGGCAATCCCGAAAGCTCCTTGATTAAAATCTGCCAGAAGAAGTTGCTCCCCGCAATCAGCCTCTGGACGGGCGAAGATCAGTTCTGGAATTAGACGACCTTCATCATGAGCGCTACCAATACGGAGGCAAAGTTAAAGAAGGCTCGCCAGCTAGGATTACACATCCTAGATGGAGATGACAAAGGCAAACGTCCTGGTATCGCCTCCAGTAACAACAACAGTGGCGGCACATCCAATATCCGGGACAATAAAGGCAAACGCTGGTACGACCAAGAAGCCTGAACAAAATCAAGCAGAAGATCAGTGGCCCAAGGTGAATTACTATCACGACCCACATTCGCTTTTCGAATGCGAGCTCGTGAGCAAGCCTGCTACGCATCAAGCGGACTCCAGCCCGACTTGAATACGTAAATACTGTCAAGGCTATGGTATACTACCAAATCATGGCAATGTAATCTATATCTCAAATCCACAATAAGTATATGAAACATGAATGAACACTATAGGTCGTGGTCTGCAGCCCACTAGCATAAATGTTCGATAAGACTCCAAGGAATATAACAAGAGTCTATAAACTGAATTACTAAATAGAATATCGTATGATACTGAAAGGAAAGTACGAGAGGATAAAAACGTAATATCACTGACAAATACCTGAATCTCACAAGCAATATCGTAATCATCTGAAACCCACAAGCGTCATTATCATCCGCCATCCAGAACTGCTAACTAACTCCACGCAATAACTAACCTGAAGAGATCATCAGGTCCTCAGAGGACATAGCAAGATACATAACATACATGCTTATCTAACATATTTATCATGCGTAAGAAAATAAACAAGAAGAACAGGAACACGACAAATGACTACGAACACGAACACGAACACGAACATGAGCACTAGAACAACTACGTATAAATGAACTGCCGAGTGAACAATGAACACGAGATCAATGGAAGAACCCCTCGCCCCGAGTCGACTCGCAGGTTTGAACTAATCACTATCCCTCGTCCCGAGTGTAGACTCTCTAGTTAGTTCTAATCACTAACCCTCGTTCCGAGTGTGGACTCTCTAGTTAGTTCACGGCAAGGCACCCTCGTCCCGAGTGTGGACTCTCTGATGCAAGTATAAGTCAACATCCTCGTTCGGAGTGGACTCTCTGAGGCAAGTATAAGTCAACATCCTCGTTCTGAGTGGACTCTCTGATGCAAGCATAAGTCAACATCCTCATCCCGAGTGGACTCTCTGTTGCAAACAGATCAAGACAACACCCTCGTCCCGAGTGGACCCTCAGGAGCCAAGGAAACAAACGCCCTCGTCCTGAGTGTGGACTCTATGGTGCAACGGATCAACCCTCGTCCCGAGTGTAGACTCTCTGGTTGGATAAAACGATAGTCAAGGATTTAGCAGTTCACTACACGCACTTGTTCTATGACACGACTCAAGCAAGGTTCTGGTGAGAAACTCCAAGTATGAACCACAAGACCAAACATGAATATGGCTATATGTAATGAAAACAGCTCGACAGAATATAATACGGAAAGCACATGTCCATAACAATCAAAACTGGGAAATGAAATACAATGCATATAAATAAATCTGTAGAGGAAGGCAGGGTATACTTGCTTGTGGTCCTTGCACAAATCATAGTCACAAGTCGAGGATGAGAGGATGCCGATCTAGGAGCTGTCAACCTGTAACACATATCGCACCATGAACCGTGCACGAAAACTATAAATCAATTATAATATTCTAGTTCTAAATTCATGGAATAGTGGCTAGTTGGGTTACTAATCTAATAATAATTAATTCTGAAATAATTTACTTAAAAACCTAATCTAACCTAATAATAATATGAATATAATCTAAACATGCAAGTTTGGCCATCAAAAGTCATGTTTCTAATTTTGGAAACTATGGCACGCAAATCGAGGCGTACCGTTGACTATCTAGTCAAATGCTGTGAACTCTAGATTTTGAAAGTGCACCTTGGTAGATTTCAACGCCACGAGTATGCTGGAATCAACCTACCACAAAATCATGCTTTGGTCAAAAGATATCGCCGTTATGGCTAATCGTGACCAAAACGGTGATCAACCGATCAATTTTGAGTTCAAAAGAATAATTAAAATACTAGGTAAACGAATTAATTTCTGGAAAAAATATATATCGTAGAGCTCTGTGTTTACATTCTGAAACTTCAAACTGTTCATGATTTCGATTTCTGGTTCTCCCGAAATCTCGAAAACATCGAAACGTGTCAAGTTTCGGACAACCGACACTCTACGAATTTTCCAGAAATTTAGGAATAATATATACGAAAATAAATTATATATTAAGAAAGTTTACCTCGATATGAATCCAACAAAAAAACGGCACATGAAAAGCACGTCGGAGTTGGCGGGAATCACTTCGGAAAGTCGAGATCTCTAGTAGAACTCTCTCCCAAAAAGGCAACTGAAATTTTATTAGGGTTTCGAATATAATAGTATATATAGGAGAGAGAGGCGATTCAGCCTGGGTGCCGACAGGTGGGCCCCCCTTGGGTGAATCACTGGGTAATTAATTATTTAATTCAAAAAATTATTTAAAAATTATTTTAAGTCCAAATAAATCAAAATAAATTGCAGAAAAATCCAGAAAATTCTAGAAAATATTTCTAACTGTCTAGAATCTAAATAAAATATTTTAACACAAAATATTATCATGTATTCTCACAGCAAATTTTCAAAGCCTAAAAAATATAATTTTTATAGGTTTTAATTATATAAAAATTCCCAAAAATTCTAAAAAAATCCAGAAAAAGTATAAAATATTCTAGAAAATATTTCTAACCTCCTAGAACCTAAATAAAAATAACTTGTCTCAAAATAGTCCCAAATAACCTTATAGTAATTCATAAAAGTCAATAAAATAAATAATTCTTTAATAAATAAATATCTTAAAATGTCTAAAAATCATAGGAAAATATAATATAGCTATAGCATGCTTATAAACCCTATCTAGAGATCATGTGACCACAAGATGGTCATAAATTACCTGTGGGCTTAGTCATAACTCCTATGATCATAGAAAAATTAAATGTAAACTAATCAAATAAAAAATAAAAAATATATCACAAACTTTCGGGAAGAGGAGTTACAATTACTCATTCGAAGATAGTCATGTCAAGCCTATCTTCGACATGCTCTTGTAAGGGGATAGGATCCAACTCCCTCCACCAAGGCGCGAGCCTCGAGCGACAGAGATGGAGGACCCAAAATATTACCACTTCCACCGCCATGTCCATCATTCCACTAATGACTGCTTCCAATTAAAGCGGTACATCCAGAGTCTTATCAACTCCAATTCTATGTTGCTAGATTTTGAAGAGGTTATCGTGGCTGCAAACATGGTATCAGTTCAGTTCGGTGACTTCCCTCCAACAAATACTCAGGACGGGGTAATACCTGTCTTCCGGGTAACGATGGAGGTTACTAATCTTTCACCCGTCCGGGACCAGACGACTGGCTTGGTACCTCTCACCACGTCACAAGGAGGGGTCACGTGGGTACACCCAGACTTAGTGCCCGAAGTTACCTAGGTGGTGCTATCTTCAACCAGTAAAAAGAAGGGCAAGAAGGCCAGATCCTGCCAAACAATTTCAACCGAAGCTGAGGAGGCGGCGACCGTTGTTACCTGGTCTGGGGCACAAGTCCAACCCACTCTGGGTAATTCAGTCGAAGACCCTCAGCCGACAACGCTGCCTGCTACTGATGTTTTGGGGCCATCTCAGCCTCCACCGGCGGACAAGTCCAAGCCGAAGGAAACCCACTTCGATAGGTAGCTCCGTAAGGATGCACCTCAGGGGCTGGAGAGACCTTACAACTTTGACATATTAGCACAACTGGCTAATACGCTGGCAAAGTTGTCGTTATACGAGCTCCTAAGGCTCTCCAAGGATCTTCGTGTCGTATTGAACGAAGCACTCCAGAACGCTGACGACTACTTAGCCCAGGTCAAGCCTACAGGGGAACACTCGTCGGCAGATCTCCAGGGCAGCAACTGTGCCGATGCAATGCCCAACATCGTATTCACCCTATAGGACATGTTGATCAAGACCAACTTGCATGATCGCCCTTTGTACTACACTGGATACATAGACGACATCAAGATGGATCGGATGCACATCGATCATGGCTCGTCAATAAGCATCATCCCGAAAAGCTTGCTTCAGCTTATCGGCACACCTATGCACTGGCTAGCGGCAACCAACACTGCCATTAGCGGTTTCAACTCGGGAAAGAGCTATCCCCTTGGAAAGATTCACTTGAAATATCAGATCGACAACCTGAACACGGAGGTTACCTGCTACATCATAGACGCAGATACGTCCTACAATATCCTCTTGGGACGTCCGTGGATATATGACTATATGATCGTGCCATCCACACTCCACCAGTGCTTCAAGTATGTCAGTAAGCACGGCTTCGTGAAGACGAAATTTGTCGACATCGATCCCTTCAAAGGGGTTGAGTCTTACTATTCTTCAGAGGCTTGTCTATATAAAGAATCCAAGAAGCACATAACTGACGAACTGGAGGCCATAACAGGGTCAGAAGAACCTCTGAAAATCTATCTCCAGGCCCGTAAATCGGGCAAAGTCGCACCCCTTGTCGCAACTTTGCACAAAGAAGCGCCCGGTTCCTCTGCCCAGCTACGCAATTAGAACTGATGGTCATCCAACTCCCGAGATCCAGTCAGGAGCCAAAACCCGTCGTAGGGCCTATGGTGATCTGATTGCCAAAATCCAATCAAAGGTGAGCTGAAGATGCGAGGCCCTCTGTGGCGCCGATGGTGATCCGATTGCCAAAATCCAGTCAAAGGCAATAGAAAGATACAAAGTCCTCTGTTGAGCCAATGGTTATCCGTCTCCCCGAGATGAGTCGACAACCAAGCATTGATCCGAGACCCTCAGGCAAGCCAATGCCACGATCGGAACCCTTGGTGGTCAAGTTGCCCAAGATAGCGTCCCAACCTCGGGTCACACATGGGGTAGCTGAAGATGAGGCAGAACTCGTAAAGTATCTTGTTGCACAGATGGATAGTCCCTCTCCTGATGATGTAACCCATGTAGACTTCCTTATTTCATCAATAAGAGGCTGCCATTGAACTATCCTGAGTGTAATAAGCTTAATCTGATGTATGCTGTAGGGCACGGTCTGGACATTAACCTGCACACACAGGTGACAACCGTCCATACTGCAAACTGACTTACTCCCATTAGAGGTGCCTACTTCCTAGTCCCAGGCAGAAGAGAAGGGGATCACACGATCATCTTCGACCGAGAAGAAGGTCCTCAACCTTTCACGCTACAAGAGTTCGATCTCGAACCCGACGCTGGAAAATTGTCGCTCTACCTGTATAGTCTCCAAGCCAAGTACTTTATGCAAAAGCAGGAGTACGACAAGGAGACTACCCCAGGTCTGAATTACGGCAACGGTCGGCGATCGCCTCTGCAGATGTCAACCCCGGCTGGGAAACCTCGAGATTATTACAGCAAGTCCAAGCGCAGCCTCGGTTATGTTACACTAGCAACAATGCCCGAGAGCTCAAATAATGAATACGAGTGGCATTCTCACTCATCTGAATTGTCTACATACGATTTCGATGATAGCATTGGGGATATATTCAGGCAGACATTGCCTGTCAACATGGCATCCACTGACATTGAAGAGGAAGACGAAGATTTATTTGAACCTCTTGACTGGAGCCATGGGCCCTAGTGCTAGATGTACAATGGGAGAAGGGCTTTGAATAATGAGACCGTCCCACTTAAGACGATGTCATGCAAGTTGATCTCGGTAATGAATCCTCTCTAAAGCCAATCTTTGTCAGTAAAAACCTGACGGACGATGAGCGGGAGTCGCTGTTACAACTCGTCAGAGAGTGTATCGACGTTTTATATATATATATATATATATATATATATATATATATATATATATATATATATATATATATAACATTCGTCGTAGCGGTTTGAGGATTGGACTAGACGAGGATAAGCTCGTGTGGTCGCCCGACGGAGCCGGAGCCTTCTCGGTTAGGTCGACGAGAAGCGTTATCCGGGGCAACACGGCCACGTCCCTTACCTTTGCCCCATTCTGGCAGACGTGCATCCCCAAGAAGTGGTCTTTCCTCATCTAGAGAGCCCTATGCAATATCCTTCCCACGGACGATAATCTCACCACAATCGGGTTTAGCCTTGCCTCGGCGTGTACATGCTGCTCTTATCGTCAATCGGAAATGGCCAACCACATCCTCAATCAGGGGGATCTTCCCGGCCAAGGTCTGGAGAGCACTTTTCTAGCATTGCAGATTGTCTCACGGAGGCGACAACTTTCACCTCCTCATGACCACCTGGGCCTCAGCGTCCCATGGCCACCAGATAGTCGCTGCAGCCGCCACGTGGGTTATCTGGAAAATCGGAACAAGGCTAGGTACAAAGGCCGATAGTACAATGCGGACCAACTTATTCGGAAGACCGTTCGTCAATGCCAAAAAAGGAGAGCCCTCTGTAGGCATGACGAGGAGGCTTTCTGGACCTCTCTCTTATCCTCGGCTTAGCTGTTTTGTTTCTAGTTTCCATCTTCTTTCGTCTGTATACGTGTACAGTCGTCGAAATTTTGCGCCAGATGGTATACTTGTAAAGGTTGGCCTTTTAGGCCTTATTGAATAAAATGGTTGTTTGGTTAATATATATATATATATGTGTGTGTGTGTGTGTGTGTGTGTGTGTGTGTGTGTGTGTGTGTATGTATAGATATAATAATAATAAAGAAAAGAAAAAAAGGAAAACCCCAACCCACGACAGTATCCCGACCCCTTCAGTATAAGTATCGAGATAGGGAGGTTCTCATAAAAATTCTAAACCCTAGCCGTGCCACCGACCCCAGCCACCAAGGGCGACCCTCCCTAGCCCTGGTGCCGCCGTACGTGGCCACAGGCCGGCCACGGCAGCGCCGGAATGCACAACAGGCGCACTCGGGCGCACCAGCGACAACAGCAGTTGCAGGCTGCGAGAGCGACTTCGTCGCGGGTTCTCTTCGCACACACTCGGTTATTTTCCGATCTTTCTTCTCTGGTATGTAGCCTATATATACAGCTTTAGATTACTCCAATTACTTTATATGTAGATGGCCTGAGTTGTCGGAGCATTCGACTCGAAGTCGACAAAAACTCTGTTTATAAACAGAGTATATAACCGGTGTAGCACCCATATTGGAAGGCAGATTTCTGCCAACCCATAGCGATATTTAGAAATATATTTAAAGGAGATTATAGACTATATAAACAAAATCAAAACCCTGTTATTACTTTTAATTCTAGAGGAATATACAATGAGATTATTTAGATAGAAAATTAGGAAAAAAATTAGGAAAACTGGTTTCGAAAACTAGAAAAATCCCTCGGTACGACGTGCGTCCCGCCAATCCAGACGACGTGGTCGTGAACCAAAAGCATTGAAAGGTGCGTATCGGCTTTGTGGACGTGTGGGCTTTGACGGAATTCAAATTGGTTGCGTGTGCGCGATGAATTTGATGCGTATCCGTCGAAATTTACCGTATCGGCCTTTATGCAAATTTTGCAATTACTTTGTGCACGTTCGTCAGATCGAGATGAAACTTGTGCCAACAGGACCGTATCGTTTTTCTGGTCATATAAGCCAAGTTTGGTCAGATTCTGAGACAGTTGATAGGATCGTCGTTTTGCGGGCCCCACGATCCGATTTGACGGGCAATTTTGTGCACGGCCTGCCGGAATCCAACTTTGGACATATGGTTGGGTTTGTATCAAAAAAATGAATCTGTAGACATATAGTTTGATGACTTTAGAGACCATTGGCCCTGGCACGCTTTTCGGTGCAAAGCGGGTCCAACGAAGGACATTATTTTGATCCGAAATTACCGTTTTGCCTCTGTGTCCAGAATTGGACTTAAGGACAAGCAATCCTAGCTTATTTGACTATTCTAAAAATATTGGTAATATCTATTTCAGCATCCGGAGGCTTTTTGCATGTGTTGACTTTAGTGACTCGTCTGAGTGATTTTATTATCGATTTCACTAGCAAAGGACCTCAGGCAAGTACACTTTCTGATTGCTTTCGATTCATAGTAGTCTTTTCATTTCATGGTTATCCATATGTCTCGCTGCTTGTTGACATGCTCGTCACACGAATATTAGTATCATGGATTTATTATACTTCTTGACTGTCATTACATGATTACCATGCTTGCGACCCGATTCCAAGAGTACTTGCTGGGCGGAAAATATCCTAGTAGACGTGTGAACTACCCAGAAATATCCCAATATGTCTAATCTTGACTAATAGCAGCTGCACACGACACGTACAGGGTGTCGTATTTACCCCTTAGCCGTTCACATGTCGAACAAGATATTTCAAAACACATAGATAGTTGTCTTTTATTTGTTTCCTGGTTTTCTTCACCGCTTGCCATGACATCAGTTACGTTCTAGTTTTCATCTTACATATGTTATTTTCATGTCTTGTGAATTCTATTGTGTTTTTGCATTACCGTCGGTTTGTGTGTTTGTTCCATTCCTGACTGGAAACCAACAATTTTCAGGTTAGTTGTGGCTTCACTTAGCATTGGGAGATACGGGTGTACTTGCAGACAGAATCCTAGGAATTAGATAAAAGTGATATCATTTTCATTAATTGTAAGAACCATGTATTTTCTTTAAATATAAATGTTGTAGATGTTGTAATAACTTTAGAAATGTGAATGAGCAGTAAATATTATATTTTGTGATTTTGATCATCTTAGTCGTGACAACATTCTACCGCTGACTCTGTGGCGTAGGCTGGCTTGGACACGTCTCGTATCCGAAAAGCGGAAGCGGATTGTGACAGTAGTTGCAGGACCGTCTCCGTCGGATGGGCTATTACTAGCCTACGATGGTTGCAGACGTCGTCGATTATGCACAGAAGTGTAAGGCTTGTCAGATCCACGCAGACTTCATACATCTGCCATCCGAGTTCTTGCACCCAACAGTGGCCTTTTGGCCATTTGAAGCATGGGGAATGGACATCATTGGCCCAATCACCCCGCCGTCGTCTAGGGGACAATGGTTTATACTTGCAATCATCGACTACTTCTCCAAGTGGAAGGAAGCTATACCGCTGGCAAAGGTAAAGACATCAAACGTGATCAGTTTTATAAAAGATCACGTCATTCACCATTTTGGACTGCCTCGGAGGATCATTCATGACAATGGTCCGCAATTCGCAAGCCATGCTTTCTATCGATTCTGTGACAAGAATCGGATTCAGAATATGGCTTCAACGACATACAACCCATCGGTAATGGTCTGGCTGAAGCTTTTAACAAGACCATAATCAAGCTTCTCAAAAAATTCGTGTCTTCAAACAAGCACGACTGGAACGAAAAGCTGGGCGAATGCTTATGGGCATGCCACACTACAATTCGGACGGCTACAGGAAATACATCACTCTCTCTGGTGTACGGGAGCGAGTCAGTTCTCCCATTGGAGACCCAGATCACATCGCTTTGCGTGGCCCTTACTTACCGGTTGACGTCGGACGATAACTACCGCCGATGGCTACAAGAATTGAAAGCCTTAGACGAGAAGCGTTTGCAAGCTCAACAAAGCATCGAGCTCTATCAAGCACGCATCTCTCGGGCCTTTAATAAGAAAGTCAAGCAGAGGACATTTCAAGTAGGCGATTCGTCTTGGCCGTTCGCAGACCGATGGTCATGACTCACAAAATCGCCGGCAAATTTTAGCCCAAATGGGAGGATCCATTCATCATCGAGACCATATTCTCCAACGGCACATACCGGTTCACGAAATAGAATGGAGACTTGCTCATGATGCCCATAAACGGCAAATTCCTGAAAAAATACTATGTCTAAAGGACATAATGGTACTTCCTCAAACAACCAAATCTTCCAGACTGTTGAGTTATATACACCAAGTACCTGTGAACTCACACTCTATTAGCTCCATGTGGATTCATAGTGCATCTTTCTGGGTGACAAGTTATGTATACTTAAATACCTCTGAACTTCCATCCTGATGCTTCACCCCGCTGGAGTTTACCAGGCTTATTGCCATCTCTGAGCAAACTTTCTGGTCCTGATTATAGTGTGTCACGTCCATATTACCTCTAATACCGATAGTCTTTTGACTTAACACCTGAACCCGACCCGGGATAAAATCACGGTGTTAATGCCACAGAACCTATCACGTCCATATTACCTCAGTTGGGTTTTTTCAAATCTATTACTCACAACACCAGTGCACAAAAGGGTAATAGATCCACCAAAAATTTATTCAAGATTATCGTGTGTCACGTCCATATTACCTATGATACCGATAGTCTCTTGACTTAACACTTGAACCCGACCTGGGATTAAATCACGGTGTTAAGGCCACAAAATTTATCACGTCCATATTACCTCTATTGGGTTTTGTCTCAAAATTTATTACTCGTACCACCAGTGCACAGAAGAGTAATAGGTCCACAAAAAAAATTATTCATGATTATCGTGTGTCACGTCCATGTTACCTCTGATACCGATAGTCTCCTAACTTAACACCTGTACCCAACCTGGGATAAAATCACGGTGCTAAGACCACAGAATCTATCACTTTCATATTACATCTGTTAGGTTTTGTTTCAAATCTATTACCTGTACCATCAGTGTGCAAAAGGGTAATAGGTTCACAAAATATTATTCAAATCTATTACCTGTACCATCAGTATGCAAAAGGGTAATAGGTCCACGAAGTGAATGTATTCTTTTTGTTCAAAATCAGTTACATTCATAGGATTACATCTCCAGCAAAAAAAAGACAAAGAGGGAGGAAAGAGCTGAAGAAAAATCTACTACTCATCAGTGACACAAAGTTTGGTGAGAATGTCTTCCAACTGTGCAGTTGAGCGCTCGATTTTTAGTTTGGCTCGGCATTCAGCTTCTTGGGTCAGCCTTTTAGCATCCTCAAGATGTGCATAAGCCTGCCAATTGTCCACTACCTTCTTCAGTGCACCCTCCAGTGCGGCAGAGGCTCGTGTGACCTCATCGGTCTCCTTGCAGATCTTCTCTCTCTCTCTCGACGAGTGGCTTGGAGCTCAGTCCCCAGAGAGGTCAGCTTGGCTTGGAGTTGGAGGAGCTACTCGTTAGTTTCAGTCATAGCGTGAACGGTGGTCTCCTCATGAGTTAAGAAAATCTCACCCTTTCAGCTCAGCTTGTCGTATTTAAGAGACAGCTTATGGATGTCTTTCTCAAAGGTGGGCTTGGTCGTCTCCAGTACATCCTTCACTTTTTCCATGGCTATTATGAGAAAGGCACGCTCCTGTTCCACTGCAACGGGCACGTCGACCTACCGTAATTGTTGCAATTGGGTTAGGCGTCGATCAGCCTCTACCAGTTTATGCTCTAAAAGGGTAGCCATCCCTTCTCCACCCGGGAGCGTCTTCAGCAGTTCAATCTAACCGCAGGCACAATGACGAGCTACAGCGAATGACGTTCCTCTCCTCAAAGCAGCCTCAACCCTCCGTTTTAAATAGCAGTAAAAGCCCTCGACTATGTCCTTTGACAACTAATCTAAGTTCTCCAAAGAGGACGGCGTCAAAGGGATAGCACCTAGTGTAACCTCCGTTAACCAATTTCTTGGATTTTTAAATTTTGTATTTTTCAAAACTCTCAATTTTCTGAATCTCGAAAAATGTGCAATTTCTAATTTTGAGAAAAACAATTTCGACCGTAATTGCTATCGGTCCTTGTTGGTCCTTGGTTTTGTAAAAACTATTTATGCAAATTTATCCTATTAGGATTTTTCTGTCCATTCCTTAAAATTAATAAGATTTAAATATTGTTCTATATGGAGAAACGTTTATTGAATTTCAAAATTTCAAAATACATTTTATTACTAAATAAATGGTTGTTAAATATATATATAAATAATTGGTGAATAAATTAGTATTACTTTAGTAATTAAAAAATCTTAGCTAAATTGTAATTAGCCCATTTGTTAAATTAGTGATAACTAGTAATTAATTTATTAATTTATAGATAATATTTATTTAGTACTAATTAATCAGCAGATGGTAATAATGTAGGGTTAGCAGTTAGTGTTAGCAAGTTAGCATTGGTTTTCACTATTTTTTCTATATTTCTATTACAAGTACAATTTTCCTTTTGAGTTTCTTCCTACCCTATAAATAGACAGATTCCCCAATGTTTACACAACAATTTTCTAAACCTAGAATTTCCAAACCTAATTTTCCTACAGCCGCCACCCCTGTGGCCGACTTCCCGACCACATCCCAAAGCAACAGCCGACCATCACCTTCCCTGCCTCCACCGCCTACCATCACCACCGCCGCTGTGCGATACCGACCACCAGCTTCCCCAAGCACCATCACCTTCCCTGCCTCTACCGCCTACCATCACCACCGTTCATCAGATCCGCCGCCCCACTTCCGGCCACGTCTTCCGCACTGCCACCACCATTCAAAAAACCACCACCGCCACCGTCGTCATCCCGACCATTCCATTCTCGGCCGTTGCCGGAGGATCGACCACCGCCACCACAGAAAATAGACTACCGCCACCATCAAAAAGACAAGGAAGGGGGAGACGACTTACCTCGCCCGACCGTACCGTCCCGCGCCGCGTCCGCCGGCGAGATCCAAACCCCGAGCCTCCGCCTCTGCCCAAGCCGGCGACCACCTCCGCTCGCTCTGCCGCGCGAGCCCTCCATTTGCGCCATGGCGAGCTCTGCCGAGCTCCGGTGTCCGTCGCCCCTCCGCATGAACCCGTTTCCGGTCAGATCCGTTCTCCGGCGGCTGCGTCCACCGCCCTTGAGCGGCAGATCCGTCGCCCACATGGCACTGCTCCGTCGTGGCTTCAAACCGCAGCCTCCGACGTCGTCGTATGGAGCTCTGGCGTCGCCCAAGTCGGGGAACCCCCGCCGTCGACCGAGACCCTCGTGAGCTCCCCTTCATTTTCCCTCTTTTGTCATGGCTGCTCTGTTCTCTCTGCGGAGAGCAGAGAGAGTTTATTTCTCTCGTTGGGAACAGAGCCCCCCCTCTGTTATGTTTATACATTATGTATTAATTAATATATATTAGTACATATTAGTTTATATATTAGTTATAGAATAATTTATATAATAGTTTATATAATAGTTTATGATAATGGTAATAGTGAATGGTATTATTGTTATTTTTATTATTATTAATAATCTTAAGTACTGATATTATGTTATTATCATTAGTATTTAGGGATAGGTTTTGGGTTGGGCTCAGTAGCTTCTGCCCATTAATATCTTGGAAGATGTTAATAAATTAGAGTTTTGAAATCAAATCTATTTTTTATATATTTAATTGTTTTAGGGTTAATTGATTTAGACTTAATAAATTCTTTTCCTTTCATTAATAAGTTATTTACAAAAATGATAATTTGGTAAAAATGGGTTATGGACTTGGGTTTCAAGCCCCCGAGTTCTATTATTTAGATATTTTATTATTGTTCTTAGACTTGGGCTGCAAGCCCATAAATCGGTTTGTTTAATTTTTGCTCTGTGAGTCGGGCTGGATAGCCGAATAGCCCATGTAATGATTTAAAGGTAATATATATTTATACATAAATTTCATACTGTTAATTATAATATGTATACAAAATATCTACTTAGTAAATATTTTTATAGATAAGTTGAGAGTAGATCTTTAACCTTGAATTTAATAGTATTTTATATTATACTCTAAATCTATTTACCATAATTTATGATTTAGCCTAATGAATACTTTCAGTGTTATTCTAAATAAATTAATACTTTTGAATAATAATTTTGGTTATATTAGTTATATCTATTTATTTACACCTTTTCTTAAAAATCTTTAATCGTGACTAGTTTAATTGTTTCTCTTTCTCGATTTGATTATCGTACCAAACCCTGATTTTAGACTTTTATATACCAAACTAGGCTATTTGGACTATTCTGGACTCATTGGGACTGCCCGTGTCGTCGTCTGGGACCCTCTATGGAGCTTACCATGGTACCTACCTCGTGTTGACACGTTCGTGTCGTGCACGTCGACTCCAACCAATCGAGGCGAGTACATTCTCTGATCATTTCATATCATGTTAGAATTATTCTCCTGCTTTAAATAATTTTACTTGATGCTGTCACGTTGGTCACACGGATTAGTACTATATGGATCCTTTCTTGAGATGTTATTCCCTCAGAGAGCATCGGATACTACATGTTCTGTGCGTTTCACTTACATTGTGTATCACTATGCTTCATGGTGCATTGAATCACTTGTGACATGTACTCTCATGATCACAGAGTCTTCCTTGAATACCCTATTTATGGGCATTTCCAAGAATCCCCATTTATGGGACTATCATGTACCACCCTTCGGGGGCCGTTACATGAATCATAACATAACCTGGCTGGATCCTTGTGTATTGATTGGGGGTACGAGGGAGTAGAAGTGGACATGTGAATAATATCTAAGTAGTGTAGCATCATAATCATTCCGTAGTGTAGCATCAGAATCATCCTATGCCATTCACATGTCTATATTGTACTCTGACTCACTAGCCACTGTTAGTTCTCTATTTATAGTAGATATTTCCATTACAGCTATCTCCTTTACATTATGTACTTTTTTCAGATCCTGTATCTTACTTTACTGCATGATTATATTTTCTAACCGGCTATGATTTGTTGAGATGTACTGTGCTCGCTCCTGTCCTGACTGGACCTGTTGATAAATTTTATAGATAGCCTGGAGGTTGTCTGCTAGCCTAGAGGAGACACAGTAGGGGTTGTATAGATAGTTATTTCAGTTGTCTTGAGTTGTATTTATTCTATGGATTACTGTATTGAGCTTTGAGATGTTTTCTGGGTTTGTGTATCATAGACACTTAGACTTCTATCTGCTGTATCTCTTTGTGGATTTCATGTTTTATCTATCTTTTATCATGCTCTACCTTAGATGTGATTGAGACTGTATCTGCTATGTCACCTCCATTCGGAGAGTATATACTGTACAGGTACCTTTATATTGTTAGATGTTTGACCTAGGACAGCGTTCTATCGTCGACACTGCGGCGTAGGCTGGACGTACCCACGTCTCGTACCCTTACTCTAGGGTGCGGGTCGTGACACCTAGGAAAGCTGAAGGCATCTGGAAAGGAGGCACAAAGGAGCTTGATGACCCTGCTAGAAGGAAAACAAACTCCGAACGATGAGATTTCCGCACAGCGGTAATCTCCTCCTCTGCAGTCAGAAGAAGCTGAAAACTGGACAGAGCAGAAAGTTCAACTTCCGGGGAAGAGGCAGCTTCAATCGATCCCGTATCCACCAAAGAGGTTGAAGGAGCTGTGACTTCTGTACTCAATACGGTGGAGGGCCCCTCGACTCGAGCCGGAAGGGAAGAAAGGACACTTCTTGCTTGTACCAGGTTAGCCCCTGGATCCTCTTCTATCCATTCCTCCGCGGTCATATCCACCATCGGTAGAGGAGAGGCATGCCCTATAGGTCCACAACAACCGACAATCAGCTTGACCCGAAGAAGATGGAGTTGAAACAAAAAAATCTCTTCGATGGTAAGAATGTGACAAAGCTTACTAGAGGTGGGGGCAAAGACTGGGGCTCAGTCGGAGTAGTCTCAGCTCCTTCCGTCGCCTCCACATCTCCTGTGAGGTCAACAGCGGTGCCCGAACCATCCACGTATGCCTCCTCAGCCCCTGTTGCTCCGGGTAGAGACGTAATTATATCAGCACTAGTTTGTGAGGACCCCACAGCTCCAAGGTCAGATCCCAGAGATGGAACCGCACAGACAGCATCTGGTGATAGAAGGTTTGCTTCCTCCGGTGCCTGCAAAGAAGAGCCTTCAGATGACATTCTAAGAACAATATTGGGGCTTGTCGTGAAAGAACTTACCCCCGTATTGACTTCGGTATCACTACCCATTTTATCGACGGTAAGCCCACGGAACCTAGCCGCAAATCGCTTCTGGGAACGAGGCCAATCAGTGACAGGGGGTTCAGGCCTGCTTCGTTTATACGGAGGGTTTATTATAGGGGAAGACACGCGCATCGCCACAGGACTTACAGTAGGCTAGAGATCTTCATAGTTATCTTCCTCCTCCTCTGTACGGTCGAAGTCAGAATCGGAAGCTTTTCTCTTCCCCTTTCCCGTCCTCTTGTGGGAGTCCCTCGGTCGCTCCTCCAATTTCGTCCAACAATAAAACTGGTACGTGGATCAAAGTCGTTGGGAGGTGCATTCACAGACACATGACGAAGAGCCAACATATATGCGATATGTCCCGAAGTCCCGGGGTCAGGCAGGATGAAGCTGGCCTGGGTATGGGTCACCGAATAATAGTGCCACGCCCGAATACCATCCAAGATGCTCCCCTCGAAACCCAGCAGGGATTAGGGTTATTCAAATATAATTGACTATACCCAAATTGTCGAGAGTACCGGCTGGATAAGTATGGCTCCAAGTATACAATGTTACGGTTGCGGTACACCAGATGTGAGGGGGGATACTTTATAACCAGCGAAACAGATTTTCGAAAAGAGTCTGGGGCACAGAAGCACTATCGAAGTGAATGCGTCCCATCTCTTCCTCAGTAAAAGATGGGACCGACACAGAAAAGGAGTATCTGTCCACCCGCGCAAGAGCGGCTCGACAGTCGATAAAAGTTGAATAGTTCCAGGGCATGTCGCGATAGTGATAGATGAAGGCATCGTCACTCGTCGCATTACCCTCCGGGCCAGTTTATATCAGAGAGGGGCAATGCATCAGCAGCCACCCCATTAAATAATGGTATGGCAGCTCAATTCTGTTGAAGGGATTCGTAAGTTCACGAACGATAACTTTTAACATAAAAATACGAAGACCCCGATGGATGCTGCATACCATAGCTGGAAGCAGAGCCAACTTGCTTCCAAAGACCAGCTTTACCGCCGAAAGGATCAGGTTGCGGCTAATCCTCTCAATCGAACCAGAGCCCCCCGAGACGATGCAAACCCTCAGCCATTTTATCAGGTACCCGGCCAGGATAGTCTTAGCAGACAGTGGCTTGGTATCATGATAAAAATAGCTGAAAGTGTCGCTCAGACTCCCGAACCTTTCACCAGCAGCCCGGGCCCTCTTGGTGCTTCGCACCTGAGCACCCAATTGTTCCAGAGACTGGGGACTCCTAACGGCAACCAGACCAAAGGCTCTAAGGTTAAAAAGATAACCAATCCAAGCCTTGGTATGAGGAAGGTTCCCCTCCGAGCTTTCGTCCTTCTTCTTTGATATTTGCTGACAGGTGCTATGATGACGTAGTACTTCCTGGTATACGGCAAGGAATCCGGGGAACCGCAGCTCCAGTTCCTAAAATTCTTCGTTTTTCAGGGTACACTCCTCATAAGCTTCATCTCCCCGGGGCAATTTGGATACATCATGCATCCCGTGAAGGGCAAGCCCTATCTCTCCCTCGGGAGTAAAGAAGGTCCCAGTCCCACAGTTGTACATCTCGAGCAATGCCATAAACAACTTCGGCTTCATAAACAAGCCATAGCAGAAGCGCCTAATAGCGTAATAGAGGCCGATTCGTCGTAGGGTGTCCTCATACTCCACCAAGATCCAAGAGGTCAGATTGACCCATGGAGGGGAACGGTGTTGCCAGTTCAATAACGACAATCTCTCTGCAGCGTATAACCCTTTGTGAGCAATCCGATTCAAAAAAGTATCGGCTTCGGAGAATCGCATGTTGGGCTTCAGTTCGTTGATGAGACTGCCAGGAGCCAGCCCAAGGACAGAGTAGCTCATTCTCTCCCTTACTACAACCACTGACCGCATACGATTATTAAAATGGATATAGCCCACGAAGACTCCATGTTGATCCAGAGTTAGAGAACCCGGCATCTTCCTCTCAAGAGGCACCATATAGAAACCTGATAGGGGGAAGTAGCGCTCCATTAGGGGTATGTGAATCGCTTCCCCCTAAAAATAGAAGTCCCATCTCTCAGATATCTCTATAATGCTCGGGTTTGAAATAATCAGGGCATCCCCAAACAGAAACATAGGCTTCGGATGAATGTCATTCAGCTACCCAGAGTTCATCATGCTAAGTAAGAAAAAGAAGGATTGGCTTCAGATCTCCCTCAATCTGTCTACAGGTTGACTTCGGGTGATCTGAGTCGACACATCTTGGACTATATGGTCAAATCTAGCACCCAAGGCAGACTGAGCATATCCTACCAGAACCTCCCCCGAAGGAGTCGTGGGCAAGGTCACTGCAAAGATCAAAGAAAGAAGACATTCAGAAGAAAACAGAAGTGAATGGGCTTTTTAAACAATACACAGAAGCCTATGTGGCTCAGTTACGAAGGTAACAATGCGGCTCAAATTAAGTAACACATGCGGCCTAGGCAAGCAGAACATATGCGGCCCAGATATGGGAGGATTCATGCGGCTCGGTCATATGCGGCCCAGATAGAGACAGGGTACAAGCTGGATGTACTCTGATACTTATGCGGCTCGGTCCATACGGCCCAGTCATACAAAGCACATGCGGCACATGCCCCATGAAGGCCAACTGTGCACTAAAGACATTAAAACCATGGCACAGTGGCGAAATGTGGTCAGACCCGCACATAAAACATGCGACATGGCTATTTCAATTCGAGTGATCATTCTCCCACCTTACCCTTGATCGGAGTATGGACGTCTGGGTGGAAAGAAGGTGACTTCTCAGAAGCGGCCCCTTTCCCTTTGTCGGCGGCGCTAATGGCTTTAGAAGCTTTGGGGGCCATGGCTAGTCGGAGAAGATGAAGAAAATGCAGCGAAGAGAGAGAAATTCAAAAGAGAATAGAAGAAAGTCTCTCTATCACACAGCCTGTATTTGTAGGCTAAAACGAATAGGCGTCGCTTCGGTTATTGTGCCATTAAAAGATAATGATGACCTTTTTGGATTATATCCTTAGTAACCGTCATCATTATCTCGAAAAGAGAGACCACATCTAAAAATCAAAATCCGAGCATTAAATGTAATGGTGACAGCTGGACAGAGTCTCTCTGCGGCTCAAAATTTCCCTGCAGCTCGAAGCTTCCCTGCGGCTCGAAGCTTCCCTGCGGCTTGAGGTTTCTTCTCCATGCTTCTTATTCTTCCAAATTTACAATTTGAAAACTTTGAAGCGGGTCTTATAGAAGCATGGAAAAGATGGAGTTTATACGGATCATCACTCCATGCGGCCAAGCAAAACTAAGCCGCAGAAGCAGTGCACCTGGAGACCCCATCTGGCCAAGTGAAACTAAGCCACAGAAGTAGTGCTCCTGGAGACCCCATACGGCCAAGCAAACTAAGTTGCAGAAGTAGTGCCCCTGGAGACCTCATGCGGCTAAGACAATTCGAGCCGCATAAGCGAGGCTCTCGAAGGCCCCATGCGGCTAAGGGGACTCGAGCCGCAGAGGGAAGGTTCTCAAAGATCCCATGCAGCCAAGTAAAACCAAGTCGCAGAAGCAAGGTTCTCAAAGATTCCATGCGGACAAGCGGAGCCGAGCCGCAGAAGCAAGGCCCCTAAGGCCACTATGCTACAAAATGAGTCAGAGTCTACTTTGTGGAGGGGACACATGGCAATTTGACCAAGTCTCAACCACCTAGATTCGTTACAACAAAATCTCAACAACCCCCACCAGCTGGCAGCCCAAGATCAAGTCTTTGCGTGTTGTTACAGGCATGTGGCCACGTGGCCCTTTATGTGGCCCAAAATCTGCTATTGCAGGAATCACTATAAATAGTAGGGTACTACACCCATGCTACAGGTTGGCAATCAAAGGCTGGCAAATTTCTTCAAGAGCAAAGACTGTGTGTGATAGTCCAAGGAGTAAGGCAGAGTTGCTACACTTTCTCGAGCCTCAATCGTCACCCCCCAGAATCAAAAACTAAACAATTGTACTTAGATTGTTTCTTAGGATTTCTTTCTAGGCTTTCTTTTGTACAAGCGACTTTGCAATCAAGTTCAATTCCCCTGTAATTTTTGTTCTTGATATTTAATGGCAAACACACATAAGGAACATGTTATGTTCAAGAAAAGTGGAAAGGCTATGCAATAGTCGTTCGTTTAGTTTAAACAATGTTAAGTCAGAGCGATGGTCAGTCGCCGAGAGGAATATATCAGGACTGTAGGTCAGTCGTCGAGGCAACCCTAGTTTGGGCTCTACAAGAGTAGTATGAAAAATGGAAGAAGCAAATAAATTGATTTAATAACAAATCCCAATGATACCCTAATATATGTAACTTATTAACATAACACGGTCGTTGGACGACTTACCGACAAGGGGTGTTTTTACCGTTTCTTCTGATCGAAAAGTCTTGGGCCAGGGACCGATGCCGGCCATGAAGAAAACGGGGTAATAGCCGAGATGAGTGTGCAGCAACCGGTAGTTCGGGGACTTGCGTCGGAGATCGATAATTGTGGCGCAAGGTGTCACGACCCGCTCCCGCTTTTCGGGATACGAATACGTGGCCAAGTCCAGCCTACGCCGCAGCATCGACGGTAGTACGCTGTCTGGGCTCAATGTAAATCTCAAATACAACAAATATCTCTATTTTGCTCATTCACAATAATTATTTTAATTACAATTCCAATAATACATTCAAATTTTTATACAGATACAAACCCGCTACATGTGACTACTCTTAGCTAGAATCTACGGTTGGCCTCCAATATAGCTCTAACTCCACCCGAAGGAACCCAAAGCAAGAGAGAAGTCATCGAAAATAGTCATCAAGAATTTGTCAACTGAAAAATGGTTATCCAGTCAGGATTGAAACAAGTACAAGTCTAGCCCTCATAATACAAATACAATATAAAGCAATATAACACTAAACATGTGAATTAATGATCAATGGACAACACGAACAATATGAACAAGAAAATATACAATATGATAAACGACATAAGAAGGAAGCGAGAATGACGATACAAAGAAACTCATATAAACCATAATAGTGCATGTGTCATGAGAAGTACAACGTTCCTACACATGGACGGCTTGGACGAACGATGAAGTTATAAGGCCCGCCCCCGTAGACGGGAGAGTTGCCAACAATACAATCTGGGCTTTGTCCATGTGCCTAATAATTGTACCCCTCTAATATCTATAGCTCACAATCATGAAAACACGGTCACGAGAACGATTACGATATCAATGAGAAAACATGAACAATAGTCAATCACTCAACTCTCGTGTGTGTAACAGTCCAGACACGAAAAATAACATGTATAAGTGAAATACGACAATATAAAGTAAATGCACATAAAAGCATCAACAAGTACTTACCTTGAGTTGGTTGCAGTTGACGCGCGGTATGATTGTGTTAGCACAAATAGTCGTAGATGCCAAAAATACGCAAGATGATCTCAATTGATGAGATGGGCCTCTAAAATAAAAACAAAAAATAAAATATTTTGGAAAATTGTTGAGAAAATATATGATGTGTACTTTTTCATCATCGTTCCGAAACTTCAAACGGATCGTGATTCTGATTCCTGGTTCTCCCGGAAGCTCAAAAACACCGAAACGTGTCAAATTTCGGACAACTGACACTCCACGAATTTTCCAGAAAATTAGATTAAAATTATTTAAAAATAAATTTTATATTCAGAAAATATACCTCGAGACGGTTACAACAAAAAAACTGGAGGTCAAACGGAGTCCGGAGTTGGAAGTTAAGGCCCTTCGAAGTTGGTAAAACATTTGAAAAGGAAGGCTGAATTTATGACGAATTTGGGGTAATTATGACGAAAAGAGAGAGAAGTTTTGGAAAAGAAGGTATGAGAGATGATTTTATTTTATAGGTTCAATATATATAGATAATGGAAAGCAATTGGTGAATTAGGATATGATTAGAACTCAATCAATAAAGATATGATTAGGATTACCAAGTAATTTGGATAGGAATATGATTAGTTCAAAAAAGAAATAATCTATCTAATACTAGATATGATTCAAATAGGATTAGAATTTATAACGGACAAGTCTCTCCATAAATTTAAATCAAATAAATTATTTAAATCCAAATCATATGAATTCAAATCCAAATCAAATTCAACATAATAACTTTAAGATAAATTTAATGTTTATCAAAACAATTTAAATCATATAATAGATAAATCGTTAAATCAAATAATATTTCAAATCTAGATTAGATAATTCTTAATGCCACAATTAATCACCATAAGTATTTTAAATAATGTTTGATGTTATCAAATAAGGTAAAATATATTTTATAAATCTAAATCTTATTCAAAATAAGTTACTAAATCTTTTTATTGCTCCAAAAATAATCATGATTTTCAAACTATTTTCGAAATCGATATTTTTTTTTGAAAATCCAAACATAATAATAAATAACTTTATAATAAAATTTCAAGAACAAATATTTATTAAAACTAAGTAGTACTTTCAAACCGTTAATTACAAACTATATTTTAAAATGCAGAAAAAAATAGTAAATATTTTTTACAAAGATTCAAAAATAAATTACTTTCAAACACAATAAAATAAAATAAAATAAAAAAATTTGAGAAACAGGGGTTACACAAGGATCCCGTTTACCAGGCTATGTCCAAAATGGCTTATTAATGCCAGAGACCTGTGGGTAATACACCTAATATAAATTATTATTAACTAACAGGGAAGGTAATAGTAAGTTTTGTGTAAACATGACACGAGTGGTGTGCGAGGAGCTCATTCTACCAGTACAGTTGAGTACTGACACCCAAGGCGTCGGTCCTAAAACTAATCCTAAGATAATACTAGAAAAACAATCAAAAGGGTTATATTGCACAAAGTAAATGAACGTGTCAGTTTTGTATAGGTGTGTGAGGAGCTCATTCTACCAGTACAGTTGAGTACTGACACCCACACAGTTTTTATGTGCAGACAAAGGTAGAAGCTCGTGGCACGAAACTCGCTTGGATGCGTCGAGGCACGGAGTTCCTTGGCGATTTGAGGCATGCGGCCGCGTGGAGTCTGGACTTATACAGGACATAATGTATGGACGTCGCCTATCCAAAGCATCCGCTAGCTCAAGACAAGTATTGAGAGATGAGAGAGAGCTAAGTGACTTGTAATGTGAGAAGAGTGAGCTTGAGTGATTGTAATCTTGGCCTTGCGTCCCATTGTAATCCTTGTTTCAATATAAATAAAGAGCTACTTTTGAATGACTTGTGTTTTGTTCTAAATTTCCGCTGGCTTATTCAATGTCTCTGGTCGGGACTTCTGTGCGACGATCCCGTCGCAGCCGCTGTAATCGACCATTATGGAACCCGCCTTACACGAGTACAATCTAGGCTCGTGCGGCATCACGCCTTAGTGAGGACGATCTCTCCTACTAGAGCGGGGTTTGACAGGAAACACTGCTCATAATGCCAACTTTGACCTCATTTTACACTAGTGAAACGAATAATTCTAAACATGACTTAAATATAATGTTGATAAAAAAATACTACAGATTCTATTCCAACAACTGGAGCTGAAAAATAATCACTATACTAAAATTTATGCATACTCAAAGTAGGAAGAAAACTACAGTTTCAGCATTCATGTTCACGAGGTTAAATTTGAGTCTTATTTGCACAAATATTATAAAGTATTTTGGACATGGCCCCAACATGAGATTTGTAGAATAAATAACCAAGATTTCATATAAGCTTTTGGAGGTAAAAATATGACATAAATGGAAAGCTACACTACCTTAAAGTTGGAGATAAAATACAGTTTCTGGATTCAAAGTTTACGAGGTCAAGTTTAAGCCTAATTTACACCAATCAAACAAAATATTTTGGACATGACTCCAGCATAAACTATATAGACAAAA
>JANAVB010012045.1:0-147500 GCA_029216955.1 Iris pallida | reverse complement strand
GCAGTTATCAAAGTGTTTTGAAATACTAGTTTAGATATGTGATCGATCTGAGAACTTTACAATGTCTAATAAGATCTGGCTAACAATACGTGAGGTGTATGATTAGCTCTCACAGTGTCTACACTACCACAATGTCTAAGGATATGAACACATATCTAACTAGCACATCCCCGCCCCGACTAGTACATTGGATCTAACCATGACATGTCACAATAACATAATGTCTAAAATCAGCACGATGAATAATGTCCAATATCGATACAATGAATAATGTCTAAATATCAATATGATTGACAATGTCCAATATGAAGGTAACGCTTCATGACCGAAGATCCAGTATAAACTAATTTGTGTACCATCGTGTCAAAAATTAAGTATAACATCACTAAGTACATGTATCATAGTAATCATCAAGTGAAGGAAACTATTAGAAGATGTACTTGCTTGTGGTACTGAGCTGAAAGTAACAATCAAGTACGTATCGGTGTCCAAGAACTATATTATGAATACACATCTTCAATCTATGAGAACTAACTTATACAATCATGCTATCAACCTATATAACACTAAGGTTAACTTGGTATGGGTATGGGTACACCTTCCTATAATTTCTAGTTCATATTTTATCCAAAGAGAAGTATTCAGGAGTTCACTTTATCCTGACTTTAGGCTAGTAGACAAGTAACCAAAAATAACAATAAACGGTTCAAACTTAAGTTGAGAATAATAAAGTTTTGTCTAACAATAGAAGAAAATTCCAAACCAATCCAACAGTTGGGTATTTCAGAATTTAAGTACAAAGTTGCAAGAAAAATTGTTTTGAGACTTGAAAATAATTTGAGTACAGAAATTTATAATTCCTTTAGTTTTGGAAGTAACATTTTAGTAACAAACAATATTATTTGTGGCTCAAATTCTAGGATCTAAAATAGATTTATCTAGAGGTTACAATAGAAAAGCCACACAGAAATCCAAAGATTTGATTTTCGAAAACTGAGCTTAAAGTGACCTCCAAAAACAGTTTCAGACTTAAATGTTGAAATGTTGTTCATGGAGCTCACTTTGCCCTCAATTTACACAAACAAGTAGTTAAGTCATAAAACCTATATAAAATAATTCACAACTTAACCAAGAATACATATATGGCACTAGAATATACGAATATATGGTATACAATGAAAACAAACCACATCCAACATCGGTAAAAAAATAATTCCAGACTTAGATATTCCTTGAGTGTGCAAAAAACTGCTCATGATGCCAACTTCGGTCACATTTGATATTAGTAAAATAAATTATTTAGGACATGACTTAAATACATAGTTCCTAGACAAAATATTATAGATTTCAATCCAATAATTGGAGATGAAAAATAATCACTAAACAAAAAGTTATGCATGCTTAAAGTTAGAAGAAAACCATAGTTTTAGAATTTGTGTCCATGAGGTCCACCTTGAGTCTTATTTGCACCAATAAAATAAGGTATTTTGGACATGGCCCCAACATGAGATTTATAGAACAAATAGCCAAGACTTCATATAAGCTTTTGGAGCTAAAAAATATGACATATATGGAAAGTTACACTACTTCAAAGTTGGAAAAAAAATATAATTTCTGGATTCAGAGTTCACAAGGTCAAGTTTGAGCCTAATTTACACCAATCAAACAAAATATTTTGGACATGACTCTAAAATAAATATGTAGACAAAGTAACCAAGATTGCATATGAACTTCTGTAATCAGAAAATATGATTTATACAAAAATTATACTACCAAAAATTTGATAAAAAAAACACAAATTTGAAAAAGGAGTTTCGAGGTAACATTCACTCATGAATCCAAACACTTAGACATTAGTAGTTATGGTTTCTAACTAAGGGAATGATGTATCTAGTTAGTTCCTATGTCCCAAATCCTAAAAGAAAAAAATGTTAACATAGTACTTACCAATTTATGAAGTGTGGAATACGGTTCGTTCCTAAAATTTTAGCTTGTGCACCTTTCGAAAAACGCTCACTACAGAAGAAAATAAATACTAAACATACCACAAAATATATATGAAGTCAAAGGTAATTCGATGATCTACGAGATGAAAATGGTTTGGAGATATTTTACCTAGTGGTTTGGTCTACACACTCCAATCTTTACACGAATTCCTAATAGGATCTATTCCGGACACCTTTTCGTACAACGATGATTACGAAATAATAACCCAATAAATCCCTATGAAATTATATACTGTTGGAAAGCTAAGACAGAGAGCTACATTATAGAGTTAAATTGAAGGCCATATATTTTGTTTTAGAGGTACAATTGGCCTTGAAAGTCACCCTATCCTGCAGAACCTACTATGGAAATTTTGTTGAATGTACCTCATTGTATTGGCTGTCACGCCCCGACCCTACAGAGTCCTTTCATCTTCGCTTCGGACTCTGTGAGACCGTTCATCCTCGCTTGGGTGTGATATCGTGCAAGCCTAAGTTGTGCTTGCACAAGACCAAGACATGTAACAAGATAAGATAGATAAGGTTGACAATAGCGCAGCGGAACATATAGCAGATAATTGAAGCAGCAGTAGACATTTTGCAGATATATGAATTGAACACAATGGTAAAAAGAAACAATTCTCTTTATTGATTTCATTTGAACAGATCACCACTACTAAAATCTGCTCCACTAGCGACGTAAATTTAGCGACGTTCGTAAAACGTCGCTAAACTGTGCACATTAGTGACGTTTAATTGAAATGTCGCTAACAGTCTCTACTAGCGACGAAAATAGCAACGTGACAACGACGTATATTAGTTACATGAGCTAGTCATCGTGAAATATCGCTACGATGTCGCTAATAGCGACTAATTTAGCGACTTTAGGATGAACGTCGCTAAATTCTATTTAAATTCCCCCCCCCCGATTCACTTCCCTCCATTTTACTCTCTCACTCTCTTCCTCTGGCGCACTCACTCTCACTCTCTCCGGCGACTCTCACTCTCTCCGGCGACTCTTCTTCCTCTCCGGTACGTGTCTCCCTCTCTCTCTCTCTCTCTCTCTCTCTCTCTCTCTATTTTGGTTGTTGGTGGTTGGGGGTACGGGTGGCTCGGGGAGAGGGGCAGGGGGTGCGGGTGGTTAAGGGGTGAGGAATGGTTGCAGGGTAGCTGGGGGTGGGAAAGGGGGGGTGTGGGCGGCTGGAGGTGAGGAGGGGGGCTGGGAGGAGGGTTAGGGTTAGGGGTGGGTGTGTGTAGGGGGGGAGGGGCGGGGGGGGAGGGCGGGTGGGGGTCGGGAGGGGGGCTGGGGGGGAGGGGAGGGTTATGGTTAGGGTTTAGGTTAGGGTTAGGGGTGGTTGGTGGGGGAGGGGAGCAGGGGGGTGAGGGGGGCTGGGGAGGGGAGGGGGGCTGGTGGGGGAGGGATTAGGGATAGGGTTCGGGTTAGGGTTAGGGGTAGTGTATGGGGGGGAGGGGTACGGGTGGGCTGGGTCAGGGGCACCGATAGTGCCGAAAAATCTAATAATTTAGTAATAATTATTTGTTTTCTGACACCGAAAAATCTGATACTCCGATTTGAAACCATCGATAGTGCCGATATTTGTAACAAGTAGTTTTGTTGCTTAGTTAATGTCGTCGTCTATTTTTCTTGATCCCGATACTCATAGGAATGGTCCCGAGTCACGGTCGTACGTCGAGTTAGGACCTTCTTGCTGCTCGTGGGGTTGGGGGGTTTGCTGCTCGGGGTGGGGCCCCGAGGGGGCTCGTAGTATATATGTATGTATGTAGTATGTAGTATATTCGTTTCAGTTTTGAAATTTATTCATATTTGCAGATATCTAGAAATGGCTATATCCATGTATCTGCTAGACCGTTCGTGGATGTACAACCGCATTCGAGATGACAGGTATGGTGTACGAGATGAATACATCGCCGGAGTAGAACAATTCTTCCAATTCGCGAAGGCGTTTCCTCAATCCATGGACGACATGGACATTAAGTGTTCGTGTGCAAAATGTCAAAACATGAAATTTCAACCAGAATTGGATGTGACGTATCACTTATACACAAAGGGTTTCCTTCCGAATTACTACCAATGGACCGCACACGGAGAGCTTGTACCTTTAGCATTCCAAACGGAGCCTTATGTGGAGCCTTATGTTGAGCCTTATGTGAAGCCTTATATGAATGTCCACAACCGAACTGGTGTCAACAACAAGTACGTGAACATGGTCTTCGACGCTGCGGGGCCTAGTTTCGATCCATACAATCGTAATGCAACTGAGGAGGCACCGAATATCGATGCCGCAAAGTTTATGGAGTTGCTGGAGAATGCAAGGACTCCTTTGTACCCTGGATGTGAGGACCATTCACCGTTAGAGGTGATCACTCGGCTCTTGAGCATAAAGTCTGACTTTAATATGTTGCAAGAATGCTACAATAGAGTGCTCGAGTTGATTACAGATATCTTGTCGGAGGGTGCCAAGTTACAGAAAGACTTCTACCGCTATAAGAGGATAGTGAGATCCCTCTGGATGGGATACAACAAGATCGATTGGTATCAGAAAAGATGCATGCTTTACTACAAAGATAACAAGGATGCAGAAGTGTGCGAATTCTGTAGTGCTGATCGCTATAAGCCAACTGCTGCAAGCAAGTCTAGAAGACCGACTGCTTTAATGTACTACTTGCCATTGACATCGCGGTTGCAGAGGTTATTCATGGTAAAAGAGACTGCCGAAAATATGAGTTGGCACAAGCGACAACAGACCGAAGGAGCGTTGGATCACCCATCTGATGGAGAAGCGTGGATGCACTTCGATCGAGCATATCCTAATTTCGCTTCTGATGAGCGTAATGTAAGGTTGGGGCTCTGCTCTGATGGTTTCACCCCCATTTGGTCTTTCAGGCTCCTAATATTCATGGTGGCCGGTAATCCTAACTTCGTACAACCTACTGCCTTGGATGTATATGAAGACACCTTACATGTTCTTAACTATTATCTTCCCCGGTCCGAACAACCCGAAGAGGAACATCGACATATACTTACAGCCGTTGATAGATGAGCTGAAGCAGCTATGGGAAACAGGGGCATACACGTATGATGCTTCAAAAAAATAGAATTTTTAGATGTGGACAGCACTAATGTGGACAATCAACGACTTTTCGGCTTATGGAATGTCATCTGGATGGAGCACTCATGGTCGGCTTTCATGTATGTATTGCATAGACCGTACTAAGGCTTTTCGTTTGAGACACAGAGGAAAGCCATGCTTCTTTGATTGTCACCGACAGTTCTTGGCGAAAGACCATCCGTACCGTAGAAACAGAACTGCTTTCCGTGCTAGAGCTATAGAGAAGGGCGATCCACTGCCAATATGGTCCGGAGAGGACACATGGGAGCAAGTAAAAGAAATCCCAAGTGCTATTGAAGATCCTACAATGAGCAGCCATTGCAAGGGATTTGGAGAAGATTATAACTAGACCAAAAAGAGTATATTCTGGGATCTGCCATATTGGAGCACAAATCTGATTAGACATAACCTTGACGTCATACATATCGAGAAGAACGTGTTTGATAACATAATTAATACTGTAATGGATGTCAAGGGAAAGACAAAAGACAATCAGAAGGCTAGATTGGACTTAGCCGAAATATGCAGACGCCCTACATTGCACATGATAGACAACAGGAAGGGAAAGCTTTTACGGCCTAAGGCAATCTACTCGCTGGACAAGGAGGACAAAGTGAGACTTTGTAGATGGATCCAGGACTTAAAATTTCCGGACGGATACGTCTCCAATCTAAGAAGATGTGTCGACATAAATGAGTGTAAACTGACCGGAATGAAGACCCACGATTGCCACGTATTCATGGAGAGGTTAATTCATGTTGCATTTCGGGAATTATTACCGTCGGTAGTCTGGGATCCATTAACAAAGCTTAGCTTATTCTTCAGAGATCTTTATTCTTGCAAGTTGCTCGTCGATCGTTTAGAGAAGCAAGAGAAGGACATTATGGTAACACTTTGCAAACTTGAGAGAGTTTTTCCTCCTGCATTCTTCGACTCAATGTAGCATTTGCCGATTCATCTTATCCATGAGGCTCTTGTTGCTGGACCTGTCGGTTATCGTTGGATGTACATGTTCGAGCGACAGTTGAACCACCTCAAGAGGAAGGTAAAAAATAAGGCACGGATGGAGGATTCTATTTGTGAAGCATATGTCCTTGAGGAGATTTCAAACTTGTGTTTCATGTATTTTCAGCCTCATTTTGCTACAAACAGAACAAGAGCTCCCAGAAATGATGACGGCTATGAAGTTGGTATTGAGGCAAAGCTGAAAGTACTTACTGCCTATGGAAAACCATCTGGTAAAATAAAAAAAAGATATCTAAATGACGATGAGGTTAGCGCTGCAATGTTATATGTATTGCTCAACTGCGACGAGGAAGAAGTAGACAAGCTACAGTGGTAAGTAAAATTATTTTGCGTGCTTCGTTGCTTCTCAATATAACTAATATACCTATGCTTCGTTGCTTTTTAGCATGTTTAAGGATGAGGTAACGTCCAACAATCCGTACGCAACCAAGGAGAAAGTAGAACAGCAAATGAGACTTCATTTTCCTTTTTGGTTGAGAGCATATGTACGGATATCTTCACAATTTACTGTTTCTGTACGTATATACTTGCACAGAATAATTAAGTTAGCATCATTTATTTGGTATTTAGGTTGATCATTCGGAGGCAATCCTTGAGAATGATTATATTAAAACTCTAGCCAAGGGACCAATTTATCAAGTGAAGACCTGGCCAAGTTACTGCGTAAATAGCTTCAGGTTCAAGTCAACAAATGCTCGAATAAGAGACGACTTCTTGGATTTGGATTCTACGAAGAATAGCTGTTTGTGCATAAAATCTTCAAACTACAAAGATGTCGACCCAGGCAATAACTTCTTTGGCGTCTTACGGGAGATTGTGGAACTGACATACAATTATGCTATAGAACCTTGTAAGATCATCTTGTTCAAATGTGACTGGTTCGATCCGATCCAATATCAAGGTTGGAGAGTTGACAAACATGGTCTTGTTGACATAAATTACCGCCGTCGATATCAAGCTTATGAGCCGTTTGTTTTAGCAAGCCAGGCTCAACTAGTTTACTTTACCAGCTATCAAAAACGAGGAGCCGGAAGATCAGATTGGTGGACAGTTTGTAAGACTAAAGCTCGAAATACCTTCGATGTCGACGAGATAGCTTATCAGAAAGACGAACTACCTTTTATTACAAATATTGTCGATGTGGACTCAACGGAAGTTCCTCATGACATGTTTCATCAATTGGAAGAGGTAGAAGTATCAGAAGAGGAAGAGGAAGTTGATAGAAGTGAAGAGGAAGAGGAAGAGGAATCGGAACAAGATGAATTTTCAGAAGAGGATTGAATATGTTTAATTTTTAGATGTAATATGGTTTACTTTTGTTATTTTTCAGATGTAGTATGGTTTACTTTTATTTTTTTCAGATGTAGTATGGTTTACTTCTGTATTTTTTCAGATATGGCTCGACGTAGATCCTTTGGTTCCGGTGCTAGTGGGAGTCAACGAGGCCGACAGTCTCCATCTACCACTCCTTCTACCGACTCCTCCTCATCCCTCTGCACTTCAGTATACACTAGCAGTCTAGTCGCGGGCAGTGTCTCCATACCCGGCTCTAGCATTTCCAAGCTAGGGCCTTCTTCTTTTACGCAGCCAGTACCGTCGAGTATTCCAGAGGCGGACCCCACTACTGAGGAGCAGGCCGAGGCCCACGTCGAGAGCGAGGGCAATGGCGAGGCCCACGCCGAGGGCGAGGCCGAGGCCGAGGGGCAGGCTGCGGGCAAGGGCAAGGGGGGTAGACTGCAGCTCCCATTTGAGACAGATCCTCCGTGTCGTCCGGAGGAGGATCTGAGGTTGGAGATTTGGGCCTGTACTCAGACCAGACGGTAAGTAAAATTGTTGCATTTAATTTGTTTAAATTTATTATAAACTTGTTTAATAAATTTTAATTTCCGTTTTACAAGTATTATCCCTCCTCCGTACACCGATCGCTGGGTACATTCCTGCGACAGAACTACGGAGGGCCCTGGATCAACTGGAGGGATGTCCCGGCCGACAAGAAGGCCTTCTGGTTTGAGCACTTCTCGGTACGTAAAAGTTTATTTCCTTTTAACATTTAGTATGTTATGTTATAACTTACGTACTTCTATAATTTTTTCAACGGACTTACTTCTTCCCTCCCCACCGCGCCGTTGCTGTCGAGTCTATTTTTTCCAGCGTCGCCAGCAAGCTCATTAGGGACGCGATCCTCGACCAAAAGGATCGCGAGCGCCGGGGAGAGCCTATTCAGGGTTGGATCTCTGCCGCCGACTGGGCGGCAATGAAGAGAAGATTCGAGGAGGGAACCTACAAGATGAAGTCCGCGAAGTCTAAAAGAGCACGACATGCGGGGTCGCAGTGGTGTGGTTGGTCACGGTCCATCATGATTTTCTTCACTCATATGGTACATATCTCACCGTATACCCATAATTAATACTTTATAGTAACATATTTCTTTCAACTTAACTGACAAATCATATAATAATTTTGTAACAGGTTGAATCGGAAGAGGACCCGAATATGGTGACCTTGTTCCTCGCCACATACACGAAGGGGAAGCGGTTCGTTGACAACAAGGCCCGGGACACCTACGTAAGTTTTATTTAATGCTAGTTCATTAATATTAATTTTTAGTTACGTAGAGAATTCATATAGATGTTATTTTTAGGCCGAGTTTTAAAAGTTTTATTTAATGCTAGTTTATTAATATTAATTTTTAGTTACGTAGAGAATTCATATAGATGTTATTTCTAGGCCAAGCTTTTGAGACTTAGGGAGACCGGGCCGACACGATCAGAGGGCGCTGGTGCTAGCACTTTCCAGCAGCCCCCGGCCGCCGCAGCTTAGTCAGATGACGAGCTATGGATGAGGGCCGTTGGTGGTATGTATAGGGGTACGTACTATGGTACGGGCTCCTATGGTGCCTTCATTGCGTCACAGGCCTCTACGACCGCCACTAGTGTGCCCGGTCCCACACAGACTGAGGAGTCGCTCCTCCACCAACAGAGTGTCGATGCGCAGATCATAGCTCTGCATGACGAGATACTGCAGAGGATGGTGGCATCGCAGTCGCATCCGTAGCCACATACAGATGATTCTGTGCTCATCTCACATTTTGAGAGGCTTGAGGAGACGACTGAGGCGCAGCGACAGATGACCCACGCTACGTAGGAGACTACGCAGCAGTTGGTCGAGCAGATGCAGCAGTTCCGCAAGATGGCTATGGAGCAACCGTCTGCTGGTACGCCAGGAGCATCGTCTACATCCGACGGTGCACGAAAGGACATGCTCGTCTACCTGTTGTCACCGGAGGAGTATCAGACGATCCTGGCGTTACGATGACAGTCATCTGGTGGCGCTCCTCCTCTAGCTCCGGGTCCAGCTCCAGCTCCAGGCGATCAGTAGTTTTGTTTTTGCATTTTTGAACTTTGTACTTTATATTTTTTACTTTGTACGTATTTGGGGATATTGACTTTGTTCGTTGAGGATATTGACTTTGTACGTATTTGAGGATATTGACTTTGTTCGTTGAGGATATTATTCGTTGAGGATATTATTTGTTCTTTATATTTTTTTTGTCTATCTGGAATGTATTGTGCATGCCGGTGTTGAGCGTTCCACCGAGGTGGTCGGCGAACCTAGGGATTGGATTCTGTATTTTGTATTTTGGATTCTGTATTTTGGCTCAAGCTCCAACTCCATTTGCATTCTGGGTTCTATTTTTTATATTTTTTATAACTTAGCGACGTTTTTAGCAACGTTAATAAGCGTCGCTAAACTTTAGCGACGTTAATGAACGTCGCTAAAAATGTCGCTAAATTGCTGACGTGGCACCGAATCTGATGTCAGCACATCGTCGCCAAAAACGTCGCTAAAGTGTCGCTAAACGGCGACCACACACTAACGTCGCAAATAGCGTCGCTAATTAGCGACCACGTGAGAACGTCACAAATAACGTCGCGAATTAGCGACGTTAACAACGTCGCTAATTAACGTTGCCATAGCGACATTTTGTGACGTTTTTTCGATTAGCGACACGCTTTTTTCTGCCGTTTATATAACGTCGCTAGAAATGTCGCTAAAAAATTTAGCGACGTTTTAACTGGGTTTAGGGACGTTCGTGAACGTTGCTAATTCGATAGATTCTGGTAGTGCAAAAGCTCTTATTTCTCTCTGATACAATGTTTAAATTATCTCAAAAATATTACAAATTACAATGATCCCGTTCCCATACATTACATCCCTTTATATACAAAACCAACTCTTGCAATAGATGTCCATCTCTTGGCATCTCTTCTAATTTTTGGCTCCTAAGGATTAGGTACGGGCTATCACTTCGGACTATACTTTTCGATGCATATTGCACCTGCATGCAGACTGATGGTGGGTCAGTATATCAGCATACTGGTGAATTACGAACAAAGAGTTACATTTGACTGAAACGATCACTGTTCATTTAGTGAGAAATCATTTCTTTGAAAACATCTTTGAAAAGTCATAATTCATTTCATTTTATTTCATCTCAAGCATACAAGGGACTGTTCAATTCAAGCACGATGACTATTCATTTCATGTGCAGTGCGCAGCATGTTTCATGAACCATATCATTTCATTAGGGACAACACCATTAGCATTCTTTTCTCTTATTCAAGACATTTGGTCAGATTTACAAGCATGATTATCATAACTTCTTTGGACGGAACATAGCAATTCTTGGCAACAATTTATTCTTTAAGAAACTCATGTTCAGGAAACTTAGCAACGAATGTATCACTTTTTTAGTGATTCTTACCATAGCCGACGGTCCATCCCTGCATAAGACAAGGATTAGCATAAACATAACATAATCAACATTCTTATTTTCTGTTCGTCTTTGCATAGTTAGCTCTTAGTAAACTATTCTTGACACATACAGACTGGATTGGCAGCTGTGACTCTTTGATTGAGCTCGTCGCTAATAGGCATAACATTTCGAAGGTGTAGCATTTACCTCATACAACATTTCTGAGGTGTAGTATTTACCTTATACAACATTCCTGAGGTGTAGCATTTACCTCATACAACATTCTTGAGGTGTAGCACTTGCCTCATACAATATTCCCGAGGTGTAGGATTTACCCCAGGGTACTATTACAATCTCTTTACAACATGTACAAGTCCGACTGTACATGACCAGCATTCAGAACATCTTTGACGGCAAGCAATCATTCATCTCCTTGGAACATAATAATAGTTCTATGCAGATGTAACATATCATTTTACCTTTGAAAGCATACCAGTTCGGGGCATATAAGTAATCTTTTTTCTTTTCTTGTTAACATGGCAACGGTTCATTGATTAAAGACAACATCTCTACTTTATCATAGTAACATCTCATTTCTTATTAACAGACAACAACTCTTATTCTTAGCATGCATATTATCTTTGTTCTTAGCATAGCAACGTATGAAATCTCTTACAAGCATATTCAATGATTACTATCTTGTTATTAGCAATAACATTCATTCAAAAACTCAGATTCTTATTAGGTGTAAGCGAATCATAAAATGAGACTTTGTCCACTCACCGAGATTAATCGTCTTCTGTGTTGAGCCAGCAAATCTGATTTCTCTATTTATCTAGTGCCTTTGCGGAGCGGACACTACATAATTATCCATCGAGAAAAAGTTTTGTCCTCGAAACTTAAGGAGAAACTTACAATATCCTTAGCAGCAATAGTCCTCATCCTTCACCATCATTAATCGGTACAATTCTCAATTCAGATCATATTAAAACACTTGTTCAATAAAGCATCAATCTTAATCAATCAAATCGACAAAAATATATGTCGACATCATAAAAATATTTACGGACTTATTGTATGTAACATTCATCTCATTGATGATATCAAGCAGGCAAGGAAATTTTGATCATGGAAACATCTTTGAATTCAATCGAATCAACAATTGGCCAGACGATCGTGTTGCTCTGATACCATTCTGTCACGCCCCGATCTCGCAGAGTCCTTTCGTCCTCGCTTTGGACTCTGTGAGACCATTCGTCCTCACTTGGGCGTGATGCCGTGCACGCCTAAGTTGCACTTGCACAAGGCCAAGACCTGTAACAAGACAAGATAGACAAGGTTGACAATAGCACAGCGGAATATATAGCAGATAATTGAAGCAGCAACGAACATTTTGCAGATATATGAATTGAACACAATGGTAACAAGAAACAATTCTTTTTATTGATTTCATTTGAACAGATTACAAGCTCTCATTTCTCTCTGATATAATATTTACATTCTCTCAAAAATATTACAGATTACAATGATCCCGTTCCCATACATTACATCCCTTTATATACAAAATCAACTCTTGCAATAGATGTCCATCTCTTGGCATCTCTTCTAATTTCTGGCTCCTGAGGATAAGGCACGAGCTATCGCTTTGGACTATCTTTCTCGATGCATATTGCACCTGTATGCAGACTGAGGGTGGGTGGGTCTATCAGCATACTGGTAAATTGTGAACAAAAAGTGACATTTGACTGAAACGATCACTGTTTATTTAGTGAGAAAATATTTCTTGTAATGTGATCTTGCTACTTCTACCTATATACATTCCATGCATACAGGGTTAGTTTACATTCTTTGAAAACATCTTTGAAAAGTCATAATTTATTTCATTTCATTTTATCTCAACCATACAAGGGACTGTTCAATTCAAGCACGATGACTATTCATTTCATGTGCAGTGCGCAACATGTTTCATGAACCATATCATTTCATTAGGGACAACAGCATTAGCATTCTTTTCTCTTATTCAAGACATTCTCAGGGTCAGATTTACAAGCATGATTATCATAACTTCTTTGGACGGAACATAGCATTTCTTGGCAACAATTTATTCTTTAAGAAACTCAGGAAACATAGCAACGAATGTATCACTTTTTCAGTAATTCTTACCATAGCCGACGGTCCATCCATGCATAAGCTAAGGATTAACATAAACATAACATAATCAACATTCTTATTTCCTGTTCGTCTCTGCAACGTTAGCTCTTAGCAAAACATTCTTGACACATGCAGACTAGATTGGCAGCTGTGACTCTTGGATTCAGCTAGTCGCTAATAGGCATAACATTCTGGAGGTGTAGCATTTACCTCATACAACATTCCCGAGGTGTAGCATTTACCTCAAACAACATTCTCGAGGTGTAGCATTTACCCCAGGGTACTATTATAATCTCTTTGCAACATGTACAAGTCCGACTGTACATGACCAGCATTCAGAACATCTTTAAGGGCAAGCAATCATTCATCTCCTTGGAACATAATAACAGTTCTATGCAGATATAGCATATCATTTTACCTTTGAAAGCATACCAGTTCGGGGCATATAAGTAATCATTTTTCTTTTCTTGTTAGCATGGCAACAGTTCATTGATTAAAGGCAACATCTTTACTTTATCATAGTAACATCTCATTCCTTATTAACAGACAACAACTCTTATTCTTAGTATTCATATTATCTTTGTTCTTAGCATAGCAACATGTAAATTATCTTACAAGCATACTCAATGATTACTATCTTGTTATTAGCAATAACATTCATTCAAAAACTTAGATTCTTATTAGGCGTAAACAAATCATAAAATGAGACTTTGTCCACTCACCCAGATTAATTGTCTTCTGTGCAGAGCCAGCAAATCCGATTTCTCTGTTTATCTAGTGCCTTTGCGGAGTGGGGCACTATATTGGGCGTTTGGGAGTAAAAATAAATAAAACGTATGGAAGAAATTATATGGGGCTGTTACCAAGGGTTAGGCGGAGGTGTGGCCTTAATTTTAGTTGTGTGGGAGGAGTGAGGAGGTGGTTTTGGTAACTAAAAGTGGTACGCACCACTCAAATCCGAAATAAATGTAGGCTGATGTTGTGTGTTGTCCATACACTTGTGTGTACACTACATGGATCAAGTAAGGGCTTGGTTAGGGTATACTATATCTTGTGCAAGGGTGGACCAAGTTTGGGCTTGATCGGAGTGATTTGATTGGGTTTGAGTGGCCTACACTAGTCACTAGCACCTCCCTAACTATGCTAAAATTAAACTAGTTAAAATGCAACTAGCCAAGTCCAAAACCTATGTCACACATAGTATTATCTATGAATTATTAACCTTAATATATATATATATATATATATATATATATATATATATATATTATTTATATAACATATAGTACATATATATACATAACATGAATTGCACTCAGAGCAATCAACATCCTGATGGTCGTCATCCGTGCTACTGGAGCATATGTGTCAAAATAATCGATCCCCTATTTCTGATAAAATCCTTTGGCTACCATCCTTGCCTGAACTTGTCAACAGTTCTATTGGCCTTTGTCTTCTTTTTGAAGATCCATTTACATCTGATTAGTTTTGCTCCTTCAGGTAGATCGACCAACACCCACGTGTTGTTAGAGATTATCAAGTCATACTCATCATTAATAGCCTCCTTCAGAAGATAGTGTCTCTGGTCTTAATTGCCTCATAATAGGTAAGCGGATCTGCTTACACATGATAGGTGACGAAATCCTCTCCGAAGTCCTTCCATCTCCTAACTCGCTTAGACACAGGTTCTGTAACTTATGGTTCAACAGTTGTTTCTGCAACAACTTTTTTTGAACTACATCTTTGTTAGGAGCTTCAAACTCCTGTACACCCACACTATTTTTCGGGATATCCGAAAGCCAATAAGAAAGCTATACGGTCTCCCTTGTATAGTTAAGGCCAAGCCAATCAAAGAGTGACGGTATAAGCCAAGCAAGAAAATGGTTGGCAGTTAACGGACATGGGCTTCGGTAAGCACTCCTAGTAGGCGTCAATGCAATCAGTGCGATAGGTGCTGAGGTTAAGCAAGAATAAGGGATGAGCCTTTCACTAAGGCGCGTAGCATTGGTCTACGAATATAGTGTAGGAATGAAATCGTAAAACAGAATACTCTAGAGGGGGGGTGAATAGAGTAGGCAGCAAAATATTGCTAATTAAAAACTTGTTAGCAGTTAGATCACAGATACAATAATAATCACAAAAGTAAATGACAGAAATTAAAAGTGATCAGAAGGCAAACGCAAACACCGAGGTTTATACTAGTTTCCCTCTTGTGAGACTAGTCCAGTCGGAAGAACTCTAGCTTCCAGTTGAATCCACTATTGGAAAATCCCACAAGTTTTCATACGAAGTCCTTGCAACTTCTACAGACACGAGCTTTGATACGAAGAACTCGACCAATTTCAATTGTGAAGAGTTGAATCTTCTATCAAGCCTCTGATTATAATCGCTCTGAAACTTCTAGAACGTACCGTACTGGCAAATCGACTAGAGGATTGTAACTGGCTTGGGATTTGAAATTAAAAGCTTTTTATAACTCTTTGGAAGAATGTAAGCTTAAGAAGATAAGAGATTGAAAGTGAATTGGTGATTTGAAATGATCGAAATACTTCTCTATTTATAGTTTTTCCAAAGACAGAACTCTGACAGAATTCGGGCAGAATTCGGACAGAACTCTTTGTAACAAACCGTAACAGAAGTATGACCAAGTTCAAAAACCCAACGTTCACTAACGTTCCAAATGGCCGAACTCTGGCCGAACTCCGGCCGAACTCGGGCCGAGTTCTCCTGGGGTTCTGCCAGTTCATTTTTGGAGAAAATAAATTTTGGCTTTTTGAAAAATCCTTCAGAAACTTTTTATAAAAAGAATGTTTTTCAAAAACGTAGGTCATTTGTAAAAGAATAGGATGGTTTTGAAAAATATTTTCGGATAGCCTATTTGCCAGTACGACTCGGTGTACAATGTATTCCTAGACTCAATAAAATGAAAAATTATATTGCTTAACAGAAAGTACATTCTGAATGGCAAACGGCTTCAGTCTTGAACATTGTTGATATCTATTGTTGAGCAGTGTCCAAAATGTCGTAGGTAAACATCTGAGTTGACTTGCATTTATATCGAGACAGAGTTTAATCAATTATTAAAATCAGGTTTGACCATGACCAATGGGCCAATATATAGTATTTAAATCAATCTCTTGCCCTTAAGCGCATCTCCTGCCCTAAATGATAGTACTTGTGTAATAGGCGCATATAAGGATAGAAGTTGCGGGGTGAGGGGGGACCAATGTTCTTGTGTCTTGTAAATTTATCTTTAAAGAATTATGCATCACGAGATTCAATGATATGATTTGACTCAATATCAAAGAACCTCTGAGCATCATTCTTCTCAGCATAACCCAGAAAGATTGTCTTTGTAGTCCTCGTACACAGCTTCTGAATTTTTAAATCTGGAAGCTTTATATATGACAGATATCCCCACACTCAAATGATATTCAAGTTGGGTCTGACCTTGAAACAAAGTTCATGAGTTGTTACATCGGAAGTTGCATGTGGTACTTTACTCAAAATTAAAGTAGTCGTAAGCACAACTTTACCCTAGAAGTAATTTGGAAGACCGGCAGTTAACTATATTGAATTCATCATCTATGTTAACATTTTGTTCTTCCTTTCTGCAACACCATTTGATTGAGGGGAGTATTGCAGTCGTCTCGTTGATAATTCCATGTTCTCTGCAAAATGATATAATTCATGAGACCTATACTGTCCACCTCGATCATTTCTGAGTCCCTTGAGTTGTTGTCCGGTTTGACGATCGGTTTCAGCCTTGAAGTCCTTAAATTTCTTGAACAGTTCATCTTTAGACTTCATTACATAAGCGAACGCGTACTTCGAGAAATCGTCGATGAATGTAATAAAATATTTTATCCCGACCTTTGTGGATAACTGTTTGAAGTCACAGATGTCTGCGTGCACCAACTCCAGAAGTTTGTACTTTGGTTTACACGCTTGAACGATTTTTTAGTGACTTTCGTCTACACACAAACCTCACACTTCTCCACCTCCTTACCCATACATTTGGAAATAAGCCATAGACTAGACATCTTGTTTATTCTTTTACAATGAACATGTCCTAGTCTATTATGCCATAACTCAAGAGAATAACCAGAAGAAGGGACTGCATTTATTATCTCCATTGGAGTTACAAGTTGAAGTTTGAACATCCCTTCGGTACAAAAAGTCTTTTCGAAGTATGTTCCTTTATAGGACATAACCACCTGACCAACGTTAATGTCCATCCTTAGCCTACGTTGCAGAGCAAACTTCCTGAGACCAGGTTCTTGGCTATAGCTGGTACATGCTTCACATCCTGAAGCATCAGCGACTTTTCTGAAGTCAATTTCAGTACCACCATCCTGATCTCCAGAACTTCAGCTTGTGTCTGGTTCGCCACCATAACCTTCTCAGAAATAGGTTTGTATGTGGTAAAGCACTCTTTCTTTGAACAAACATGGCATGATACCATATTATTTATCCACCAGTCCGTGTCAACACTAGTTGAGTTAAACTGCGCAACTATAGCAACAAAATTAGCCTCACCATGCTCTTTCTATTTAGATTTTTTTCTTGCAGTCCTTCGTCCAGTGGCCTTTCTTGCCACAGTTGAAACAAGTCCCTAGATCATTTGACTTTTGCTTGAACTGAGCCGACTTCACCTTCAGATGGTTAACATCCTTCTTCTGATAGTAGGGAACCTTCTGATTCCCCTTAAAGTTTTCTCCTTGCACTAAATTGGCCTTGGCCATCTGTCCACTTTAAGTTGAGCCCTCAACTCGTCTTCAACATGAATCCAGTACAAGAGGCACTCAAGATCCACCTTCATCTTCTTGCGGTGCATGTCTACGATAAAGTTGCTCACCAAGGTGGGAGCTTGGCAATAATACCCCTGACAACGAAAGCATCGACCAAAGGTATGCCGTCATCCTCAAGTTTCTGACGTAACTTGAGAAATCTCTTGACTTGAGATAACATCGTCGTGTCGTCTTCAAATCGCATCCTCCAGACCTTTTCGGTCACATAGATCTTGTTCCTATTCTCATCAGCCTTGTAGAGATTCTCCACAGAATCCATACGTCCTTGGAATTGACCTTGTTACTGTATAACTCTTCCAGAAATTCCTCCATCGAGTTCAAGATAAAAAAAAACTTGCAGAGGTTGTTATCTCTCCTCCACTTAGACTATAAAGCGGTGGCAACAGCGACCCTCCGAGAATTTTTAGCTTCTGGAATTAAAGGCTCGGGATCTGTCAACACATAGTCGACACTCACGAGTTGAAGCTTAAGGCTAACATTTCTCTTCCAGACGTTGTAATGTTCTCCGTCAAACTTTTCAAGTTTGTTAAAACTTGTGTCGAGAAGGTTTGCACGGCTATTCTCCATCGGATATAAATCTTGCTTTGAGATTGTTATTACCTAAATATATCTAGATGGAAGAACGATCAAAAATTAAAGACCTCTTACAAATAAATTTGCTCTCTATTCTGATATAACAACTGTCAGAAGCAGAGACCTCTTGCAATAAATTTGCTCTTTGTTCTGACTTTGTAGAATTTTAGAGACCTCTGGCAAATAAGTTTGCTCTCCTAATTTTCTTCAGTCTTTGGAGGAGAAGAAGAAAGAGGGAAAGATAACTCTACTAGGATGATCAAAATTACCGTTGTTCAAAGCAAGATTCGCCATACCGCGATCTGCTTCCAGGAACCAGCAAGTTCTGAGGGAACTTCTGGAATGCTCACCGTCACCTCCTGTACGAACTCGCCGAACTCCTCTGACTTTGAAGGCAGTGGCCACACAACTCTCTTCGCCTCTCAATTTTAGAGCAAGTCCTCAAAGGAGGCACGAAGAGAGTATTTATGGAGTTGGGTGGAAGCCCTAACCCTAATCCTGGCGGCCAACTGATTGCTAAAAGATATGAGCGAATAAATGGAAATATTTGACTGAATTAAATTTAAATCCCAAAAAAAGGGATCTCTGAATAATTGACTATATCGCATGCACGTAGAAGCGCAGCCTCGCATGCGTGCGCCTCGCCCATGCGACGAGCGCACGAGTGCTGACGTGCAAAGTACAAAGTACATCAACAAAGCGCCCTTGAGTCCGAGCCCGAGGGGCTTAGCTCCAAAGAAAATAATCCTATGAACATGACAAAATGCGTAAATGTTTTGTTGAGGAGTTAATCCTTTTTTCCACTAGAAAAATACCGCCATGGCGGCAATGTGCCCCACCACACACCATGCGCACATCTCAACACAAGCAAAGCTATATATTGAGATACTCACTTTTTGTTGTGAGCAAGGTGGGACTATCATTCTAGCTCCAAAGACAAAACACCAACATTTATCATATAATTTTAACCATAAAAAACCAAATAGTTCAGGCAAATACTCAAGGAACTTAGAATGTGGAGCCAGAGATGGGATATTCCAATACATGAATTAGAAACACCAAAAATGATGAAAGTAAAAGTTAGTAATACAATTCATTACTCACAAAAATAATTCCCAGTTTGTAAGTGTTTGGAATTCAATATTTGAAAGATCAAACGTAACCCTTTTTCAAACAAAAAAATGGCTGATGACAGATACCATGCTGTATCAATCCTTCACCAACGTGTACGAGAAGTTTATGGAGATTGCTCCTCCACGGTGGGGAGGCTCGGCTTCCATCCGTCGAGTAACCCCTGCCTCATTCTCATCTTCTTGATGGGCGGTCTGAACGGTCTCCTCCTCTTCTCCGCCCCTGTCACGAATCTTCTTTGGAACGATGAAGTCCACTCATCATGCGATATGAAGAAATCCTTAGCAGAGCATGTATACTCTGGTGTCATCTGTCCTTCGCAATTCAGTTCTTCTTCTTCCAAATTATCGGAAACCACCTCCTTGGTCCTGACTTCATCGAAGCCTTCGATCTTCTTTGGGTAGTTCTGCCTCAGTTTCCTCACTGTAGTCTTCGGTACCAGATAGAACTTCTGGCCTGGGAGTAGCATCTCCTTGTGACCAACAAGCGAGTCGTGTGGCTTCTTGAAGACCTCTGGCCGGGTCAGGCACAGACCTGGGTACTTCTCCATCACCGCATAAGCTGGGATCACGCCATCGTACACTTCAACCATCCCGCTTGCAAGAACGATTCTCACGACGGAACCCTTGTTAGGCACTGCTGCCAAAGTGGATCCGAGTCCCGCAGGACACAAGACTGGCTTGCCTATGGCAGCTGGAGACCCACGTCTGTTCCTCTTTGGCTCTCGGGTGCAACGGGAGGTGACCCATGAAATATGATGAGCATACCTTTCGAAAGCCATAGCTGCCAAATTAACCTTCTACTTGCTATAGCGCTGTTGATGATAAGAGTATAGAGACAGAGAGCAGCCAATCAATACTGACACCATCCCACCTCGTTCTCCATAGTTAAGGGCAGCAGATTCCTCTATTCTTAAATACATAGCAAATATCTGAACCGACGTGTTCTTGTTCAGCATAGTTTTTGTCACAGCTAAATATTTTAAGTTAAAAGCAAGTTGAAATTACGTGAACGATAAATCTCTTTGATACCATCGCTCGATTTGGCTCTTACCTCTAAGATGTTGGATGTGGCTAGTGATCGTACCGGGAGCTGTGGCCATCCATAGATTTGAAGAAGCAAGGAGAAAAAAGCTTACATATTATGTTGATCAGTATCAAACATAACGGCGTACCGACGGCTTATACACGTCTGTATGCCGCCAGTTCCAACAAGTTTTGGCTAGAAATTTTGGTCACATAAGCATAGCCGGCATGTTGTAGGATCGAGACTCGTCCAGGAAACATGTTGTTCAGATATGATTTATTCGGTTCAATGGTACATGTTGCTCCTAGGCCTAGGTTAAGTTGTGGGAGGATATTTAGTGCCTCGATCAACCCACATTGTATGTGGAAAGTGTTGAGGCCATTGATTGCAAAATGCTAGAGTTTTCTAGGGTCTTGCTAGAGAGCCATTAAAGGAGAGAGAGAGAGAGAGAGGGAGAGAGGGTTGCGGTTTTGTTTTGTAATTATCACGACCCGATTCCAATATAATGGGTACAGTCGGATCATGCCCAGCCTGCACCGTTGTGAGACGGCGGCAGTAAGTTGTATCAAGCAGTGAACACAAAATGACAAAATCTAAAATGGAAAGAAATAACATTTTTATTGAATCTGGAATTTAACTAAGAGTCTGAAATAAAAAAAAGTCTGAAATGATGCAAGACAGTTTAAAAGCATCATATATTTTTGTTAAATAATAATAATAAAGAGACAGCAGGCAATAAAACTCAGAAGCTACAATGATGCAATCTACAATGAGTCAATAGTGTGTTTGAATATATAACTGATCTATGACCGGCTGGATAGAGGCAATGTGTATACTAGCATTTTGGCCAAATGATAGTATACGGTACGGCTCAACCCACCTGTGTAGTAGGGGTTAGCGCGAGAGAGGCAATATTCTGTAACAATGACTTTGGTCACAGATGTTATACAACTACCCCAATCAATCCCCGAGTCAATGAGACAATCAATCAATCAATCGATGTGGAGTCCGAGGGATCCACTGTGAATCAATGTCATATACATGAATCTACTGATTCAGCACATTTAATTATTAAATAAAATATAGACATGAAAGATATGAAATTTGCCTTGTTTGTATCCTCGTTGTGGAAGGCAACGGCTAGAAAGGTGTCAGTCAGGGTTCAGGGATCCGAACCTACATTAATAATTTGTCCGTAGAACTTATTCCAAGATTGACTAATAAAGCCACTAACGTAAATCTACGTTAATTATAAACATTCGTCGTTTATATTAGAGAAATAGTAATTTAATTATGTAATATTTTGGTAAAACTATTTTATTAGTATTTGGTAAATAGGACAAAAAATCATATATTTTTGGAATATTACCACAAATAATAGCAGTTTTTATCGAACATTATTTTAATAGAAAATATTGCGTAAGCTCAAAATATTTGAAATCTAATTTAATAATTTTCTAAATAAACTTTTACGAAATATTTTACTAATACTTTTTCTTTTGTAAAGAATAATCACTTTTAATAATAAATATACGTAAAATCTTATTTTAGTAAAATTATGATTTAATTAGAAAATACTTTATTATTTCTAGTTTTTATTTCCATAAACTTATTAACAGAAATTTGTAGAGGCTAAAAATCAAGCTGCGCCACCCATTAAAGTGTGCGATCATCAGGTGGCGCCAAATAATTATGTTGTGCCAGATCATTAAGTTGCGCAACATCAGGTTGCGCCAACATCAGGTTGCACAGGCGAAAAGTTGTGTGAGCACCACGTGGCGCCCTTCTTCGAAAAGCTATAACGGCATCATCATTGCCTGACAACTGACAGCACGTATATCAAGGAAAATTTGTTCGAATTTCGCGTAACGTGGCGTTCGAGAAGATTTTGTCAGCATATAATTAATGCTGACAACTGGCTCGCACAAGTCATTATGTGGCACGAGAATTAATCAGTACATCACAGAAGACCAAGTCAAAGACGACAGTTATTGAGTTGCGTCCATGCGCAACCTGGCTAGTTGGAGCCACTTGATCAACTTTTATTTTAGAAGCAGGGTGACGTGGCGCGCATGCCACTAACTTCGTGGAACGTGCCCACTACACTGTCCACGACCACGCACATCTTAATCAAACGATGCTACGCGTCCACAACAGTTAGTGCAACCGCTCGCGCAAGTAAACAGGAGGCGCGCAACCTGAAGTGCGCGTAACCCAGAATAACTGCTAAACAGTTATTTCAAGAACTCTATAGATAGAGTTTCAAATCAATCTCAAAGGATCACTAATGATCATAATCTCCTGCTAAAGTGCTGTTGCATCCTCCAGAGGCTCGTATCTTCGATATCACATCGTCCAAGGGATAAAGTGATCGTCTTCTGATCAGATTCCTGCAGTTGTACTTCTCCAGAAATTAATTATACTCTTGTACTCTTTTTCTCAGTTTGTAATAAAAACTTTTTGCTTTTGTAAACAACATGGCGACTCTGCTGGGGACGACTTTCTCCTCCGACGAAAAACTGACAACTCAATGTGATACTGCGTCGATCGGCAAGATGCAGAAGACCCTGGTCGTTCAAGTTGACCAGACAGCCTACGAGGCCATGATCAATGCTGGGGGTGCCAAGCGCATTACTGCCACTGCTAAGAGCAAGACGCGCTTTATCTGGACTCCTAAATCCTCGACGGCATAACCTGCTGCCTCTATGCAACTTGCACCCATCAATTCCCTGGGGCAACCTAAGGGAAACAGCCTTTTGGCTAACCCCTCCACTTCTCCGATACTAAAATCGAAGGAGACTTCGTCTCGACACACTGTTGTCCAAAATAAAGAAACAGCCTTTTGGCGCAAGCTAAGGAAAACAGCCTTTTGGCTACTCTGGCGCAACCTACGCACATTTCTGCCTTGGCGTAACCTAAAGAAAATAGCCTTTTGGCTACTCCCTCTGCTCCTCCAGTTCTGAACTCGAAAAAAAATATGTCCAGTACCTCTACTGGACAAAACAAAGGAAAGCGCCCTTTGGCCTTTTCCTCTCTGGTGCAACCTGTGCCTGCTCCTGCTCTGGCGCAACTTGCACATAATTCTGTACTGGCGCAACCTGTACCTATTCCTGCTCTAGCGCAACCTGCGCATATTTCTGCATGGTGCAACGTAAAGGAAAACACTGTTTAGTGGTTTCCTTTTCGTCATCAAGTCAAAAAATTATTGGGAAATCATTAAATCAAGAAAAATGCCCTTTGGCTTTTCCTCATTCTGCTCGAGTCGTTGACTGGGTAGAAAGTACTGGTGATTGTGCTTTTGCGCCTCTCAACACAAAAGTGGATTCATATAGAAATCCTACTCTACTTAACAGAGACAACCAAATCTCTGTCAGAAAAATGGATTCTATTCAGAATGAACTTTTTACACAAAAGGAAAACATGCCTACTCCGAAGAGGTCAAGAAAGAATCTACCGACCCTACGTATCTCAAGATCCCGACAAGGCAAACTGCTAGTATCTCAAGTAGATGCACAAGTAGCACCCCTGTCAGACTTGTACACCTATATCAACAGGTGCCAATTATGGTCAACCTCAGAAAAACACAAAAATGTATTAAGCGCAAGTTGCACCAGTTGCTAACTTACACCAGAGGAAGAATTCTGAGGTGAAAAATCCTGAGACTTATGTTAATCAACTTACCACGTCCTTGTACACTCAAGGTACGAAACACCTCAAAAATAGAAACCATGTCTCGAATATCGTCAAAAGCAACAATCCTGTAACTTCTTCTCGTCCTGTCAGTGATCTCCGTGAACTCTTGATACAGAAGTGGAAGGTTGCAAATCCATCCCGTCCAGCAGTGGTCCAACAGCAAGAACATCATTGCAATCACCACCATGAAGTTGTCATCAAATATTGATGTCAATCAGCCAAGCGGTCTGTCTTTGACCGTTTGAACTATGTTCAGACTCCTGAACCTATCCTAGTGGACGAAGATGAACTACTCTATGCTTTTGTCAATATGGCATCTCGAAGCACAGGGGTAAAAAACGTCCAAGACGTAATGCATCCCGTAATCCCAATCAACAATACTTAGATCGGATTCATGAATTCGGCGAGGGTGTATACCAATATACTAGATCAAGAAGCCGAGACACAATCGGTCAAAGGAATCTTCCTTCCAACCAAGATTCTCTCAGTCAACAGGACACCCATATCACTTATTCTGGGGTGATACCTTATATGACTTTGATGCTGATAGTGGAAGTTCTGGAAAGACCATTTTTTCACTAGCTCGTCTTCAATAGCTAGAGAAGTGACTGCTTATGTCGCCACAGAAGATCAAGATACTTCCAGTTCTAACAATCAAGAGCAAAGAATTGCTGCTTTGGAGGCTATTTTGAAGAACATGACTGAGATGATGACAGACATGTATGCTGTCATTATGGCACAACATAGAGTTCCACTGGTCGTGAATCTGATTTCGACTCAAGAACCTGTAACAACAATAGCTTCCATCAATATTGATCTGGGGGTACAGTCTCCTCATACCGCTTCCATTCCTACGCAGGCTATTCCAAGTCAATCTGGTGCCGGAGGTGGTACTTATCATGAAGTACCGCCTCCTAACATATCAAATCAATCCACTGCTCTACAATCAACGAGAGATACCAATGAGGCTGTAAAACTTTTACTTAATCAATTTGAAGCTTTCAAACAGAAAGATAGCTTGCAAAAGCTTAGGATCAAACAGTCCTATCCCATAGAATAGAAAGAAGTCCAATTTCCTCCTAAATACAAACCCCCTACTATTATGCTGTTTGATGGCAGCACATATCCAAGTCAATAACTCAATCACTTTGAAGTAATGACTGATCAACTTCAACCAAATGATGCTCTTCCTACTAGAGTATGTGTCGGCTGTTTAGCTGGTGCAGCATATGACTGGTAACGTAGTTTACCAGATGTTTTTAGAACAATTTTATGAGATAACCAATGACATGACTATGTCTGCTCTCATCAAAATCCAACAACGACATAATAAAACTACTGAACGTTTTATTAAACAATTCTGTCGTAAAGCACTCAAAATACCACTCGGAACTCCAGATGCTTTGACTATAGACACTTGCAAATCAAACATGTTGTCTATAATCAGCAAGTGGACGGGATCGACAAAGTTCCAGGACTGGCCTTCCTTAATAGTGAACGCCAAAGCAGCAGAAGAGAGCGCTGACAAGTTCAAACAATTAGGTATTCAAATGTCTAATCTTGAAAAAGATGAACATTCTGTAACCAACAGCGACGGCCGTCAGAACAATTGCAAGAGTAAAGAGACTTTGGCTATTAATCTCAAAGGCAAAGAAGCTCTAGCTATCAATATAATTCAGCCAACAACTACCCCAACAGCACCACCGTAAAGGACACCACGTCCAAAAGAAGAATACTCTTTTGATGAAGATGATATCATGAGTATCTTTGATTGTCTGATCAAGAGCAATAAACTTCAACTGCCAGAACCAAAATGGCCAGAGGAAGTTGGTAAGACTGACCATCCTAAGTATTGTGTTTATCACAGATTTATTGGACATTCAACTCGAGCATGTTATGTGCTCAAGGGTAAAATTCAGGAGATGGTCAATTCCGGTGCAATCACCCTCCAACAAGACGAGAAAATTGTAACGGCTAACGTTGTTTCTCTACAGTTTGAAGATTTTTTGGCTCAACTTGTGCAGGACGGTGCCATCCCCATCCCGAGAACTACTCTGGAGATTATTAATCTTCCACCTGTACGAACTGATGGTCTTGTTCCTCTGTCTACTAACAAAGGAAAAATTATGTGGATCCATCCAGATTTAGTGGCTGACTACGAAACACCGTCTTCCTTCACCAAGTCTAAGAAGACCACCAAACATAAATTATGTCATATGATTTTGTTGGGTGAACATTGTCTTCCACCTCTAACTGCTACCTTCATCTCGGCAGCTGATAATCCTTCTTATTCTTCCCCTGCTGAGACAACATTGTCAAAGTCAGAAGCCAAATGTCAACCAGCTTTCCATCTGTATAGTCCATAGTCTCATGAACTAGTGACAAAAATGGGATATGATCTACAAAAGGCCTCTGGTTTGAACCATGGAAAGGGATCCCATGTACCTCTTTCTCTATGTCTTTCTCACAACCAATCCTGTGTTGGTTTGGGTTACTGGACAAACTCTTCATCTTGCCAAAAGAAATCTTTCAGAAATAAGATTCAGACAAAGAGTTGTAATATGGTGTCCTTCGAACCTGTATCTGAAGAAGAAGCCTTAACTGGTACCAGGTCTGGAAAACCTTACCTAAGAGACTATTCAGAAGGTTAAGAAAACCCTGCTCCAGCTCTGGAGGCTCCATAAGCATCATCTTCTCCTGCTGTCAATGTTCCATCAGCTTTATCACCTCCAATAGAGCCAACTCTTCCCAAACCGACGATAGCCGACAAAGGAAGACAGCCTATCCATTTTGATAAAGTATTGAAGAAGACTCCAACTTTGGGACTCGAGAAGCCGTATAACTTTGATATACGGGCTCAGCTGGCCAATACTCCGGCAAGATTGTCAATACGGGCTCAGCTGGCCAATACTCCGGCAAGATTGTCAATTTTTGAACTACTTCGTCTTTCGAAGGTAACTCGGGAAACGTTAAGTGAACTTTGATGCAAGCTGATACTTATCTAATATTCCTCAAGAAGCTAGAGGAAGAGACTATAACATGCCTTCATTGTCATAGTGTGATGGAACAGATACCCAACATCACCTTCACACAAGATGTCACACCCACTTTTTATTTCAAGGGTATTTTGGTCATTTTGTAATTTTAGATTATTTTGTTAATTTATTGAATTCATGTGATGATGTGTGGTTTAGTTTATTGTCTGAGTAGTCTTGATGGGTTTAACCTAGCCAACCATGACCTAGAACCTTGATGCTATATTAAAATTAGATTTTTTTTTTATCACTAGATTTAATTTAGAATTTATTAGTTATTTTTAGAGTGATTTAATTGATTTTTAGCCAATTTCTAGTTAGCCTTTTTAAAGCCTTTTTGACTTGGACTTTATTAGCAACTTAGGGAGCCTAGGCCCATGCATCTAACCTAACCCTAATCCCCCTATACTTGGCCGGCCATAGGCAGCCCCTCCCCTACATTTGTATTGAAGTTGTAGCCTCCAAGAGAAACCCTAGTTTCCTACTCTCCCAAACTCCTAACTTTTGTATCCGGAGTCCGTTTCTCCTCAAACGAAGACCATTATGCTCGTAGGAATGAGAGGATCTAGCTGGAGCATTGCTAGAAAGGTGGTGGAGGTGTTTGCTTGAGGGTACTCGATCGTTGGAGCATTCGGGGAGACCTTTACATTGAAATCCTTGACTCTCAATAGGTAAATCCTATTCTAGCATAGTTTTTCCTAATTTTTCTTCATGGTAGTGAGCATCTAAGTACCAATGACTTATAGGATCAATTTCGTCCAGTTTCGTATTCATTTGGTGTCCATATCGGACACGTGTCGGCTAATGTTTGTACGTGTTTGATGAAATGTCGTAATAAATTAATTTCTGATTTTTGTTAGATCTATTTACATATTCTGGTAGCCCTATACATGAGGATCATGACCCCATAAGTTTTGACACGAATCGAAATCGTGTCCGTGTCCAAACAGGACACGAACGCGCTGCACGCCAGGCCGCGTGCGTGCCCTGCTGCTCGGGGGTGATTCCTCGATGCACAGGCCACGTGGTCGCGTGAAAATTGACATGTAGGTGGGAGCCGTGACTGAGATCACACTCCCAAAGTTTCATGAAGTTTCGTCGAGAAACGAGGGAGAAATCCCGCCGGCACTGATCGGCCACACGTGCGCGCGGGACAGCCGTCACTGAAACGCCGTTTGCGCAGACACGACACGACACGTGGACACGAATCATGGTGTCCAATGTGTAGTCCTATACCAACCTTAGCCTAGGCACAAATACGAGACACGAGGTAGGAAACACGAGTCCCTAGACTCGATGACACGCGTGCATGACGCTGTGCACGGGGCTGTTCACCCGCGCACACCCACACGCGGACACGTTCTGCGTACGTGTCGGATACGACACTTGACCGCACGCTAACTCGGCCAGTAGGTCGGGGATGTGTACACCCAAGTGTACGCGAAGTTTCACGAGAGTTGGATCGAAAACGAGGGAGAAATCAGGTTCGCATCGTTTCGGTTCACGCTCGTATCGGGTTTCCCGATACTCGTTCGCTGGACACGATACGAACACGGTTTCAACCCGTGGAATACCTGAGCACGTCCCACATGTCGAGACCGACGTATTTGCCAAGTTTTGTGGGTTAATTCTGAGTATTATGAGTTTTGGGTCATTTTGTGAAAATGGGGTTTTTCCATTGAATTTGAAATTTGAGATTTTTATGATATTTTGATTCTGAGATTTATGGCGATAAATTATGAGTTTTTGGTCCTTGGTCACTGTTTGAGACTTATGGGAATCGACTCTCGGGGTTGATTCATATTTTCTAGCCATTTTAGGCATTTATGGAGTTTTACCTATTAGGTGTATATAGATATATATGTATGTATATATATATTAATTTCCTTTATATATATATCTATATATATATATATATATATATATATATATATATATATATATATATATATATATATATATTTCCTTTATGTCTAATTTCGAAAATATGATTAAGTGATGGTCGGTGCCTTTGATCTCAGACCTGGGAACTTACTCCAGGTTCGGGATCGACCCTCGTTGGCTTTTATACTTGGTATATACCTATATCTATATATATGCCTATATGTATATATATATTATATATATTTTTTCCTATTGATTGTAATACTTTGTACATGGAATACTCTTGTAGTCTCATTCTATTTTGTTTCTCAGATTTAGACCCATAACCAACAGCCCCCAACATCATTCACACTCACAAACCATGTTTACTTTCATAACTTATATATAACTATATATATATGTGTGTAGATATATGTATATATATATATATATCTATTACTTTTTGATGAATGTGTAAATTAATATAGGTAATGTAATAATTGCTTGTGATATGACTACAGGAAGTGTTTGGACAGATTAGGATTGTCGTTAGGAGCCTAGTTTGGTCGAATTGGCCGACAAGTTGACCAAGCTGACAAAAGTCAACTTTGGGTCAAACTTGAACCAAATTGACTCAAACGAACTCCGAATGACCTGAAAACTTGTGTATGACCTAGAAATTAGTAAACAGACTAGTTGACCTTGAGTTGACCAGGTTTGACCAGAGTTGACCAGGTTTGACCAGAGTTGACCAAGGGTTGACTTTGACCCAGAAGGACCTAGAATCATGTAGAAGTGCATTGTAGGCATTCCTTATGATATGTTAGACCTTGTTGTGACTTGTGGTTGTTTAAATAGGTTTATATCACTCCAGTTCAGTTACACATCCTCATCAGCAGCTCAGATTGTCAGGCGAGTACATTCTCTGACCGTTTCATTCTTGCTTGGACGTACTTACTTGTTATAGACTAGTTTACTTGTTGTTGTCACGATATATCACGAATTAGTACTATATAGATTTCGATCATGCGATATTATACCCTTGGATACATCGGGTATATTGTGCTCATGTACTTTATCATGTGCATCGTCTACTCATTGTATTCGTACTTATTCATGTATACTCATGTGACATTCATGTACACTCATGATCATGTGAGCCTTCATGTATAACCCAGTGTGCATGTGGACTAGCTATCCATGTGACGTACTACTTTCATGTGCAATAACATAACCTGGACAGATCCTTGTGTACTGATTGGGGCAGGGGGAGTATTTATTTGGTTATGTGATCTACACCCTTTTTATGTGCAACTCCAAACTAGATTGAAGTCATGTATAACCTAAGCCAGTTTACATAACCAGATTGTGCTCTACATCACATAGTTAGTTCAGTTCTTGATTATATCCTGTATATTTATTTCCATATATCATGTTCTCTCTTTTACAGTCTCATTTCCTTATCAGCAGTTCATGTATATTATTCTATAGCTTGTTTCATATTTCTTTTCATGTTATGAACTGTGTGTGAGATATGTATTCGTTCATGTCCTGACTGGACCTGTTGAAATATTACAGATGATGAGGATTGCTGTGACACTTACTATGGAGCAGGCCTAGTTGACACAGGTAACCTGGACCCTAAGCAGTATCCAGTAGTCGCTGAGGACTTGCCTTGAGTTAGATTAGATTGATATTATCTTTTAGTTATGAGACTTTGTGGTTGTATTAAGACTTGTTAAGGTCTGGTTTTACACCGGGATTTTATTCATATTATAACTCTTTGTTGTGATTATCTTTCTTTCATTCTATCTTAGTTATTGTGATTGAGTAGTACCATTTATATATCATTCTCCATTCAGAGTATTTTCTAGATTGTGTTAGATGTTGGACCCAGGACAGCGTTCTACCGCCGACACTGCAGCGTAGGATGGACGTACCCACGTCTCGTGCCCTTACACTGGGTGCGGGTCGTGACACATTTTTAGTGGTAGCCCATATAGGTCTAACCACAACTAGTGTGATTTCGTAGTGGTACTCAAACTAGAGTATCATTATAGCCTGCAGTAGGATATAGGATATAAGTTAAGGTACTCAATCATATTAAAAAAACTCTTATCTAATTCTTGCTTTTAATTGCCTCCTTTTTGAAAACAACTATCCTCCTTTGATGATTTCGCTTCTTTTTAGTAATTGATTCCTTGTTTGATCTGTCTTCAGGATGGTGGAGACACGATCGCAGCGCTCTGGTTTTAGGGATACCGCTGAAAGGTGTTTGCCATTAAAATTGTTTAGATTGAAATCTTAATACAAACAGAACAGTGATACAATATAGGACTTAGATGTCGTCCTAGGAGTACACTTTTGTTTAAGCTGGGTCCTTAGTGCCAATGGAGCGAGTGGTAATGCGTTGACTCCGTTGACCGGCTGACGGCGGTTATCGGTTCTCTGAAGGTGTTGATTACTCTGGGTGCTGGAGCTTGCCGAGAGGAGGAAGACGTTGAGTGTCTAGAACTGCCTCTTCGGTGATTCTCTGTTATGGATTCTCTGTGAGTCTTATGTTCTGAGTCTCTGTCTGTGTGTGAAGGGGATGATCCTTCTATTTATAGTTTTGCAGGCTGGCTGCTCATGCGCACATGTAGGATGCGCCGGTGTGGGAACGCCACGTGGAGGTTGCTGATGGAGGCGCATGGATGCTGCGCCCTGATCGAGGGGGAGAACTCTTCATACTGCTGTCGTGAGCCGGCACGTAGCAGAGGGAAGATCTTTCCGTTGCTGCAATCTTGGACGAGTTGAGTCAAAAGACACGTGTCGTCGACGCATGGTTCGAAGATCTCGGATTTGGTGGAGAGGAGTGATCTGGTGGGCTGTGCCTTGGATTGGGCGCAGGAGGAGGCTGCGGCTCATAACCTTTAGGAGTTACAAACCATTTGGGGCGCATGGCTTTTGAGGCGCATGCAGGCGACTTTCCTTCTGTCTTTCGGGATCAGAGATCAGTCTGGGGCGCATGGCTTTTGAGGCACAAGCTGGTTTGGACGCATGGCCGTAGAGGCGCATGCGGGTGTGGACGCATGGCCGTAGAGGCGCATGCGGGTGGCCACGTGGCAGTAGCCGTCGGAATAGAGTCATGATGATGCTGACGTTGCCGACGCTTCGTTTTCTGAATAAAGCTGTCAACTGTTCAGACTTTGGGAGGCGTGCTGCCAACTCTGTCAGTTCAGCATTTAATGTTGGTGACGTTCGATGGACAGCTGAGTGGGCACGTCGGTTGGCGTTCCACTCGGTATGAAGATGTGTGGGGGCGCACCCTCTATAATGCGCCGAGTACTGTAGGGCACGTCTGTGTGATGCGCCTATTGCCGAAGGGCGCATCCGTGTGATGCGCTGTCTGGCTGGCGCATCGGACATGTCTTTTAATGATGCGGCTGTCTCGCTCTTCGAGTGCTATAAATAGCCGTTTGGCTGAATTCGAGGCGTCCGGTTCATCCATTTAATGTAAATTCATTGCACGGAATTCGGAGGGCCATCCACTTGGCGCATGGGTTTGATCTGCCCGGCCTATAAATAGTGGCATGGAGAGAAGATTTGCTTCTTATTCCCTCACGTACTTCCAATATGAACTTGAACATACGGGTGCATTCTGCTGACGAAGTGCTCCCGAGGGTGAAGATGAGACGCTGTGTTGTCTTTGATACACTTGAAGGTGACTGTTACATCCAAAAGATGGAGTCGAGGGCTTCTGAGGCAGGCGGAAGGTGCCTGTTGCATCCAAAGATAGGGATGCTCGAGCCTCGTCTCCGTTATTCCGGAAGAGCCGTAGATCGGAATGGCGGTGCAAGGCTCTCTCTTCCTGCAAAGTGGGGTTTCCCCACTTTGATCGTGTCGAAAGCTGCTCCCGTGGTTTCGATCACGGTCTTCCTTCGACTTTGGAGGCTCTTTCGAAGCCTCCCCTGGCCACAGCATTTGCGGTGCTCTTCTCTTCCTTGGTTCCAGCCAGAGGGTTAAATGCTTTGTGTCGAAGCATTTATCGGGCGAGCCTGATTGGAAGAGCGGCACATAACTGGGCTCTGCTCGGCCAGGTGAGCCTGGCTGGAAGAATTTGGCTGAAGGGATGCACATAACTGAGGTGCTGAAGAGATGATGGGATGTGCCTAGATGGAGGCGCATGATATCTGCTGTGCCTCACTGGTGGCGCATAGTGATGCTGCGCCTATCTGGAGACGCATGGTGGCCGCTGCGCTTATCTGAAGGCGCATGATGGCCGCTGGCTGTAGACTTAGGCTCTTTCTTTGTAGAAATTCTCCTTTGTACAACCTTTTCTAGACATGTAATAGACTTTTATATATAAAATGAAAAGTCCTTCTTCAAATGTCTATACTTATTGACTTTGCTGTGAAGTTCTTCGTCTGAGTTCTAGCGCATGTAGTGTCTGGCGCATGGGCTTTCTGGTTGTGAAATTCCATGCTTCTACAAGACCCCCTTCAAAGTTTTCAAAACTTTTGAATAAGTTTTGGAATACTTTGAATAAGAAGCATGGAGGTCAGGGCGCATGATTTCTGGTGATGAAGAGGAATGGAGTTCATCATCTTCCGATGACACCGCTCCGGAGCTGCAGGAGTCTGTTGTGGGGGCAGCGGAAGCAGTGCGGATAGAGGAGAGGGTTGATTCCCCTCCTGGTCATGATGAAGGGAGGTCGGCTGAATCATTGCCGAATCCTTCCTTGGCTTCAACCATGGACATAGAGATGGCTACCGATCAGGCGGTAGCGACAGATTCTGTCCCTGTAGAGGGATTTGAGAAGAGTGAGACCCTTCTGCCGGTCTTGTCTCCTGGGGCTGGCCAGGAGATAGATGTCGATCTCCCCGTTTTGCCGGGGGAGGTAGCTGATGCTGATAGAATGTCGGGGGTAGAAGTAGCCGTTGACGTCGGTGATTTCTCCGGGCTTGAGAAGGGTAAGGGTGTGGAACCCTCTGTTGCTCCTTCTACTTGGGGTACTATCACGACGCATGCGCCGGCTCCTTCTGTTCCTTCGGCTCCTCGGGCTAGCAGTCTGGGCCCTGTTGATGAAGCGCCTATTGCTGCCGAGATTCAAACCTCTCAGATCGAGGTCGGCGGATCTTCCTTCGGTCCGCAAACTGTAGTAGCTCCCTCAACTCCTGCTATGACGCCGCAGGTGCTGGCGGAAGCCGACGGGTATGTGAAATTCCTCGTCGAGGGAGTGTACAAAATGCTGGAGAAAGGTGTATCTGCAGTGGTAGATGCCAAGGGGAGCTTTGCGGCGGCAAAAGCTTTGGCAATGCCTTGTATCGAGCTGATCCGCATTCACCAGGGCCATGACCATATGGCCGAAATTCTGGAGGTTTCGGTGATGGAGCTGGACGAGCGGCTCGCGGAACTGCAGCGCATCCAACGAAATGACCTCTCGGTCTTGATAGATGCAGAGATAGGAAAGTCGATGGCTGAGATCGAGGCTTCCCATCGAGCCGAGGTGAGCAGTTGGGAGCGTGAAGTGGCTGGGACTGAGGCTGCGGCGGAGCAGCTGTCTCAATCTATGAAGAAGACGACGGAGAAGCGAGCTGCGGTGGATGCTAACATCGCAGAGGTTGATGCTCAGATGCGCCGTCTTGAAGACCAGCAGGCCCAACTTCAACTAGAGGCTGAGCGTGTCCTGGCTGAACACGTGGCATTCAAGCAGGAGGAAACGACTCTTACTCAGCGGACCCTTGCTTTGGCTCAGCAGCGACGACAGCTTGATGAGAAGTATGAGAGTAAAACTTCCGCTGAGGCTGTCGGGTTAATGCGTCAAGAAGCCGAGCTGCGAGTCCAGGCGACTGTGGAAACTCGTACTGCCGACCTGAGACGTCGAGTCAGAGAACTCTCATCCCACCCTGGGGAGGATCGAGGATTGTAGCTTCTCTTCTTTTTTATGTGTTTTTTGCAACTCTTGCTGGGGAAATAGCGTATTTCTGTACTCCTTTTAAAAAATAAAGAAATACACTATCTCTTTGATGTGTTCATTTTTGATTTCATGAACTTGATGATTTATGTGGACCTATTATCTTTTGCGCACCTTGGTTTTTAGGTACAGATAATAAGTATAAAGGAACCAACATGTTTGCTCAGAGGTAATGTGGACATGGCAATCATTAGGTTCAAATGATAGAATCTTCCTACTCAGAGGTGTTTATGGACGTGGTAGGAATGATCCTGGGGGATACGCTGAACAACTCAGAGGTAATGTGGACGTGGAAGTTCTGCGATCAATGTACGACAACGTAGGAGTTGTTTGTGCGGGATGTTTACTCAGAGGTAATGTGGACGTGGTAAACATGAAGGATAGCGTAAGCTCACGAAGTGTAAGGTTCCGCTTTGTAGGATGTAGAGAGACAACTCAGAGGTAATATGGACGTGGTTATCTTTCTACGGAAGGATGCCACGGAACAGCTGGGTTCCGGAAGCGATTGATTTTATGAAAAGTGGTTGTTTGGGGAAATACATGTCTTGGAGGATGTCAAGAGTAGTACTTCTTTAGGAACTTGCCGTTGATGGGCATCATGAATAAGTCCCCATTGGGTTTGGCGAGCCGGTAAGCACCGTTTGAGTATACCGTCTCAATGATGAAGGGTCCTTCCCATTTGGGCTCGAACTTCCCTGGTGTCTTGTGAGTTAACACCATTGGCCTTCTGACTGCTAAAACCAGGTCGCCAACTTGGAAAGTTCTTTGCTTGACCTTCTTGTTGAAAGCCTGTGATATACGGGCTTGGTAAAGTTCGATGCGTTGTTGAGCTAGGAGACGCTTTTCGTCAAGTGCCTCCAATTCCCGCAGACGACGACGTTGATTGTCTTCTTCTGTGAGATCGTTTGTGATTGCCACGCGGAGCGAAGGTATTTGTATCTCGAGAGGCAGTACTGCTTCGCTCCCGTAGACCAGGGAGAATGGAGTGTTGCCTGTTGGGGTCCGTACCGTTGTGCGGTAGGCCCAAAGGCATTCGCCAAGCTTTTCGTCCCAGTCGCGTTTGTTGGATGACACGACTTTTTTGAGTAGCCTGACGATAGTTTTGTTGAATGCCTCGGCCAATCCGTTTGCTGCCGGATTGTAGGCGGTTGAGGCCACGTTTTGAATGTGATTCTTGTCACAGAACCTGCTGAAAATGTGGCTGATAAACTGAGGACCATTGTCATAGATGATTCGTCGGGGTACCCCGAAACGGTAAATGACATGGTGTTTGATAAAGCTGACCACCCTGGAGCTTTTTACTTCTGCTAGTGGGACTGCTTCCGCCCATTTGGAGAAGTAATCGGTGATGGCCAGGATGAAGCGGTGTCCTCTCGATGAAGGAGGGGTGATTGGCCCTACAATGTCCATGCCCCAGGCTTCGAATGGCCAGGAGGCGACTGTAGGATGTAGAGGTTCAGATGGTGTATGTATGAAGTCTGCATGAAGTTGGCATGCATGGCACTTCTTAGCATATTCCACTGCGTCGGCAACCATGGTTGGCCAGTAGTAGCCCATACGTCGCAGTCGATCTTGCAACTTAGGCCCTGGTTGGTGAGCTCCGCAAGTTCCGTCATGAGCTTCTCGAAGAGCTTCGGCCGCTTCTTCGTTAGACAGGCATCGAAGGAGAAGCCCGTCGAAGGAGCGTCGGTACAGCGTTTTAGTGGCTGTATTGTAGTAGAATCGAAGAGAGCGTCTCCTGACTGAGACGGCTTCCTTCGGATCCTCTGGAAGGATTCCGTAGACAGCGAAGTCGATGAACGGGAACCTCCAGTCTCGGACATTAACCCCAGTATTTGTCGGCATGGCGTGTGCCATTTGCAAACATAGGTTGTTTCTGGGACAAATCAAGTCTCGGCCAGTTACCGTGACATAGTGTTGAGTCCCAAGGGGCGCGGCCAATGAGGCTGCGAGGCCAGCTAGAGCGACAGCCTCCAAGTTTTGTAGGCGGGGTACATGTTCGATGAAGAACCCAGTGAAGGTTGAAATGATGTTCAATGCAACTTCATGGTAAGGGATCAAATCTTCATGGCGAACCTCGTATTGCCCCCGAATCTGGTTTACGACGAGTTTTGAGTCGCCGTAGGCTTCCAGATGATCTACTCCCAGCTATTGTGCTAGCTGGAGTCCCATGACGAGTGCATTGTACTCAGCAACATTGTTGGAGCACGGCTTCGAAAGGAAGTATGCGCGCTGGATGACCAGCTGATCGGGGGAGACTAAGACTACCCCCACTCCTGCGATGATTTGGCCATTGGGGCCCGTTCTTGAAGCGCCATCGAAGAACATCCGCCAAACGGGGCTTCCTTCAGTGACGTTTGATTCTTGGACTTCATCCGGGATGTCTTCATAGAGTTTTGAAGATTCTGGGATGGGGTGTGCAGCTAAAAAGTCAGCCAGAGCCTGACCCTTGACTGCCTTCTGCGGGACAAACACCATGTTGTATGGTGTTAGTAGGATCGCCCATGTAGCCAGCCGGGAGTTTAATGACCCTGGCTTCGTCATGAGAACTCTGAGCGGATTGACTCGGGAGATGACGTGAATTGTCTGGCCCGAGACGTAATGACGAGTCTTCTGAATGGCAAACACCAAAGCCAAGCACTCCTTTTCAACGGGGTTGTACCGGTGTTCGGCCCCGATGAGTGTTCGACTGAGGTAGTAGATTGCTTGCTCGTAGCCTGCATCGCTGTTTTGAGCCAGCAAAGCGCCGAGGGAATGATCCATGGCACGGACGTAGAGGAGGAATGGTTTGCCGACGACAGGTGCCACTAGGACTGGCGGGCTTGTTAAGTAAGCCTTGATGTCGTCGAAAGCCTTTTGGCACTCCTCTGTCCAGACATAAGAGACTCCCTTCTTCATGAGCTGAGTAAAGGGTTGACATTTACCGGAGAGGTTTGCTATGAACCTCCGGATGTATGCCAAACGTCTCTGTAAGCCCCGAAGTTCTCGAAGGTTCTTCGGAGGGTCCATGTTAAGGATGGCTTTAGTCTTCTCGGGATCGACATGAATGCCTTTTGCCGTGATGACAAAGCCCAAGAATTTGCCGCTAGAAACCCCCAGGAAGGATTTAGCGGGGTTCATTTTGAGTTGATGTGCCCGCATGAGATCGAAGACCGTCTTTAGGTCCTGTAGGTGATCTCTTTTGAGGCGGCTCTTGACTGCGATGTCGTCAACATAGCACTCAACTGTCTTGCGAAGATGTTGACGGAAGATGGTGCTCATAGCTCGCTGGTACGTTGCACCGGCGTTCTTCAAGCCGAAGGGCATTACTATGTAGCAGAAAATACCTTTTGGAGTCCTGAATGACGTGTGTTTTGCGTCATCGGGGAACATCTTGATTTGATTGTAGCCTGAATACCCGTCCATGAAGGACATGCGTTCAAAGCCACATGTGTTGTCGATCATTACATCGGTGATTGGGAGCGGGAATTCATCCTTCGGGCAAGCAGAGTTGAGATCCCTGAAGTCGATACAGACTCGTATCTTCCCGTTCTTCTTGGTGACAGGGACGACGTTGGCTACCCAGTCCGGGTGTTGTTCCTCACGGATGAAGCCACTGGTCAAGAGTTTGTCCACCTCCTGATCGATGGCGTTCATGATGTCCGGGCAGAAGCGTCGCTGTTGTTGTTTGATAGGTTTGGCATCTGGTAAGATGTTCAACCTATGCATCGCGATCTGTGGATCGAGACCCGGCATGTCTTCGTAGCTCCAGGCGAAAACGTCGATATACTCCTTAGCCAGTTGGACTAAAGATTCTCGGTCTTCTCCTTCCAAGCTTTTGCTGATAAAGATGGGTTTAGAAGAAGACCCATCCCCGAGGTCGATCTGCTCGACTTCGTCTTCGGTGGGAGGTTCTCGTAACTCAAAACGAGACTCCCATTGTTCTCCTAGGCGTTGGGCCCAGGGTTCCTCTTTGAAGGGTTCCGGTGGTTGGTCTTCGCCTTCATCTTTCTGAGGTTGCGCCGATGTCATGTTAGCTGACAGCACTTTCCTGAAGACTGATCCGATACTGGTATCGGAATCCCACGTCGATGCTTCTGACGAGTGGGAATGTTCTATGTCTTCTGCGTCTGAACTCTCTGGAGTTGATGGCGGCGTGACATAGCCTAACCCCCGTCGAGTCCGATTATAGTAATCCTGTGGCTTTCCATTGGGCATCGAAAGCCGGACAGGGAGATGCCGACCCTTGCCGTAGTTTAGGCCTTTATTGCTTTTCAGGTCGTAGCTCATCTTTTGGATGATGTGCTTAGCCGCATCCGTGTATCGATAGACTTGTACTCTGCCGGTATCAGGTTCGAGCTCGATCGACGGAAGGTTCCGACGACGCTCGATTTTGCCCGAGATGATGGTGCCTTCGTCTCGGCTTCGTGGAGGGACTATGAAGACTCCTTGAGACGGGACTATTTGATTATGGTAGACGGTCGTTACTTGTGTTTGCAACGACCGTAGAGCGTTGTCTAATGTATACATGGCATTCCAGTGTGGAAGACAAGAATAATTGAAAGACACTCTATTATTGATAAAGTACGAGATTTTATCCCGTGGGATTACATTGTCGAAGGAGGGTGCGTCTACATCAGCAGAGATATATTCGCCAAGCTCCTCGTCTGTAAGCACTGGGGCTGGATCAGGAGAGTCCTCCACCGCTCTGACTTTGGGGTCTGAGAGGGTTATGTGAGCCCTCTCCGGCATCTTGGATGACTGCGGCGGCTTGCCTTTAAGACGCACCTTGAGGGGTGCCTCGGTTGCGCCTTCGATGAGTGGCGCCTTCCCTTGTAATTTTACCACCAGGGGAGCCGCTGTTTGTGGTGGCTTCCCCTTGAGGCGTATCTTCAGGGGAGCTTCGCGAGCTGGCGCTTTTCCTGATAGCTTGATGCTCATTGGAGGCGCCTTCTGGGGTGGTCTCCCTTTCAGACAGATTTTCAAGGGGGCGTCAGGAGTCGCTTCGGGCTCCAAGTCCGGCTCCGTTGCCGTCTCTGCTTCATCATCGGCGTCGTTGGCTTCCTCCTCGTCAAGTGGCTTGTACAAGTCGGAATCGGTGAAGTAGGCCTCAATCCCTTTGAAGGGATCGATATCTGTAAACTCCGTCCGGATGACGCCGTTGGTGGATACATATTTCATGCATTGGTGGAGCATGGAGGGCACCACCATGTACTCATGTAACCATGGTCGTCCGAGTAAGATGTTGTAGTTGACCTCGGCATCCACCACATAACACGTCACCTCAGTTTTGAGGCTGCCGATGTGACACTTCAGCCGGATCTTGCCCAGTGGCTCGCTCTTGCTGGCGTTGAAGCCGCTGATGGTCGTATTGGAGGGCGCTAGCCGGTACATTGGGATCCCCAGCTTTGATAGCAGCGCCTTTGGAATGATGCTTAGGGAAGACCCCGGATCGATCTGAATCCTGCTCACCTTTACCGAACCGATGTACCCTGTGTAATACAAGGTCGGTTATGTCGGTGATGCTTGAGCAGCATGTCTTGTTGGGTGAAGGTTATGTTTGGGATAACTTCATCCGCACAATGACAGTGTGCACAAGTAGTTGGTAGGTCTTCAGGTTGCTTGACCTGACTGAGAAAGGATTCGGCATCCTTCAGAGCTTCGCAGAGAGCTTCTCGGGAGTCCTTGGAGAGACGCAGGAGCTCGAACAAAGACAAGCGTGCAGGAGTACTGGTCAGTTGTGCCAGAATGTCAAAATTGTGGGGCTTGGCTAGCCCCGAAGCATTTTCTTTCCGCAGAGGTCTGTCGAAACGGGCCTCCACTTGCTTTTGTTTATTGGCTGCTGAGGGCTTGGATGAACCCTCCTCAGGGATGGTGCCAGGAGGCACCACTTCGGCGGCAGCTTCACCGGGCTGGGAGTTCTGTTGTGCACACGTCTGCACAGGAAGCACCTCTTCCGTTGAAGAAGAGACCGTGCGGCAAGACTTGATCTTCCTGCCTTTTGCTTTGGAGGTAGGGCGTACCTCCGGTTGAGTTACCTCGAAGACGAGGTCGGGGTGAACCCAGAGGACCTCTCCTCGAGATGTGGTGAGTGGGACAAGTCCACTCACATTGTCACGGGTGGGTGGCAAATTCACCACCTCCAATGTCGCCTTAGGGATGGGGACGACGCCATCTTGTGTGGTAGTCGGCGGCAAGGTGCCTAACTGAAGTGACACCACATTAGCTGACACCGTCTTCTCTTCGTAGTCGACGGAGATTACATCCGCATTGATCATGCGCTGGATGTAATTTTTGAGGACGTAGCAGTCCTTAGTCGGGTGTCCGACAAACCGATGGCAGTGACAGTACCTCGGGTTATCCACTTTCCCGACTTCATCGGGCCGCTTCGGGTCCGGAAGCTTGATCTTGTCACCCTGCTTCAGTATCTCAAAGAGTTGCAGGGTGTCGTCATCATTGAATGAATAAACCTCCTTGGGTCTTGGTGCCAGTGGAGGCTTTTGAGTAGGCGCAGATGCGCCCTTCGAGGCATTAACAGTCAATGCCTGTTTCCCCTTTGTTTCTCGTCCGGAGTTGTTGGTTGCGGACTTTTTCCCCTTATCGTCAAAGGCGGGGAAGCTAACACCCAGAAGACGTGCATTGGCCGTCTTCTTCTCTGCAGCTTCAGCTTCAATGATTAGGGAGCTCCAGTCGGGAGGGGGAGTAGAGTTAAGCCAGAGCTTTACTGCAGGCAGCATGTTCATACTGCAAGCGGAGAGAAGCGCATGTTCTGGCATGCCTGGAGGTAGCCGGAAGCAGGCCTGACGGAAGCGTTCGATGAATGCCCGAACCGTTTCCTTGTCTTTCTGGCGTATCTCAATGAGAGACGCCATCGTCAAGTCCTTCCCACCGTCGTAGAAGCGGTCGAGGAAGAGGCGTGTCAGGTCGTCGAAGGACGATATGGAATTATCGGGGAGGCTGCAGTACCAGTCATACGCCACCCCTTTCAGGGCCCCAACAAAGATGCTGGTGAGGAGCGCGTCCTCCTTCGGAAGATGCCCTGTCTGCGACTGGAAGTACGTCAGGTACCGTCATGGAGAGTCCTTCCTGTCATACGGCGTGAGTATTTGTGGTTTATACTTTGGGGGATAAACCACCTTGTTCCACTCAAGGGGATAAGGCTGGGGAATGCCCATCTTCTGGCGCTCCTCCTGCCTGTTCTTGGACTCGAAGCGCTCCCGCAGATCTTTGATCATTTCGACCACGTCCTCCGTGGAGCTAGGAGCCGGGGAAGGAGGTACCACCTGGAGTGGAGCGTTTGAGGGCTCCGATGTCCGGGGTGCTTCTGTGTCTGAGGGTGTCCGCTGGAGGGGCACACTCGACTCTCCATTAGCTCCTGGGTCGGGACCATTTGAAGGTGTCCTGATCAAGGCCGACCGCATCTCAAACACTGCTTGAGTCAGTGCTTGTATTGAGGCAGAGAGGGTTTTGAGTCCTCCCTCTAACGAGTCTATGCGCTGGACAATGTCCTGTGGCGGCACATCAGCCTCAAGATCACCCCCGGTCATGTATACTGTCATGACACGGCCGAAAGTGGATGGATTAGTTGAGGCTTCGCTCTCAGCCTCGCTCTCATGTGGGGGAGTTACTTCTCCTGGTGTTTGGCCACCCCCAGCCACATTCTGGAGTTCGTCTTCGACAGGCGCATCTGCAAGGGCCTGACTGCCCTCAGCTCTGTCTTGAAGGGCCTCTTCATTTTCAGCACTACCCCCGGCGGTGTCCTGGAGGACATCGTCATTTTGAGGGGCTTCAGGGAGGCCATCTTCGCCTTGATGAAGATCCGCCGCAGCTGTGCTTTGGACATCTTCGTCTTCGGAAGGAGGCTCGACAAGGGTCTGGCTACCCCCAGCTTCCTCCAAGGACTTCTTCCTCGACCGAGTGCCTTCGAACACTCCAGAGGTCGTGACAGCTGCCTTCGTTTTCCTCGGCTGGCTTTTGGATGAAGACGAGGAATTGGCAGTCGTCTTCCGGACAGATGAGGAATTGGAGATCACGTTGCATGACGCAATCTTTAGTTCCTCTTCTGCTGACACCTTCGTCCCAAGGCGATGTCGGAGGGGTGTCGATGATTGTAGCCGTTGGAAGACCGACTGCTTTGGCGGTACTGCCGTCTTGCAACAGCAGTTGATGGTGACCACTGCACAAGTGTGCCCCGTGAGAGGCGCATCGTGCTTGTTGGTCAACTCTCCTGACCGGCGCTTGTGAGTGATCACGTTGCGCAAGTCGTTGGAGGAGAGTGCTACCCTCACACCCCTCTCAGGCGCATGGCAGGGCCAAGCGCCGGGGTGGTCGGGTGAGTGCTGCGCCCCCTGATCTAATACCAAGCAGGCATCACGATCAGTAGTGGGGGAACCACAGCATTTGAAGTGACTTGAACGGACCTCAAACGCACAACCAGAGGAGGCGCGGGAGTTCAAGACCACTGAGTTTGCCTCTCTCGGCTTGGTTGTACACGCAGTGAATGCGCCCAAGTGAGATGAGGACTTTGAAGGTCGACTCGTTGTCGGTGCGGGAGCACTTGAGTCAACCTTGTACAGCTTGCCATCGGCAGCGCGCGTGATTGTAAGCGCGTGCCTCTGGCCGGCTGCTGGCATAGCACGTTTGTGGCGCGTGGCCCGTGCCGCCTTGGATTTCTTCGTACCAGCCCGCTGGGGCGCATAGTACTCAGCATCCAAATTCTTCTCGCCGTTACAGCGAGTGAGTCTGTTGAAGACAGAGGCTCGTTGTGGCGCATCAGAAGTAATACGCGGGGCATTGGCTGCGCCCCTGCTCCGTCGACGTATCCTCGCCTGAGAGGAAGATGGCTGGGGAACGTGGTCAGCCGCACGCTTCCCCGAGAGATGCACTGCATCAGCGGGCGCACCTTGACTGCTGAGGACGTCAGCAGGAAGGGAAGGCTGGACGGGCGCATCCCCTTCAACGGTGGTGCCCGAGGCATCGACTTTGCGCACCCAGACTGCGCGGGTCTTCTTCGGCTTCGACAGCCGCTTCGAAGGACTCGCACTTCCTTCAGAAATGAACTCCTCGTACGCCTGTTGATTGAGGCGCACTACCAGCGTCTTGTGGGAGGAGCCCACCTTCACGTCGTCGGCCTGTGACACGACTTTCTCGGTAGAGGAGAAAGAGGTCCCCAGCAGAGTCGCCAGCTTGTTTGCCATTAAAATTGTTTTGATTGAAATCTTAATACAAACAGAACAGTGATACAATATAGGACTTAGATGTAGTCCTAGGAGTACACTTTTGTTTAAGCTGGGTCCTTAGTGCCAATGGAGCGAGTGGTAATGCGTTGACTCCGTTGACCGGCTGACGGCGGTTATCGGTTCTCTGAAGGTGTTGATTACTCTGGGTGCTGGAGCTTGCCTAGAGGAGGAAGACGTTGAGTGTCTAGAACTGCCTCTCCGGTGATTCTCTGTTGTGGATTCTCTGTGAGTCTTATGTTCTGAGTCTCTGTCTGTGTGTGAAGGGGATGATCCTTCTATTTATAGTTTTGCAGGCTGGCTGCTCATGCGCGCATGTAGGATGCGCCGGTGTGGGGACGCCACGTGGAGGTTGCTGATGGAGGCGCATGGATGCTGCGCCCTGATCGAGGGGGAGAACTCTTCATACTGCTGTCGTGAGCCGGCACGTAGCAGAGGGAAGATCTTTCCGTTGCTGCAATCTTGGACGAGTTGAGTCAAAAGACACGTGTCGTCGACTCATGGTTCGAAGATCTCGGATTTGGTGGAGAGGAGTGATCTGGTGGGCTGTGCCTTGGATTGGGCGCAGGAGGAGGCTGCGGCTCATAACCTTTAGGAGTTACAAACCATTTGGGGCGCATGGCTTTTGAGGCGCATGCAGGCGACTTTCCTTCTGTCTTTCGGGATCAGAGATCAGTCTGGGGCGCATGGCTTTTGAGGCGCATGCTGGTTTGGACGCATGGCCGTAGAGGCGCATGCGGGTGTGGACGCATGGCCGTAGAGGCGCATGCGGGTGGCCACGTGGCAGTAGCCGTCGGAATAGAGTCATGATGATGCTGACGTTGCCGACGCTTCGTTTTCTGAATAAAGCTGTCAACTGTTCAGACTTTGGGAGGCGTGCTGCCAACTCTGTCAGTTCAGCATTTAATGTTGGTGACGTTCGATGGACAGCTGAGTGGGCGCGTCGGTTGGCGTTCCACTCGGTATGGAGATGTGTGGGGGCGCACCCTCTATAATGCGTCGAGTACTGTAGGGCGCGTCTGTGTGATGCGCCTAATACCGAAGGGCGTGTCCGTGTGATACGCTGTCTGGCTGGCGCATCGGACATGTCTTTTAATGATGCGGCTGTCTCGCTCTTCGAGTGCTATAAATAGCCGTTTGGCTGAATTCGAGGCGTCCGGTTCATCCATTTAATGTAAATTCATTGCACGGAATTCGGAGGGCCATCCACTTGGCGCATGGGTTTGATCTGCCCGGCCTATAAATAGTGGCATGGAGAGAAGATTTGCTTCTCATTCCCTCACGTACTTCTAATATGAACTTGAACATACGGGTGCATTCTGCTGACGAAGTGCTCCCGAGGGTGAAGATGAGACGCTGTGTTGTCTTTGATACACTTGAAGGTGACTGTTACATCCAAAAGACGGAGTCGAGGGCTTCTGAGGCAGGCGGAAGGTGCCTGTTGCATCCAAAGATAGGGATGCTCGAGCCTCGTCTCCGTTATTCCGGAAGAGCCGTAGATCGGAATGGCGGTGCAAGGCTCTCTCTTCCTGCAAAGTGGGGTTTCCCCACTTTGATCGTGTCGAAAGCTGCTCCCGTGGTTTCGATCACGGTCTTCCTTCGGCTTTGGAGCCTCTTTCGAAGCCTCCCCTGGCCACAGCATTTGCGGTGCTCTTCTCTTCCTTGGTTCCAGCCAGAGGGTTAAATGCTTTGTGTCGAAGCATTTATCGGGCGAGCCTGATTGGAAGAGCGGCACATAACTGGGCTCTGCTCGGCCAGGTGAGCCTGGCTGGAAGAATTTGGCTGAAGGGATGCACATAACTGAGGTACTGAAGAGATGATGGAATGCGCCTGGATGGAGGCGCATGATATCTGCTGCACCTCACTGGTGGCGCATAGTAATGCTGCGCCTATCTGGAGACGCATGGTGGCCGCTGCGCTTATCTGAAGGCGCATGATGGCCGCTGGCTGTAGACTTAGGCTCTTTCTTTGTAGAAATTCTCCTTTGTACAACCTTTTCTAGACATGTAATAGACTTTTATATATAAAATGAAAAGTCCTTCTTCAAATGTCTATACTTATTGACTTTGCTGTGAAGTTCTTCGTCTGAGTTCTAGCGCATGTAGTGTCTGGCGCATGGGCTTTCTGGTTGTGAAATTCCATGCTTCTACAAAAGGTTTGCCACTTCTCGCCCGACTCAGCAGGACTCAGGGACCACAGTACCTCTTATTCCAGCTCAGGTGGGCCCGTATACAACTTTTGGGGGTGCTCCTCCACCGGTTCCGAGGGCTACCCCAGGAGTTCAGGGGATGCTACCACCACTGCCCCAGGGGACAGTTGATGTTGCACAGTTCTTCGCCTTCATGCAGCAGATGATGAAGACGCAGTGTCATGCCCCAGAACCAGAATACTGGAGAGCGGGGGCGGACATAGCTAGCAACGTATATTGAAGTGCAACCCACCTCGCTATACGGTCACGGCTGTCTAGATACATGAGGGTTTAACTACATGCCATCAGTCTCCTATGGTCAAGAACAAGCCTATTGTCTCAATCACAAGCAAGTAAGTAAAAGTTACAAGATGCAAGATCACCAAATATACAATCGTAAGGCGTCCCAAACATTACATATTCAGCTGATCATGAAGCTAGTCGTACAAAATGTAAGGACTAGCAAGAGTTTAGTCATACATGATCAACCCTAGGATCTGTCAATCATGTTACAGCCCGTAGGCAGACAGTAAATAAAGATGTAATACGAGCTAACACGTGCTCGTCGGCTAAACGTCTCAAAAGAATAATTTTACAAATAAGTGGGAGGACAAAAGAAACCCACTCGTAGCCAGGCTTACGCCTGGTGGTCACCATCTGGCTGGAAGACAGGTGGATCCTCAAGAGCTGCTCCGTTATCTGGCCACACAAAACCAGCTGGGTCAGACCCCAGAAAGAGCAAGTGCCACAAAGGAGGCTTCACTTAGGAACTAAAACCAGCATATCACAATAGAATATTAAAGATAATAAATAAAAAACTAATAATAATAGAGATAACAACAGTAAACTGAGTACGAGAAAACCATTCAAGTAGCCAGGTCACAACCCTTAAACCAAATAAGGACCGGGGTTGTTACCCTTCACCTGAATAGAAATTCGTATCAAATACTATTGGTAAGGTAACAAGACAATAAACGAAGAGAGGACACAGAACTGCTCCGGGAGCCAGGTTATAACCCTTAAACTAAGCAAGGACCGTGGTTGTAACCATTCGCCTGAACCGAACTGGACCCCTGATCTTTATTCTTAAGGCCAGTATAAATAATCATGATATTGAAGTAAAATAAAACATGACGAGCATGGCCTGGGGTTACAATAAGACGATAAACGAAGAGATGACATAGAACAGCTCCGGGAGCCAGGTTACAACCCTTAAACCAAACAAGGACCGGGGTCGTAACCCTTCGCCTGAATAGAACTGGACCCCCGATCGTTATTGTTAAGGCAAGTATCAATAATCATGTCATGTCACAATCTTGTACAGGATCAGGACAAGACTAAGCTGAGATAGATTCCATCCAATCAATCACGGCCAAGCAAAGAGTACGGCTTGATACTTTAACTAACTAGGGTTATCACAGGCCTAGTTACTAGCAAGATGCAATGAGATTATCCCAACAGCCACAAGCCCTGCAGACCATTCAGTTATCCAGGTCGAATGTCCGTTTATGAAGAATGCAACATGTGACTGTGTGCTGGAAATGTGCCCTACTCGTCGTTAGGCTACAAGTCCACTTAATGTACCCAGATAACGAGATTGCCTGTAGCTGGGAATCTCTTCATGTCTACTGAATTATCCTAGTTTATTAGCCTTAGTCAATTACTGTAGGTATCCCTGACCGTGGTACTCAGGGATCCCTATCCTAGACATGATGCAAGACAGTACTGGTTTATTTTTACAAACACAATCGCCCACGGTGTCCAGGTCTTTTATACTTGTCATGTCAGGCTAGCTGTCATAACAGCATGTCATGATGTATCATGTCAGTTTATTTGTCAAGAGAGCACCACAGCGGGCCACTATCGTGTTCTATTCTTACATTATCATGAATGAGAAAAACTTGCATAAAATAACTAATGACATATTCTTGAAGCCAAGGAAAAGATCTACAACTTTCATGTTTTGAGTTTTTTAAGATTTTAGCTACAAAACAGCTCAAAGAAGCAAAAACAGTCATTTGGAGTGACCTGCGCGCAAGTTGCGCATTGTGCACGGGCAAAATTGCCTACGGCGCACGTTGCGCGCAAGCACGGGACATAGGCGCGCGACAGAGAAGTGCGCGGGCGCACGGCGCACAAGTCACGCATTGCGCGCGGGCAAAATCGCCCACGGCGCACGTTGTGCGCGAGCGCGACGCGCGACAGCGAAGTGTACAGGCGCACGGCGCCCAAGTCACGTATTGTGCGCGGGCAAAATTGCCCACGGCGTACGTTGCGCGCAAGCACGGCGCACGGCAGCGAAGGGCGCGGGCACGCGGCGCGCAAGTCACACATTATACGCGAGCAAAGTCGCCTACGGCGCACGTTGTGCGCAAGCACGGCGCGCGGGCGCGCGGGCGCGAAGACACTGCGTGCGGTACTGTTCATCGTCCCGACAGCACCAAGAGGCGTGGGGAACCCATGAACTCGAAAATGGCATAACTTTCTCATACGAAGTCCAAATCAAGCGGTTCAAAAGCCAAAATTGGGTAGAATTGAATTTCCTACTACATTGAACTATTAGATTTTGAAAAATCCAAGTTTTAGAGATCAAAACCAAGAAAAATCAAAAATTTACAAACTTAGATCTACAAGAATCCATCCATCAAATCCAAAAATGTCAAGTTCTAAAGAGGCTTAGAATGAAGTAAGGAAGGGAATGGAACAGTAAAACTTGAGATCCATCATAAAGCATGTTGCACTTGCCTAGGCTTGGTAGGTGGGAGGAGTAAATGAAGAAGATGAAGAAGTAAATACAAATAATGGAGGAGAGTGAAGAAGTTGACTTATATAGCAACCCCTTTCATCTCAACCCAATATAAACCAAGCCAAGCCAAGTCATATTGAACCAAGTTAAACCAATCAAGTCAAGATTTAAACCAAGGCTAAGCTAAGCAAGATAAATAAATATACGGGCCACCTAACAATTGTCAGAAATCCGTATACGTATCCTGAAAATACATATAACGGGAAACAGGAGTGACAACTATACCCACCTTAAACGAATTCCGTCCTCGGAATTTAATCAAGAGGCTAGAGGTTCCAGGACCAGCTATATTAATCATAAGCAAGCTACGACTAACAGTCAACCAAGCAATCATTCATACAAGCAAGAAAGTAAAAGCATAAGGCATAAGGAAGATATTATACCTTATGAGTCAAACAGGTGTGGATATCGCGAGCGGATATCATCCTCATGTTCCCACGTTGACTCACCCAAAGAGTGATGACCCCAAGCAACACGGACTAAACTAATAGTCTTGTTCTTGAGCACCTTCTCTCTTCGGTCCAAAATGGATACGGGCCTTTCCTCATATGAAAGGTTGGTACCAACAACCAATTCCGAATGATCAAGGACATGGCTCGGATCCGGGATATACCATCATAATTGGGATACATAAAATACGTTATGTACCTCACGCAACGACGGTGGAAGAGAGAGACGATAGGACACATCGCCTACTCGCTCGAGAATGTCGAATGGTCCTATATACCTAGGACTAAGCTTTCTCCGTACGTCAAAATGAATGACGCTACGGTTAGGCGAAATCCTCAGCAATACGTGGTCGCCGATAGAGAACACAAGAGGACGCCGATAAGAATCGGCCCAATGACGCTGACGATCTTATACAACTCGAAGATGATCTCGGACTCATCTGACCACCTCAACTGTCTGAGCAATCATTTATGGACCGAGCATCTGCCTCTCCCCAACATCATCCCAAGCTAGCGGGGATCTGCACTTCCTGCCATACAGCGCTTCAAAGGGTGCCATCTGGATACTGGCCTGGAAACTGTTGTTGTACGAGAACTCCACCAGGTGCAGGTGATCTTTCCACGAACCATCGAAGTCGAGTGTACATGATCGCAACATATCTTCAAGAGTCTGGATCGTACGTTCCGACTGGCCATCTGTCTGCGGGTGATAAGCTGCGCTGAACTGGAGGTGAGTTTCCAAACTCTCTTGCAAGCTGTGCCAAAAGTGTGACGTAAACCTTGAATTTTGCTCCGAGGTGATACTGACTGGTACTCCATGCATCCTGACTACCTGCCTGAGGTACATCTCTGCCAGCTGAGCCATCGACTAACCAACTCTGAACGGAAGAAAGTGGGCCACCTTTGTGAGCCGGTCTATAATAACCCAAATAGCATCTCTGCCAGCCGGGGATCTAGGTAATCCAGTCACGAAATCTATGGTTATATGCTCCCACTTCCATTTTGGAATTGGCAAGGGCCGAAGAAGTCCAGCTGGCCTCTGATGTTCAGCTTTAACTTGTTGGCAAACCAAACATCGAGAGACAAACCGGGCTATCTCCCTCTTCATGCCATTCCACCAAAAGTGCTGACGGATATCACGGTACATCTTTATACCGCCGGGATGGATGGAATATTGAGAACTGTGAGCTTCTGCCATAATCTCCTGTCTGATATCTCCACTGGGTACACAAAGACGTCTCCCATGCCTAAGTGTACCGTCTTCATGGATACATAACTCTGGTCTTCGTCCTGTCTCACACTCTACTCTGAGTCGCTGAAGCTTGGAATCTGCTGACTGCGCCATCCGGATCCTCTCGACTATAGTGGACTGAACTTGTATGCTGGCCATCAATGCCACACTGGAAGGAAGGACAACTTCTATACCCATCTTCTGAAGATCTGCTAACAGCTCTGGTTGCGTTGTTAGGAAGTAAACTCTGGCTCTCCTGCTAAATGCATCTGCAACAACGTTGGCCTTTCCAGGATGATACTGCAGGTTGACATCATAATCCACAAGTAGCTCCAGCCACCTCCTCTGATGCATTTTAAGATCCTTCTGGGTGAAAACATACTTCAGGCTCTTGTGGTCGGTGAAAATCTCCATCCTATCTCCATATAGGTAGTGCCTCCACAACTTAAGTGCAAACACTACTGCTGCCAGCTCCAAGTCATGGGTTGGATAATTCCGTTCATGATCACGAAGTTGACGTGACGCATAAGCTATTACCTTTCCATACTGCATCAGAACACATCCTAAGCCTCTGCCTGAAGCATCACAATATACTGAGAATCCTTCGGTTCCATCTGGAAGCGTGAGAATGGGTGCCGTCATCAATCTTTGCTTCAACTCCTCGAATGAACTCTGACACTCTGCTGTCCAAGCAAACTGCACAACCTTGCGGGTCAACTGCGTCAATGGTGCTGAAATTCGAGCAAAGTCTGATACAAACCGCCGGTAATAGCCAGCCAATCCTAGGAAACTCCGAACTTCTGCGACGGTGCTAGGTGCTGGCCATGTCTCTATGGCCAATATCTTCTGGGGATCCACTTCAACTCCTCCTCTGGTGATGATATGACCCAAGTACAAAATACGATCGAGCCAAAACTCGTATTTACTAAACTTGGCATACAATTGGTGCTCTCTGAAAATCTGAATAACCATACGGAGATGCTGCTCATGCTCCGCCTCACTCTTGTTGTAGACTAGGATGTCGTATAGAAACATAATCACGAACTGATCCAAATAAGGCATAAAGATACGATTCATGAGGTCCATGAATACTGCCGACGTATTGGTTGCTCCAAAGGGCATAACAAGGAACTCCCAATGCCCATACCTAGATTTGAAAGCTGTCTTCGGGATGTCCTGCTCTCTGACTCTGATCTGATGGTATCCTGACCACAAGTCGATCTTCGAGAATACTGCTGCCCCCTTGAGTTGATCAAACAAGTCATCTATCCTCGGGAGAGGGTATCTGTTCTTGATTGTCACTGAGTTCAAGGTACGATAATCTATACATAATCTGGACGTACCATCCTTCTTTTTCACAAGAAGCATCGGGGCTCCCTATGGTGATCCACTAGCACGAATGAATCCCTTAGTTCTAAGTTCTTCAATCATCTTGCACAATATCTCTAGCTCTGATGGCGCCATCCTGTAGACTCTCTCTGACACTGGGGTCATCCCGGGAATCAAGTCGATGGTGAACTCGATCTACCGCTCTGGAGGCATCCCTGGAAGCTCTTCTGGGAAAACATTTGGAAACTCTTCAACTATCCGGGATAACTGCATTGCTGCTGCTGCTATCCGTAATACTGGAGGAGAAGGTTCAACTTTGCCTCGGGAGAAGAAAAACTTCAGCTCGCCTGGAATGCTAAAAACAACCCTACCAATGTAGCAGTCTATCCTAGCATACTGGTCCCTCAACCAATCTATCCCTAAGACCACATCATAATCGGCCATCGAGAACTCTATCAATCTAGCAGGAAACTCTCTACCGCTAACTACGATCCGACACGAGGAAAACACTCTATCTACTCTCACAAGTCCGTTACCAGTAAGTATATTGAGCCTTACTGATAATGACTCGGGCTCCAGTCCTATCCGTGTCGCGAATCGTGCAGACCTAAATGAATACGAGGCACCAGAATCAAATAATACTGAAGCTGGAAAGGTGTTGAAGAGAATAGTACCTGCCACTACCTTTCCTGGTGCTAATCCTTCCTCTCCCATGGTCAAAGCCAGCACTTGACCATGTCCTCTGGGTGCGGGTCCCCTCTGCTAAAAATTTCTCTGTCTGCTCTGGATCAGGGCTTGGGCTTAGGCATACTGTTGCGATCTCTACTGCTCGAATGCCTGGGCCTGCATCGGCAATGGCCTCAGGAACGGGTACTGCAGATGCTATTGCTGCTGGAATGGTGCTGGTCCTCTAACTGAAGGACTAGAGAAGGCCGATGAACTCCCCCTGTTCGGGCAGTTCCCAACCCTGTGGTCCGGGGCACCACAAACCAAGCACAAACCCTGTGCTCTGCGACACTCTGATACCACATGCCCTGGCTTCCGGCAGTGTGAACATCCCACTGTGGAAGTCTGCTTCTGCTGCTGAGGGTACGTCGAGGTTGAATGCTGAACCGACGTCACTGAGGCCGCCCGCCTCGGAGCTCCAATGGTCAAAGCCCAGGCTGCCGGGGCTGGTGCTGAAGACTGATTCATCTGGCTGTGGGATAGCTTCCGACCTCCGGTCCTATCCACGATCCTCTTGGAGGTATACTCGTGCCTCCGAGCTACTCTCAATACTGCATCAAAGGTCTGATGCTCAAACTGCTCCACTGCCAACAAGATCTCTAAATTAAGCCCCTGCTGGAACCGCTGGGCTCTATCGAACTCGGTCGCAACCAAAGTAGGAGCAAACCGACTGAGTCTCGAAAACTCGACCGTATATCTGTCGACCGTCCTGTCCATCTGCTTCAGATTGGTGAACCTCGTCTGTAGGTCGTATCGCACTACAGCATCAAAATACTTGGTCTGGAATCTCTCCCTGAATACTGTCCAGGCAATAGGGGCCACTAATCCAATGGCCTGCGTCGTCTACCAGCTGCGGGCAAGATCCAGTAGCTGTAGGTGCACCGCGGCCACCTTTTTATTCTCTGGAGTCCTGGCTGCTTCTAGAATCACCTCTATGTCCTGAAGCCATGCATCTACAGCGATCGCATCTTCACTGTCGTCGAAGAAGGGAGGGTTTGAGCGCTTGAAGCTGTTGGTCGTGCTATTACCCTGATGACCTCCTCTGGTCAAAGCATCTACCATCGCCTGGTGCAAGGCATCTCCACGATGATCCTGGGAAGCTAATAGGGACCTAATGAGACCCACCAAAGTGCCATCATCAGGCTCTACAGGCTGGATAGACTGAATTGGTGGTTCTCCTCCGGTAGGCACGACACTGGAGGCTACTCCTGAATGTTGGACTTGATCTCCAGGTTGCGGCTGGTCCACGGGAGGTGCTCCGCCTTGCTGATCGGCAGGTCCAGGAACAATGCCGCTGAAGAAGACGACATAGGGAACAATAAGGAAGGACCAGGACAGATCAACGATACAAGCATATGAGCAGGTCAAGATTCTCAGGGATTTGAAGATACGAGCAGAGATCAAGGCAAATACAGATTGAGATATCTATTCGGTAAACCCTCACATATCTTGATTTACAAGACCTGCATGGGCCACCACTTAAACCATGTCACGCCCCAGAACCAGAATACTGGAGAGCGGGGGCGGACATAGCGAGCTACGTATATTAAAGTGCAACCCACCTCGCTATACGATCACGACTGTCTAGATACATAAGGGTTTAACTACAAGCCATCAGTCTCCTATGGTCAAGAACAAGCCTATTGTCTCAATCACAAGCAAGTAAGTAAAAGTTACAAGATGCAAGATCACCAAATATACAATCGTAAGGCGTCCCAAACATTACATATTCAGCTGATCATGAAGCTAGTCGTACAAAATATAAGGATTAGCAAGAGTTTAGTCATACATGATCAACTCTAGGATCTGTCAATCATGTTACAGCCCGTAGACAGACAGAAATTAAAGATGCAATACGAGCTAACACGTACTCGTCGGCTAAACGCCTCAAAAGAATAATTTTACAAATAAGTGGAAGGACAAAAGAAACCCACTCGTAGCCAGGGTTACGCCTGGTGGTCACCATCTGGCTGGAAAACATGTGGATCCTCTAGAGCTGCTCCGATATCTGGACACACAAAACCAGTTGGGTCAGACTCCAGAAAGAGCAAGTGCCACAAAGGAGGCTTTACTTAGGAACTAAAACCAGCATATCACAATAGAATATTAAAGATAATAAATAAAAAACTGATAATAATAGAGATAACAACAGTAAACTGAGTACGAGGAAACCATTCAAGTAGCCAGGTCACAACCCTTAAACCAAACAAGGACCGGGGTTGTAACCCTTCACCTGAATAGAAACCTGTCTCAAATACTATTGGTAAAGTAACAAGACAATAAACGAAGAGAGGACACAGAACTGCTCCGGGAGCCAGGTTACAACCCTTAAACCAAATAAGGACCGGGGTTGTTACCCTTCGCCTGAACCGAACTGGACCCCTGATCTTTATTGTTAAGGCCAGTATAAATAATCATGATATTGAAGTAAGATAAAAATATGACGAGCATGGCCTGGGGTTACAATAAGACAATAAATGAAGAGAGGACACAGAACTGCTCCGGGGGCCAGGTTACAACCCTTAAACCAAACAAGGACCGGGGTTGTAACCCTTCGCCTGAACAGAACTGGACTCCCGATCGTTATTGTTAAGACAAGCATCAATAATCATGACATGTCACAATCTTGTACAGGATCAGGACAAGACTAAGCTGAGATAGATTTCATCCAATCAATCACGGCCAAGCAAAGAGTACGGCTTGATAATTTAACTAACTAGGATTATCACAGGCCTAGTTACTAGCAAGATGCAATGAGATTATCCCAACAGCCACAAGCCATGCAGACCATCCAGTTATCTAGGTCGAATGTTCGTTTATGAAGAATGCAACACGTGACTGTGTGCTGGAAATGTTCCCTACTCGTCGGTAGGCTACAAGTCCACTTAATGCGCCCAGATAACGGGATTGCTTGTAGCTGGGAATCTCTTCATGTCTACTGAATTATCCTAGTTTATTAGCCTTAGTCAATTACTATAGGTATTCCTGACCGTGATACTCAGGCATCCCTATCCTAGACATGATGCAAGACAGTACTGGTTTATTTGTTCAAACACAATCGTCCACGGTGTCCAGGTCTTTCATACTTGTCATGTCAGGCTAGCTGTCGTAACAGCATGCCATGATATATCATGTCAGTTTACTTGTCAAGAGTGCGCCACAGCGGGCCACTATCGTGTTCTATTCTTACATTATCATGAATAAAAAAAGTTGCATAAAATAACTAATAACATATTCTTGAAGCCAAGAAAAAGATCTACAACTTTCATGTTTTGAGTTTTTCAAGATTTTAGCTACAAAACAGCTCAAAGAAGAAAAAACAGTCATTTGGAGTGAACTGCGTGCGAGTTGCACATTGCGCGTGGGCAAAATTGCCCACGGCGTACGTTGCGTGCAAGCAAGGCGTACGGGCGCATAGCAGAGAAGTGCGCGGGCGCGCGACGCACAAGTCACGCATCGCCCACGGCGCACGTTGTGCGCAAGCGCGGCACACGGGAGCACGGCAGCGAAGTGCGCGGGCGCGTGGCGCACAATTCATGCATTGCACGCGGGCAAAATTGCCCACGGCAAATGTTGCGCGCAAGCGCGGCACGCGGGCGCGCGGCAGCGAAGTGCGCGGGCGCGCGGCGCGCAAGTCACGCATTGCGTGCGGGCAAAATCGCCCACGGCACATGTTGCACGCAAGAGCGGCGCGCAGGCGCACAGCAGCGAAGACACTGTGCGTGGCACTGTTCATCGTTTCGACAGCACCAAAAGGCGTGGGGAACCCATGAACTCGAAAATGGCATAACTTTCTCATACGAAGTCGAAATCAAGCAGTTCAAAAGCCAAAATTAGGTAGAATTGAATTTCCTACAACATGGAACTATTAGATTTTAAAAATATCCAAGTTTTAGAGATAAAAACCAAGAAAAACTGAAAAGTTACAAACTTAGATCTACAAGAATCCATCCATCAAATCCAAAAATATCAAGTTCTAAAGAGGCTTAGAATGAAGTAAGGAAAGGAATAGAACAATAAAACTTGAGATCTATCATAAAGCAAGTTACACTTTCCTAGGCTTGGTAGGTGGGAGGAGTAAATGAAGAAGATAAAAAAGTAAATGCGAATAATGGAAGAGAGAGAAGAAGTTGACTTATATAGCAACCCCTCTCATCTCAACCCAATATAAACCAAACCAAGCCAAGCCAAGTCATATTGAACCAAGTTGAACCAATCAAGTCAAGATTTAAACCAAGGCTAAGCTAAACAAGATAAGTAAATATACGGGCCACCTGACAATTGTCAGAAATCCGTATACGTATCCTAAAAATACATATAACGGGAAACGAGAGTGACACGCAGCGACGCCAGGCAGAGGACATGAGACAGGACATTGATAATGCCCATCAGTTAACGATGGTGGCAGTAGAGAGGGTGGCTGCCCAACTCCAAGAAGGGCAGATCTAGCCATACTAGCCGAGGACTCTTGGTATTCATGACTTCTATAAGATGTGATCGCGAGACTTCAAGGGTACCGAGGGTATCCTATATGCCGACGACTGGATCGAGCATATAGAGGAGATCTTCCGTCTCGCGAAGATACCGTCTAGACTCCAGGTGGAAGCCGCGGGCAGTCAGATACAAGACCTTACCCGCACTTGGTACCAGACCGACCCCATGGTTGGTACTGGGCAAACTTGGGAGGCTTTTAAGAAGCTTTTCAAGGAGAAGTTCTTCTCCGACACCGCACTTGGCACATTGGAGACGCAGTTTGAGAACCTAGTTCAGGAGAACCAGACAGTAGAGGAGTACGTCGGAGAGTTCTACCGCCTAGGCAGATTTATGGAGGGCCTTAGCGAGACAGCGAAGGCTAGGAAGTTCAGGAACGGCTTGGTTAAGGAAGTCAAGTCCTTAACCAAGAGTAACAGGAATGCTACATTCGAGAAGATTTTGATAGGAGCTATGGCAGCAGAGAATGATCTGGAGCTGAAGACGAAGATAGGCCGAGATTCACACGGAGCCAGTGGCTGTGGGGTCCCAGCCAAGAGGCCTTATTATCAGCAGCAGCAGCATCAGCAGAATCTATTTCAGCAGAAGCAGTTTCAGCAGGCATCGAGATAGCAGCAGACCATCAGTTGTACCTTCTGTAAGAAGTCGGAGCATGTATGGAATGAGTGCAGGAAGAGGCTCGACAAGTGCCTACTTTGTGGTGCAGCAGAGCATCAATTGAGGGATTGTTCCATGGCTGCGGGACGTACAGCTCAGAGGGCAGGAGCCAAGGCCCCAGTAGTGCAGTAGAAAGGACCATTGCCCACCCAGCAGCAGAAGTTCATTTAGCACCAGCTGTAGGCCAGAGGAGGTCAGCAGGGGGGAGCTTTCGCCATAGCAGCTGAGGAGTCCGAGCCAGTAGAAGATCTTATAGCAGGTTCTATTCTTGTTGACTCTTTTTCCGTATTCGTGTCACTACCACATTTCTAGTATGGAAGTATTTTGATCATTTTGAATTTTTGGGATTTATTTGAAATTATTGTGAATTATTGAGATTTATTAGAATTTATATGATTTTTGGTATAATTTAATTAGGGGTTATTCTAGACTTTGACTAGTGTTGACTTTGGAGCCTAACCTAGAAGCTAACCCTAGCCATGACTACTTGGTTAGATTATGAAACTCTAGTTGATTAAGTTAATCATATCCTAGTCATTAGAACCACTTTGGAAATAGGAATTTGAATAGAGATTTGATTAATGGCTTATGACTTCACAAGTCATGATTAATGACTTAAGCCTATAGCTTGTAAAATTGGACCAAGCCCATTAGCCAACCTAAAACCTAACCCTAACCCTAGCTTGGCCGGCCACATTGGGAACCCCACCCCTATTTATACTCTCCTCCACTTAGGGCTAGCCTCTTTTAGGAAAGATCACAAGTTTAAAGAAGAGGTAAATCCCCAACTTCAATAATTCCTAAAAAATCCAATTTAATCCCTTTTCCATCCAAACCAATTGCAATAGGTTCTAATTTAGGTATTCTTGCTATGTGTGAAATTTATTTTCTGTTTGTTAACAATTTGGTGAAGTTTGGCCATCAAGAGGAATACCCCTCTTTGAAGCTTTTTGAGGAATTTGACACCTATAGATAATTCCATTAAAAATCTTGTAAATTGCTGTTATTTTTGCATATTAACCTAGATCTAGGTGTCCCCTAGCTAACCCTAGAATTTCGTGGCATTTCGTGTCTATTTCGTGTCCTAGATGGACACGTATCAGTCCACTACAATAGGTGTTTGATTAAATGTCTCAAAGAACTTTTCAGTGCTGTTTTCAAAAAGTGTTTGAATAGAAATTATTGTTTTTATGAGGCCTATTGATTTCTAGAGGACTGAGTCAATTTTGTGTCAATTTGTGTCGTGTTTTGATGCGTGGACACGGCCATGCACGAGAGGGTAGCATTGTCATGCTACTCGGGGTCAATTTCTCCCTGTGTAGGACACGTGGACACGTGACACTCATTGGACACATTGGGACAGTGTCAGACACGACACTCCCCAAGTGGCATGACCTAATGTATCGTGTCGGATACGTATTTAGGTGTGCACGAGTTTTGCACTGGCACGCACCACACGTTCAGAGCTCACTGACACGGCTCTCGTGTCCACTGTGGACACGTGGTGGAATCGATTCAGGGCCCTAGGTGTATAGCCCTAGTGTGGGCGTACACGTGTGCACGAGCACGTGTCCTAATTCGTGTCGTGTCGTGTCCATGAACACGATGAACACGTGCACGAGGCTGCACTGCTGTGCAGTATTAGTTTGCCCTATTTTGTTTCTGTGATGTGGACACGCCGTATCCGGCTATGGTGAACACAAAGTGACTTGTATGACACGTGCACAAGTGTATTAAGGTTTACCAACCAATGATTTGGCATGTTAACATGTTTTCAATTGTTATTTGCATTACCTTAGATTTCTGATATTATGTATGATTTTTTAGTATTTTTCTAGTTTCTGAAATCAAATTTTGGCAACCAATTTAACATAGTTAGAAGCTCTAATTTACATGTTAAGACCTTAGTATGCTGTACCTATATGTATTCTAGCTATATGTCAATTTTGGGTTAAATTGGTGTATGTTTGGGATTGATTTTTTGTGGTTTTGTATATAGGACTGAAAAGTGAATATTAGGTTCTCCTTAATACCTTACATTGATTTCCTTAACCCCCCAAAACCTGAGAACATGAACACAGCAGCCCACACCCCTATGTTCCTATGAGCACATTACACACACACTCACTTGTATACACACACACACACTTAACTGTTAACACATTGAACACAGGCCTCACATTAACTCCTCTCACACATCACCTACACACAGTGTTCACTGATTTACAGGAACCATTTACCATTCCCTGTTTTCCTGTTTTCCAGGATACCACTCCTATTGACACTCTATGTACACACTCTTTTCACTCTCTTTCTATCCCTCCCTATATCTCTATATACCTATGTATATATATGCATGTATATATATAATATATGTATATCTATATATGTAGTGTATGTATGTATCCATGAGTGTATGTATATATATGGTATGTGCAATGTGGGTTGCTTGAGGCTTAGTGATGTTGCTTGGTAGACTAGTATAGGCTAGTTTAGCCTTGATTAGACTAATATAGACTTGATAGGCCTGGTTTAGGCTTGTATGGTCTTGTGAACTTGTTTAGACCTAGAATAAGTTGTTTGACCTAATTTAGACTTGTTAGACCTAGTTTGACCATAGTTGACCAAGGTTTGACTTTCAAGGTTGACCAAGTTGACCAAGAGTTGACTTGGGTCTAGATTGACCTAGAATCATGTAGAATGCAAAGTAGGACTTCAATATACCATTTTGGACTTGTTGTGACTTGTGCTCTTCTAAATAGGAGCCAGACACCTCTCCTCGGACAGTATATTTACTTTGAACATTCAGACATCAGGCGAGTACATTCTCTGATCATTTAATATCTTGTTAGAATTATTCTCCTGCTTTAAATTACTTTACTTGATACTGTTACGTTGGTCACACGAATTAGTACTATATGGATCCCTTCTTGAGATATTATCCCCTCAGGGAGCATCGGATCCTACATGTTCTGTGCGTTTCACTTACATTGTGTATCACTATGCTTCATGGTTCATTGATCACTTGTGACATGTACTCTCATGATCACAGAGTCTTCCTTGAATCACCCATTTATAGGTATTCCTAGAATCACCCATTTTTGGGCCAACCATGTATCACCCCTTGTGGGCCGTTGCATGGATCATAACATAACCTGGCTGGATCCGTGTGTATTGATTGGAGGTACGGGGGAGTAGAAGTAGACATGTGAATAATATCCAAGTAGTATCTCATCTGATCACCTCCGTAGTGTCTCATCATAATCTCCTATGCCATTCACATGTTTATATTGTACTCTGACTCACTAGCCACTGTTAGTTCTCTACTTATAGTAGATATTTCTATTATAGTTCTCTCTTTGTTTACATTATGTACTTTTTTTAGTTTCCTGTATCGTACTTTACTGCATGATTATATTTTCTAACCTGCTATGAACTGTTGAGATGTATTGTGCTCGCTCTGTCCTGACTGGACCTGTTGAAAATATTACAGAGGACGAGGAGGAGGCATGTGTGGATACTTTCTATGGGATAGCCCTAGAGGACACTTGTGACCCGGACAGCCAGCCGGATCCACTAGCTGTAGAGACTGAGGCTCCCTAGTCTAGGTTTTACTATTATGTCATTTGAGATCTGGATTGTATATATTCTTTCATACTCTGTAGTTGAGAACTTGTATTTATGGATGTTTGCTGAGATGTTATCTTAGACACTTAGACTATTTTAATCATCTTTATTTCATTTGAGTTCTATATCATATCGTGCTTCTTCTTCCTTAGTTGTGATTGAGTTTACGTTCTGCTATGTCACCCCCATTCGGGGAGTATAAACTGCTTAGCATTATATTATTAGATATTATGACCTAGGACAGCGTTCTACCGCCGACACTGCGGCGTAGGCTGGACGTACCCACTTCTCGTGCCCTTACTCTAGGGTGCGGGTCGTGACACATTTTTAGTGGTGGCCCATGTAGGTCTAGACTAGAAGTATAGTGGTATTCGAACCACAGTATCACTACAGCCTGCTGTAGGATATAGGATATTAGTTTTCAAGGTACTCAATCACATTAGAAAAAACTCTATTATTGACATCTAAATCCTTACTGTCAATTGATTTCTTTTGAATTTTAATTGTCCGCCTTTGTTATATCGCTTCTTTCTCAACAATTGATACCCTTGTTTGGTCTGTCTTCAGGATGGTAGAGACGCGGTCGTAGCGTACCATTCATGGGGATGTTGTAGAGGAGACTGCTACCTCTCAGCCAGTTCAACAGGGTCAGGAGACTGCAGCTTCTGCCACCTCTGCTCGTATTGGGATCTCAGCAGCAGCAGCAGCAGGGGGTATGCCTCCACCGGCTTGGAGGCAGGACCCAATCATCCTAGAGGTGCCTTTCCAGCAGCTGCCGCCTACAGGATATGTGGACGCGGCACAGATGTTCGCCTACTTCCAGCAGTTTATGGAGGTGCAGCAGACCCGGCAGGCCAGGAGCATGGAGTTGGCCATTACGACAGTCGCAGCTCGACCAGCAGTCCAGCAGTCGAGGACACCTGGGATAGAGCAGTTCCAAAAGATGAGCCCCAGAGACTTCCTGGGGACGGAGGGGATTTTATATGCTGACGAGTGGATCGAGCATATAGAGGAGATCTTCCGCCTAGCCCGGATACCGGCAGATCTCCAGATAGAGGCAGCAGCTAGCCGGATACGAGATCTTGCTAGCACCTGGCATCAGTCAGACCCTAGGGTGGGGGTAGCTAGACAGTCCTGGGAGGAGTTCAAGGGCTTCTTCAAGAAGAAGTTCTTTCTAGATTCAGCGCTCCGAGCCTTGGAGTCGCAATTCGAGAGCTTAGTTCAGGGGAGCCTGTCAGTAGAAGAGTACGCTGGGGAGTTCGGCCGCCTTGATATATTTGTAGAGGGCTTGAGCGAGACGGCGAAGGCCCAGAGGTTCCGAAAGGGTCTAGTCAAGGAAGTCAAGTCCTTGACCAAGGACAACAGGGATGCCACTTTCGAGAAGATTTTGACGGGAGCTTTATTGGCTGAGGACGATCTTGAGCTGAGGCTCAAGAGGTGGCGAGACCCTGTTGGAGGCAGCAGCAGCGGAGGCCAGGCCAAGAGGCCTCACTTTCAGCATCAGCAGCAGAGATTCCAGCCACAACAGTTTCAACAGCCGAGGCATCATCCAGTGCAGCATCAGCAGCAGAGGGTACAGTAGCAGGCACCGAGGCAGCAGGCCACTAGCTATGCTTATTGCAAGAAGCCAGGGCATGGGTGGAACGAGTGTAGGAAGAGACTGGGCAAGTGCCTGGTATGTGGTTCAGCAGACCACCAGATGAGGGAGTGTCTCGTAGCACGAGCAGCTCAGGGATGAGGAGCCAGGGCTCCAGGAGGCCAGCAGAGGGGACCAGCCCTGCAAACACAGCAGTAGAGGTTCGTCCAGCACCAGCAGTAGGCCAGACGAGGCCAGCAGGGGCGAGCTTTCACCATGGCGGCCGAGGATGCAGAGGTGATAGGAGAGCTGATTGCAGGTTCGATTCTTCTCGACTCCAGTCCAGCTTTTACATTATTCGATTCTGGTGCTTCGCATAGTTTTGTATCAGTATCATTTGCGATTAAACACGGTATTATAGCTGAATCGTTGCCTAGGACTTACAAGCTCATGATCGGGGGTGGCATTATCCTCGTGAGTGATGTTTGTAAGGGTCGGAGTATTGTTTTGGAAGGCCGTGAGTTGGAGGTAAGCCTGCTCATAATGCCCTTGCCGAACTACGATATAGTACTCGGTATGGATTGGTTGAGCAGGCACCATGCCAGTATTGATTACAGAGGGGGTAGATTTCTCTTCAGAGTGTCGGGGGAGCTAGAGTTCGAGTACTCCAAACGTCAGGCGGAGCAGAGCAGCGGAGTTTTCTGCGGAGTCTCGGTTGAGGAGCAGACGATTCCATACCCCTTGATAGCAGAGTATATGAATGTTTTTCCAGAGGAGTTGCCTGGATTGCCACCAGACGGAGACATTGACTTCTTGATAGACTTGGTTCCAGGAGCGGAACCCATCTCTCAGCACGTCTATCTAGTGAACAACAGTTGGTGGAGCTGAAGAAGCAGGTGGATGAGCTGTAGGACAAGAGCTTCATCTGTTCGAGTTTGTCGCCATGGGGTACACCAGTATTGTTTGTGCCAAAAAAGGATGGGTCAGTACGGATGTGTATTGACTACAGGGCACTCAACAACCTCACGATTAAGAACAGATACCCACTGCCACGGATCGATGATCTTTTTGACCAGTTGAGCGGAGCTCGGGTATTTTCCAAGTTTGATCTAAGGTCAGGATATCACCAGGTGAAGGTGAAGGGGGAGGATATTCCCAAGACCGCTTTCAGGATGCGGTACGGGCAGTTTGAGTTTTTGGTTATGCCGTTTGGGCTAACCAATGCATCAGCAGTGTTTATGAACCTAATGAACAAGGTGTTCCACCAGCACTTGGACAAGTTCATGGTGGTATTCATTGACGACATCTTGGTATATTCCAAGACTGAGGAGGAGCACGAGGAGCACTTGAGAGTAGTGCTGGAGACTCTCAGGAAGGAGCAGCTTTATGGGAAGCTCTCCAAGTATGAGTTTTTCTTGGACCGGGTTGACTTTTTGGGGCATGTGGTGACTGGAGATGGGATCTCAGTTGACCCCAAGAAGATCGTAGCAGTTGAGGCATGGACAACGCCGACTTCAGGGGCAGAGATCAGGAGTTTCTTGGGGCTGGCAGGATATTATAGGAGATTTGTGCAGGATTTCTCCCGGGTTGCAGAGTCATTGACTCGGTTGACCCGGTAGGATGCTGAGTATGTTTGGTCAGAGGAGTGTCAGGCTACTTTTGATGAGTTGAAGAAGCGGCTTACGACAGCTCCAATTCTGATATTGCCTTCAGGATCAGAGGGATTCACTATCTATAGCGATGCTTCAGGGAAGGGGCTGGGTTGTGTATTGCAGCAGCACGGGAAGGTGATTGCCTATGCTTCCAGGCAGTTACGTCCCCATGAAAAGAACTACCCTACCCATGACCTGGAGCTGGCAGCAGTGATTTTTGCTCTGAAGTTATGAGAGCACTATCTGTATGGAGAGCGGGTAGAGATTTTTACAGATCATAAGAGCTTAAAGTATGTGTTCACTCAGAAGAAGCTCAACATGAGGCAGCGCAGATGGCTAGAGTTGATGAAGGACTTTGACATCCTACTTCAGTATCACCCAGGGAAGGCCAACGTGGTTGCCGATGCCTTGAGTAGGTATCCGACAGCCATGTCTTTGACCATGGACCGTCACTTGCTTGCTGATTTGGAGAGCCTGGGATTGAGGTGATCGTGCCCGGAGTTCAGATGCAGTTATGGGGCCTGGAGATTCAGTCAGACTTGGTGGAGAGGATCAAGTCGACACAGTTTGAGGACGTTATTCTGCGGTGTCTCCGAGAGCAGGTTCGAGCAGGATTGCTGGATGGCGAGTTTTCTCTTGCAGAGGATGGTGGCTTGCGGTACGGTTCTAGGTTATGTGTGCCCAGCGGAGATCTCCGGGAGCAGGTTTTACAGGAGGCCCACAGATCTCAGTACTCTGTACACCCTGGTGCCAACAAGATGTACCAAGATCTGAGGGAGCATGTTTGGTAGTCCGGGATAAAGCAGGAGGTAGCTCGCTTCGTAGCTAGGTGCTTGGTCTGTCAGCAGGTCAAGGTAGAGAGGCAGAGGCCCGGTGGATTATTGCAGCCATTGTCCATTCTCGAGTGGAAGTGGGAGCATATTACTATGGATTTCGTATCTGGATTGCCGCGTACACCAGGAGGGAAAGACGCAATTTGGGTCATCGTTGACAAGTTGACCAAATCGGCCCACTTCTTGCCATTCAAGGTGGGTACGTCTACAGAGAGCCTTATGGAGATGTATATACGCAGATAGTCAGAATTCAAAGGATTCCGGTCAGCATCGTCTCGGATCAGGATAGTCGCTTTACTTCCAATTTCTGGAGGAGTCTGCAGACTAGCTTGGGCACTCAGCTCCAGTTTAGTATTGTATACCACCCCCAGACGGTCGGACAGTCAGAGAGGACTATTCAGACGCTCGAGGATATGTTGCGGACGTGCGTCTTGGACTTTGGAGGTTCCTGGGAGGATCATCTACATTTGGTGGAGTTTGTTTACAACAACAGTTTTCAAGCAAGCATTGAGATGTCACCTTTCGAGGCTCTGTACGGGCGTAGGTGTCGTACACCCTTATCTTGGGATGATGTTGGTGAGTGAGCTTTACTTGGACCAGAGATGGTTGTTGACGCAGCCGAGAAGGTGAAGCTCATCAGGGACAGACTTTGCGTGATGCAGGACAGACATCGGCACTTGGCCGATAGCCACCGGAGGCCGTTGGAGTTTGAGGTACAGATTAGAGTAGGATTAGATTTAGGTTTGTTTGTTGTGTTTTATTGATCATGTTTGTTTATCATAATTAAATTGAGACCTTGCTTGTGATTAGGTTGGAGACCAGGTTTTCTTGAGGATATCTCCGACTCGTGGTACGATACGTTTTGGTGGAGGTGGAAAGCTTAGCCCGCGCTTCATCGGCCCTTTCATTATCAGCGAGAGAGTCGACGATGTGGCTTACAGGCTATACTTGCCACTTGCACTAGTGAGGGTCCACAACGTATTCCATGTATCACAATTGAGACGGTATGTGGTTGATCCTAGCCATGTGCTCGACCATTCGGAGATTGAGGTTGGGCCTTCTCTCAGCTATCCAGAGCATCCAGTGGAGATTCTGGATCGACGGAAGAAGGTACTGAGGAACCAGGTGATACCTTTGGTTCGTATCGCATGGAGGCATCATTCTCCAGGAGAGTCTACCTGGGAGCGGAAGTGTCACGCCCCAGAACCAGAATACTGGAGAGCGGGGGAATGACTCAGCCAGCTACGTATTACGGGTAGATGAATACCGTATAATACGATCAATGTTGTCTAAAAGACAAGGGGGTGCATACTACATGAAAGTCTCGCTATGGTCACTTCACATCTATTGTCTCAATCATTCAAACAAGAAACAGAAATAGAGAACATGTGAGATAAAGCAGTAAGGCATCCCAAACGCTCAGTCAAAATGTTCTTGATATCTGGCTTTACAAAATACAGCCAGATGATGTAGTAAGTATACACAATTGTTAGCAGCTGCAGTCTGACTTAGTTACAATTATGCAAAAATAGGTGCCAAACGGCAAAGTATAAAGTAGATAACAAAATGGGTGGGAAAGTAAAATAACCCACTCGAGTCCTCCTGCGATCATCCCTCTAGTGTTGACCATCTTGGAGGTAGAAGTAAGCTGGATCCTCGGGGACTGGCTCTAAATCTGGCCATGCAAAACCAGAGAGGTTAGACCTCTAATAGCAAGTATCGCAAGGGAGCACGATATGAGGAATGAAGCCAGTAATAAGAGAATATGATAATAAATCTCTGCTATCTACTAAGACTCACACAACATCACGACACTTCGAACCAACCTCCCAACCAAACAAGGACAGAAGTTGGCCCGTCATGTCCTGACATTCTGATCATCTCAGTTAAGTAACAGAGTAGGTACAGTGCACAAACAAATCAATTTAAATGGCCAGGCAACTACTACGGCTTGCTATTGTAAGTCCCAAGTTACTTTGGTTTTATGCAATGAGGATTCCTCAGTTCTGACTATGAGCAAGCAAGGCTAGTTTACCCAGTCAATCAATTGCGCCAATCATGAATTAGACGAGTCCCAGCGGGACGCCCGTCATTAATATACAATATTCAATAGATAATATAACCAGATACCGCTCCCTGCCCGTGTGGCAGATTTGCAGTATCTGTGGGGACCAACCGGCCGGTCGGGCACTACTAGTCCCAAGAGGGCTGCCATATAAGAACTCGGGAATCCGTTCTCTCCATGCAATTATTATTTTATTTAACTTAATAGTCTCTACGTTGAATGAAGTACCATGCCGTGGATCATGGTCATTCAGAATGAGTACTTTCGTACGGGGTACGATATGCACAACTCTACAATGATACCAGTACGGTCAGGTTGTAGGTCTTTCATAGCGTAATACAACAATCAAAACTAACCACGGAGTAATCATGCCTTGACCATAAAGTACACATGCTTCTTTGGTAAGGTAAATAAATAATAAATAAATTAAAGCCTGTATGTGCCTGTATGCCAATATTCGGGATTAGCCAGTCGATTTCAATAGTTCATAGTTCATATGAACGTGTCTCATTCATTCAATTCAATAAGACGACTAGCCAGTCTGTTAGTTCCAACTAGGAACGCATGATCAATTATTAGTCAAGGTCACAATCATTATCAATGGTGACAAGGCATGAAAGTCAACTAATATTCAGTGGGGTCGAGTCTACAACTCTCAGGGTTTAATTCCAGTCAATCGGGATATCTATAACTCAATTCACGACACATGGTACATCCCACGTAACAATCTATATTTAACAGAAATATCAACATATCATGATTATATCAAGTTTATGCAAAAAGGCGTAAGGATATAAAATGGACGTTAAATATCTAATAAGATATCAATATACAGGGCTATAGAAGATCCAGGGTAAGCAGACTACGCTCATGTCAGCCTACGCTCAAGTCAGCCTACGCTCAAGTCAGGCTACGCTCAAGTCAGCGTACGCTCAGGTCAAGCTACGCTCAAGTCAGCGTACGCTCAGGTCAAGCTACGCTCAAGTCAACGTACGCTCAGGTCAAGCTACACTCAAGTCAGCGTACGCTCAGGTCAAGCTACGCTCAAGTCAACGTACGCTCAGGTCAAGCTAGCGTATGGACTCCATACGACTCCTTTTCAAGGCAGCGTATGTACTCCATACGCTTCCTCTTCAAGGCACCGTATGTACTCCATACGACTCCTCTTCAAGACAGCGTATGTACTCCATACGCTTCCTCTTCAAGGCAGCGTATATACTCCATACGCTTCCTCTTCAAGACAGCGTATACAAGACCATACGCCGCCAAAAGGCAGCGTATGAGGCAGACTGCGCTGTGCTAAAGAGCGCGCGCAGCTCAGTAGCGCAAGCTAAAAAGCTCCCGTACACTGCTCACTGTCTTCTCCAATCAGCAAGAACTCCATGGTTTGAACCCAAAGCTTCAAAGTTCATAACTTGGCCAAAATAAGTCCAAATCCAACTTTTCAAAGGTCAAAATTGGGTAGAATAAAATTTTCTACAACATGGAACCATCAAAACTTGAAAACAAAGAAGTTTGATAGATCAAAACTACCAAAATCCGAAAATAACTAATTTCTAGATCTACTAAAAATAAAACAAAAAACAAAAAATGCCAAGTTCTAAACTCTCTTAGAATCACAAGAAAAAGAGAATGGAACCATAAAAATGGGTCCTCATGAAGAAGCAAGATGTACTTGCCTATGGGTTTGGTAGGTAGAGAGAGTAATAAGAAAGAAGGAGAAGAGTAATGGTGAAGGAGAGTAATGAAGAGAGAGAAAGAGTTTGGAGGCTTTAAATGGTGATGTGGGTTCGGTTCATGATGAACCACCATAACTCGAAAATAAACCAGCCTAGGCCAAACCTAAAGTAAGCTAAAGCAGAGAATAAAAGCAGAAAGTAAAATACAGAAAATTAATTGCAGGAAATTAATTAACATGAATTTAAAGAGATTTAAATACAAAATAATACATGATAAATATTAAATAAATACATTTAAGCAGTACATGTATTAAAAATACGTATACTACGAACGGGGAGTGACAGGGAGGATGAGATGCACGAGCGATACCCATATCTTTTTGGACCGTGAGGTATATTTTCTATCCTTCTCATCAGTTGCATTTCGCCTTTCAATTTCGAGGACGAAATTCTTTAAGGAGGATAGATTTGTCACTACCCCATTTCTAGTATGGGGGTATTTTGGTTATTTTGAATTTTTGGGATTTATTTGAATTTATTGTGAATTATTGAGATTTATTAGAATTTATATGATTTTTGGTATAATTTAATTAGGGGTTGTTCTAGACTTTGACTAGTGTTGACTTTGGAGCCTAACCTAGAAGCTAACCCTAGCCATGACTACTTGGTTAGATTATGAAATCCTAGTTGATTAAGTTAATCATATCCAAGTCATTAGAACCAATTTGGAAATAGGAATTTGAATAGAGATTTGATTAATGGCTTATGACTTCACAAGTCATGATTAATGACTTAAGCCCATAGCTTGTGAAATTGGCCCAAGCCCATTAGCCAACCTAAAACCTAACCCTAACCCTAGCTTGGCATCCACATTGGGAACCCCACCCCTATTTATACTCTCCTCCACTTAGGGCTAGCCTCTTTTAGGAAAGATCACAAGTTTAAAGAAGAGGTAAATCTCCAACTTCAATAATTCCTAGAAAATCTAATTTAATTTTTTTCCATCCAAACCAATTGCAATAGGTTCTAATTTAGGTATTATTGCTGTGTGTGTAATTTATTTTCAGTTTATTAACAATTTGGTGAAGTTTGGCCATCAAGAGGAACACCCCTCTTTGAAGCTTTTTGAGGAATTTGACACCTATAGGTAATTCTATTAAAACTCTCGTAAATTGCTGTTATTTTTATATATTAACCTAGATCTAGGTGTCCCCTAGCTAACCCTAGAATTTTGGGGCATTTTGTGTCCATTTTGTGTCCTAGATGGACACGTATCAGTCCACTACAATAGGTGTTTGATTAAATGTCTCAAAGAACTTTTCATTACTGTTTTCAAAAAGTGTTTGAATAGAAATCATTGTTTTTATGAGGCTTATTGATTTCTATAGGACTGAGTCGATTTTGTATCAATTTGTGTCATGTTTTGATGCGTGGACACGGTCATGCTCGAGAGGGTAGCACTGTCCTGCTACTCGGGGTCAATTTCTCCCTGTGTAGGACACGTGGACACGTGATACTCACTGGACACATTGGGGCAGTGTCTGACACGACACTCCCCAAGTGGCATAACCTATCGTGTCGTGTCGGACACGCATTTAGGTGTGCACAGGTTTTGCACTGGCACGCACCACACGTTCAGAGCTCACTGACACGGCTCTCGTGTCCACTGTGGACACGTGGTGGACTCGATTCAGGGCCCTAGGTGTGTATCCCTAGTGTGGGCGTACAAGTATGCATGAGCATGTGTCCTAATTCGTGTCGTGTCGTGTCCACGAACACGATGAACACGTGCACGAGGCTGCACTACTGTGCAGTGTTAGTTTGCCCTATTTTGTTTCTGTGATGTGGACACGCCGTATCCGGCTATGGTGGACACGAGGTGACTTGTATGATACGTGCACAAGTGTATTAAGGTTTACCAACCAATGATTTGGCATGTTAACATGATTTTAATTGTTATTTGCGTTACCTTAGATTTCTGATACCATGTATGATTTTTCAGTATTTTTCCAGTTTCTGAAATCGAATTTTGGCAACCAATTTAACATAGTTAGATGCTCTAATTTACATGTTAAGACCTTAGTATGATGTACCTATATGTATTCTAGCAATATGTCAATTTTGGGTTGAATTGGTGTATGTTTGGAATTGATTTTTGGTGGTTTTGTATATAGGACTGAAAAGTGAATATTAGGTTCTCCTTAATACCTTACATTTATTTCCTTAACCCCCCAAAACCTGAGAACATGAACACAGCAGCACACACCCCTATGTTCCTATGAGCACATTACACACACACACACACACACACACACACACACACACACACACTCTTAACTGTGAACACATTGAACATAGGCCTCACATTGACTCCTCTCACACATCACCTACACACAGTGTTCACTGATTTCTAGGAACCATTCACCATTCCTTGTTTTTATGTTTTCCAGGATACCACTCATATTGACACTCTATGTACACACTCTTTTTACTCTCTTTCTATCCCTCCCTATATCTCTATACCTATGTATATATATGCATGTATATATGTAATATATGTATATCTATATATGTAGTGTATGTATGTATCCATGAGTGTATGTATATATATATGGTATGTGCAATGTGGGTTGCTTGAGGCTTAGTGATGTTGCTTGGTAGACTAGTATAGGCTAGTTTAGCCTTGATTAGACTGATATAGACTTGATAGGCCTGGTTTAGGCTTGTATGGTCTTGTGAACTTGTTTAGACCTAGAATATCTTGTTTGACCTAATTTAGACTTGTTAGACCTAGTTTGACCATAGTTGACCTAGGTTTGACTTTCAGGGTTGACCAAGTTGACCAAGAGTTGACTTGGGTCTAGATTGACCTATAATCATGTAGAATGCATAGTAGGACTTCATTATACCATTTTGGACTTGTTGTGACTTATGCTGTTCTAAATAGGAGCCAGACACCTCTCCTCGAACAGTATATTTACTTTGGACATTCAGACATCAAGCGAGTACATTCTCTGATCATTTCATATCCTGTTAGAATTATTCTCCTGCTTTAAATTACTTTACTTGGTACTTTCACGTTGATCACACGAATTAGTACTATATGGATCCCTTCTTGAGATGTTATCCCCTCAGGGAGCATCGGATACTACATGTTCTGTGCGTTTCACTTACATTGTGTATCACTATGCTTTATGGTTCATTGATCACTTGTGACATGTACTCTCATGATCACAGAGTCTTCCTTGAATCACCCATTTATCGACATTCCTAGAATCACCTATTTTTGGGCCTACCATGTATCACCCCTTGTGGGCCGTTGCATGGATCATAACATAACCTGGCTGGATCCTTGTGTATTGATTGGGGTACGGAAGAGTAAAAGTAGACATGTGAATAATATCCAAGTAGTATCTCATCTGATCACCTCCGTAGTGTCTCATCAGAATCTCCTATGCCATTCACATGTTTATATTGTACTCTGACTCACTAGCCAATGTTAGTTCTCTACTTATAGTAGATATTTCTATTACAGTTCTATCTCTGTTTACATTTTGTACTTTCTTCAGTTTCCTGTATCTTATTTTACTGTATGATTATATTTTCTAACCTGTTATGAACTGTTGAGATGTATTGTGCTCGCTCTGTCCTGACTGGACCTGTTGAAAATATTACAGAGGACGAGGAGGAGGCCTGTGTGGATACTTTCTAAGGGATAGCCCTAGAGGACACTTGTGACCCGGACTGCCAGCCGGATCAACTAGCTGTAGAGACTGAGGCTCCCTTGTCTAGATTTTACTATTCTGTCATTTGAGATCTGGATTGTATATATTCTTTCATACTCTGTAGTTGAGACCTTATATTTCTGGATGTTTGCTGAGATGTTATCTTAGACACTTAGACTATTTTGATCATCTGTATTTCATTTGAGTTCTATATCATATCGTACTTCTTCTTCCTTAGTTGTGATTGAGTTTACATTCTGCTATGTCACCCCCATTCGGGGAGTATAAACTGCTTATCATTATATTGTTAGATATTGTGACCTAGGACAGCATTCTACCGCTGACACTGCGGCGTATGCTGGACGTACCCACTTCTCGTGCCCTTACTGTAGGGTACGGGTCGTGACAATTCGCATTATTTGATTCGGGTGCTTCCCATAGCTTTTTGTTTGTATCATTTGCCATTAGACACCAGCTTTCTTTCGAACCATTGCCTAGGACTTGCAAGATCACGACTGGGGGTGGTATTATCCTCGTCCGTGATGTTTGTAAGGATCAGAGAGTAGTTTTGGGAGGCTGAGAATTGGATGTGAGTCTGCTTGTAATGCCATTACTGAACTACGATATTATACTCGGTATGGATTGGTTGAGCAGGCACCATGCCAGTATAGATTGTCGTGGTGGTAGAGTTCTTTTCAGCGTGCTAGGGGAGCCAGAGTTCGAGTTTACCAGACGGGAGGCAGAGCATAGCAGCGGAGTTTCAGCAGAGGAGCAGAGCGTGCCACATCCATTGATAGCTGAGTTTATGGATGTGTTTTCGGAGGAGTTGACAGGGTTGCCTCCGGACAGGGATGTGGAGTTCTCTATAGACTTGGTACCCGACACAGAGTTGATATCTCAGCACGTCTATAGAGTGAACAATAGTGAGCTTATGGAGTTGAAGAAGCAGGTGGATGAGTTGCAGGTCAAGGGCTTCATCCGATCGAGTTCTTCATTGTGGGGTACGCCAGTACTCTTTGTACCGAAGAAGGATGGATCGGTACGGATGTGTATCGACTACAGGGCACTCAACAGCCTCATAATCAAGAATAAGTACCCGCTGCCGAGGATCGATGACCTGTTCGATCAGTTGAGCGGAGTGAAGGTATTCTCCAAAATTGATCTGAGGTCAAGTTATCATCAGGTGAAGGTGAAGAAGGAGTAAATTTTGAAGACAGCTTTCAGGACTCGGTTTGGCCAGTTTGAGTTTATGGTAATGCCGTTTGGGTTAACTAATGCCCCGACGGTGTTCATGAACTTGATGAACAAGGTGTTCCACCGGTACTTGGACAAGTTCGTGGTGGTGTTCATCAATGACATCTTGGTGTATTCGAAGACCCCAGAGGAGCACAAGGAGCATTTGACAGTGGTTCTGGAGACTCTCAGGATGGAGCAGCTTTACGGCAAGCTCTCGAAGTGTGAGTTCTTCTTGGATCGAGTTGATTTCCTAGGTCATATTGTGACTGGAGATGAGATCTCAGTCGACCCGAAGAAGAACAGAGCAGTCGAGGCGTGGATAGCACCGAGTTCTGTTGCAGAGATCAGAAGCTTTCTGGGATTGGCAGGATACTACAGGAGGTTTGTTTAGGATTTCTCCCGGATTGCAGAGCTATTGACTAGGCTGACCCGGAAGGACGCAGAGTTTATCTGGTCAGAGGAGTGTCAGGTTGCTTTTGATGAGTTGAAGAAGCGACTGACGACAGCCCTAATTTTGACATTGTCATCAGGATCAGGCGGGTTCACTATCTACAGTGACGCCTCAGGGAAGGGTTTGGGTTGTGTCTTACAGCAGCATGGGAAGGTGAATACATATGCATCCAGGCAGTTACGTCTGCATGAGAAGAACTACCCTACCCATGATTTGGAGTTGGCGGCAGTTATTTTTGCTCTTAAGTTGTAAAAGCACTATCTATACGGAGAGCGTGTGGAGATCTTAACAGACCACAAAAGCTTGAAGTATGTGTTTACACAGAAAGATCTCAATATGAGGCAGCGCAGATGGTTGGAGTTGATGAAGGACTTCGATATTTCATTGCAGTACCATCCAGGAAAGGCCAACGTGGTTGCCGATGCCTTGAGTAGGTATCCGGTAGCTATGTGTTTGATGATGGATCGTTACTTATTAGCAGATTTGGAGAGTTTGGGTATCAAGGTGATCGTGCCAGGAGTTCAGATGCAGATGTGGGGCCTTCAGATTCAGTCAGACTTGATGGAGAGGATCAAGTCAGCTCAGTTCGACGATGTTACTCTGCGGTGTATCCGAGAGCAGGTTCGAGCAGGATTAGTGGATGAGGAGTTTGTCATTGCAGAGGATGGCACATTGAGGCACGGTTCCAGACTGTGTGTGCCCAGCGAAGAGCTTCGGGAGCAGGTCATGCAGGAGGCCCATCGCTCTCAGTACTCTATGCATCTAGGTGCCAATAAGATGTATAGAGCTTTGAAGGAGCATGTATGGTGGTATGGGATAAAGCGGGAAGTAGCACGCTTCGTAGCCAGGTGTTTAGTCTGTCAGCAGGTTAAGGCAGAGAGGTAGAGGCCAGGAGGACTATTGCAGCCATTGTCCATTCCGGAGTGGAAGTGGGAGCACATCACGATGGATTTTCTTTCTGGATTGCCGCGTTCACCAGGAGAGAAAGACGCAATTTGGGTCATCGTGGACAGGTTGACCAAATTGGCCCACTTTTTGCCATTTAAAGTGGGTACATCTACTGAGAAGCTAGCAGAGATGTATATGCGGCAGATTGTCAGGATACACGGAGTTCCGGTGAGCATTGTCTCGGATCGGGATAGTCGCTTTACTTCACATTTCTGGCGGAGTCTGCAGACTAGTTTGGGCACTCTGCTCAAATTCAGTACTGCATACCACCCTCAGGCGGACGGACAATCAGAGAGGACTATTCAGACTCTCGAGGATATGCTGCAGACTTGTGTTCTGGATTTTGGAGGATCCTGGGAGGATCACCTGCACTTGGTGGAGTTTGTATATAATAACAGTTTTCAGGCCAGCATTGGGATGTCACCATTCGAGGCACTGTACGGGCGTAGATGTCGTACACCCTTGTCTTAGGATGATGTTGGAAAGAGAGCTTTATTGGGACCTGAGATGGTTGTTGACGCAGCCAAAAAGGTGAAGCTCATCAGAGATCGACTTCGCGTGGCGCAGGACAGATAGCGGCATTGGGCCGACAGCCACCGGAGACCTTTGCAGTTTGAGGTTGGTGATCTGGTGTTCTTGAGGATATCTCCGACGTGTGGTACTATTCGCTTTGGTGGAGGTGGAAAGCTTAGTCCGCGTTTCATCGGACCTTTCATTGTCAGCGAAAGAGTCTGTGACGTGTCATACAGGCTGGACTTGCCCCTACATTAGAGGGAGTCTACACGTATTTCATGTGTCGCAGCTGAGACGGTACGTGGCAGATCCCAGCCATGTACTGGATCATTCCGAGATTAAGGTGGGCCCTACTCTCAGTTATCCAAAGCAGCCTATGGAGATTCTGGATCGACAAGAGAAGGTGTTGAGGAACCAGACAATATCCTTAGTTCGCATAGCATGGAGGCATCACTCTACAGGTGAGTCTACCTGGGAGAGGGGGGATGAGATGCGCGAGCAATACCCTTATCTTTTCCAGTCTTGAGGTATGCCTTTCTATCCTTCCATTCTATTCAGTTTTGTCTTTAATTTTGAGGATGAAATTATTTTAAGGGGGGTCGACTTGTCACACCCACTTTTTATTTCAAGGGTATTTTGGTCATTTTGTAATTTTAGATTATTTTATTAATTTATTGAATTCATGTGATAATGTGTGGTTTGGTTTGTTGTCTGAGTAGTCTTGATGGGTTTAACCTAGCCAACCATAACCTAGAACCTTAATGCCATATTAGAATTAGATTTTTTTTTATTATTAGATTTAATTTAGAATTTATTAGTTATTTTTAGAGTGATTTAATTGATTTTTAGCCATTTTCTAGTTAGCCTTTTTAAAGCCTTTTTGACTTGGGCCTTATTAGCAACATAGGGAGCCTAGGCCCATGAATCTAACCTAACCCTAAGAGAAACCCTAGTTTCCCACTCTTCCAAGAGAAACCCTAGTTTCCCACTCTTCCAAACTCCTAACTTTTGCATTCGGAGTCCGTTTCTCCTCAAACGAAGACCATCGTGCTCGTAGAAAGGAAAGGATCTTGCTGAAGCATTGCTAGCAAGGTGGTGGAGGCGTTTTCTCGAGGATACCCGATCGTTGGAGCGCTCGGAGAGACCTTTGCATTGAGCTCCTTGACTCTCAATAGGTAAATCCTATTCTAGTATAGTTTTTCCTGATTTTTCTTCATGGTAGTGAGCATCTAGGTACCCATGACCTGTAGGATCAATTTCGTCCAGTTTCGTGTTCATTTGGTGTCCGTATCGGATACGTGTCAGCTAATGTTTGTAGATGTTTAATAAAATGTCGCAATGAATTAATTTCTGATTTTTGTTAGATCTATTTACATATTCTGGTATCCCTATACATGAGGATCATGATCCCATCAGTTTTGACACGAATTGGACTCGTGTTCGTGTCCAAAAAGGACACGAACGTCCTGCACGCCATGCCACGCGCGTGCCCTGCTTCTCGGGGGTGATTCCTCGACGTACAGGCCACATGGTCACGTGAAAATTGACGTGTAGGTAGGGGACGTGACTGAGATCACGCTCCCAAAGTTTCGTGAAGTTTTGTCGAGAAACGAGGGGAAATCCCGTCGGCACTGATCAGCCACACACGTGCGCGCGGGAAACTCGCCGATGAAATGTCATTCGCGTGGACACGACACGACACGTGGACACGAATCAGGGTGTCCAACGTGTATCCCTATACCTACCCTAGCCTAGGACATGAACACAAGATACGAGGTAGGACACACGAGTCCCTAGACTCGATGACACGCATGCACGACGCTGTGCACGGGGCTGTACACGCGCGCACACCCGCGCGCGGACACACTCTTCGTGCGTGTCGGACACAACACTTGGCTGCACGCTAACTCGGCCAGTAGGTCGGGGATGTGTACGCCTAGGTGTTTGCGAAGTTTCACGAGAGTTGGATCGGAAACGAGCGAGAAATCGGGTTCGCATCGATTCGGTTCACGCTCGTATCGGGTTTCCCGATACTCGTTCGCTGGACACGATACGGACACGATTTCGACCCGGTGAGTACTTGAGCACGTCCCACATGTCGAGACCGACGTATTTGCCAAGTTTCGTGGGTTAATTCTGAGTATTATGAGTTTTGCGTCATTTTGTGAAAATGGGGTTTTTCCATTGAATTTGAAATTTGAGATTTTTATGATATTTTGATTCTGAAATTTATGGCGATAAATTCTGAGGTTTTGGTCCTTGGTCACTGTTTGAGACTTGTGGGAATCGACTCTCGGGGTTGATTCATATTTTCTAGCCATTTTTAGGTATTTATGGAGTTTTACCTATTAGGTGTGTGTGTATATATATATATATATATATATATATATATATATATATATATATATATATATATATATATATATATATATATATATATATATATATATATGTATATATATTAATTTCCTTTATGTCTAATTTCGAAAATATAATTAAGTGAGGGTCGGGGCCTTTGATCTCAGACCTGGGAACTTACTCCAGGTTCAGGATCGACCCTCGTTGGCTTTTATACTTGGTATATATATATATATATATATATATATATATATATATATATATATATATATATATATATATATATATATATATATATATTTTCCTATTGATTGTAATACTTTGTACATGGAATACTCTTGTAGTCTCATTCTATTTTTTTTCTCAGATTTAGACCCATAACCAGCAGCCCCCAACATCATTCACACTCACAAACCATGTTTACTTTCATAACTTATATATAAGTATATATATATATATATATATATATATATATATATATATATATATATATATATATATATATATATATGTGTGTGTGTGTGTGTGTGTGTGTGTGTGTGTGTGTGTGTGTGTGTGTAGATATATGTATATATATATATATATATATATATATATATATATATATATATATTACTTTTTATGAATGTGTAAATATAGATAATGTAATAATTGCTTGTGATATGACTACAGGAAGTGTTTGGACAGATTAGGAATGTCGTTAAGAGCCTAGTTTGGTCGAATTGGCCGACAAGTTGACAAAAGTCAACTTTGGGTCAAACTTGATCCAAATCGACTCAAACGAACTCCGAATGACCTGAAAACTTGTGTATGACGTAGAAATTAGTAAACGGACTAGTTGACCAAATTTGACCAGAGTTGACCAGGTTTGACCAGAGTTGACCAAGGGTTGACTTTGACCTAGAAGGACCTAGAATCATGTATAAGTGCATTGTAGGCATTCCTTATGATATGTTAGACCTTGTTGTGACTTGTGGTTGTTTTAAATAGGTTTATATCACTCCAGTTTAGTTACACATCCTCATCAGCAGTTCAGATTGTTAGGCGAGTACATTCTCTGACCGTTTCATTCTTGTTTGGACGTATTTACTTGTTATAGACTAGTTTACTTGTTGCTGTCACGATATATCACGGATTAGTACTATATGGATCTCTTCATGTGATGTTATCCCCTCGGATACATCGGATATATTGTGCTCATGTACTTTATCATGTGCATCGTCTACTCATTGTATTCGTACTTATTCATGTATACTCATGTGACAATCATGTACACTCATGATCATGTGAGCCTTCATGTATAACCTCGTGTGCATGTGGACTAGCTATCCATGTGACGCACTACTTTCATGTGCAATAACATAACCTGGACAGATCCTTGTGTACTGATTGGGGTAGGGGGTACTTATTTGGTTATGTGATCTACACCCTTTTTATGTACAACTCCAAACTAGATTTAAGTCATGTATAACCTAAGCCAGTTTACATAACCAGATTGTGCTCTACATCACGTAGTTAGTTCAGTTCTTTATTATATCCTGTATATTTATTTTCATATATCATGTTCTCTCTTTTACAGTCTCATTTCCTTATCAGCAGTTCATGTATATTATTCTATAGCTTGTTTCATATTTCTTTTCATGTTATGAACTGTGTGAGAGATATGTATTCGTTCATGTACTGACTGGACCTGTTGAAATATTACAGATGATAAGGATTGCTGCGACACTTACTATAGAGCAGGCTTAGTTGACACAGGTGACCTGGACCCTCAGCAGGATCCAGTAGTCGTTGAGGACTTGCCTTGAGTTAGATTAGATTGATATTATCTTTTAGTTATGATACTTTGTGGTTGTATTGAGACTTGTTATGGTGTGGTTTTACACCGAAATTTATATTTATATTATAACTCTCTGTTGTGATTATCTTTCTTCCATTCTATCTTAGTTATTGTGATTGAGTAGTACCATTTATATATCATTCTCCATTCGCAGTATTTCCTAGATTGTGTTAAATGTTGGACCCAGGACAGCGTTCTACTGCCGACGTTGTGGCGTAGGCTGGACGTACCTACGTCTCGTGCCCTTATACTAGGTGCGGGTCGTGACACAAGATGATATATTGTTGGAAGATAATCGTCATGACCGACCCCTCTACTTCACGAAATATGTCGATACCATGAAGGTCGATCGCATTTTGATCGATCCTGGGTCTGCACTTAGCATCATGCCAAATACTCTATTAGATGCATTAAAGATTCCTGTACACAATCTTTCAACAACCATCACGACAATCTTAGGATTCAATTCTGGAAGAAGTAAACCTCTGGAAAAGATTCGTCTGAAGGTTCAAATAGGCAATCTTCGTACAAAGGTTACTTTCTACGTGATCGATAATCATGGCTCTTATAATGCTTTACTGGGAAGACCCTTTCTGTATGAGCATAACATTGTACCATTCACTCTACATCAATGCTTCAAATATGTAGATGTCAATAGAGAAGTTCAGAAGGAAGTAGCTGACTGAAATCCTTTCAGGGGCATTAAAGCGTATTGTACTGACTCTCGGATATGCAAGGAAGAGTACATGAAGGTTGTATTGGCAATGAATAGTGAGGAGGATCAGAAAGATACTTCAAAAGATGTTCTCATGATCCCCGTCAAAGGATGTACTACTCGTCCCTCTTCTTCTCTTGCTTTGACTATCCATCTTTCATCTCATAACAAATAGCCTCCTGCTGTAGAAAGGGAACAAAAGGAGATCACCCCTTCTAAGCCTCTGGTTATCAACTTTTGTCGTAACAAAACTTCACATTCTCCTTCTCCTTCTCCTTCTCCTCCTCTGGTTATCAACCTGACTAAGCCTTATATTAAGGCTAAGAATCCTCCTTCTCCTCCTCTGGTTATTAACCTTACTAAGCCTTCTATTAAGGCTAAGAATCATGTTGTAAATGATAATGTACTAATCAATAAAATAGCATCTCCTTTACAGTATATTGATTTTTTTATTATACTCGATGTTATTTAGAAATGCTAGATAACTTCGAACCACTTACCATAGGAGCAGTTCAACCTCTCCAAAATGAAGTATTGCTCGAGCCAATGCAGGACTCCTTCTTCTTAGTTCCGTCCAGGAAGAAAGATGAACTTCCTATACTTTTTAGTAAAGGAACAGAACAGAAGATCACGCACAATGGTGAAGAAGAAAATCACGATAACGGAAGACTTCAACTACATCGTTATAGTCAACAATCAAGAGATATCATTCAAAAGATGGGCTATAATTTTAAAGCTGATCTCAATGGCGGTAAAGGAAGGCGAATTCCTATTCGTATCCCTGCTCCAAAAGGAAAATCACAACAATATTACAGCAAAATAAAGCGGGAATTGGGTTATACTTCACCAATTTCGACTCTAGAAGCCTCTGAATCCGATGAAGAAGAACGATCTAACTCTTCTGATTCTATCTCATAGAATTCAGACACCAGTGTTGGGTACGTCCATCGAGTGACTCTATCTTCCAATATGGTAACTGGCGAATTCTTGGAAGACGACGAAGACTTCGTCGAAACCTCTGAATCTGATCCTTGGGTACAAAGGATGGATACTCAATGGGAGCTTTGCTTCGAGCAAAGTGAGCCACCTACCGAAGATCAGTTGGTTCAAGTCAATGTTGGAGGTAAAACTTCCTCAAAACCAATATTTGTCAGCAAAAGCCTCCCTGAAGCAGATAAACAAGAACTGATCCAACTTATTAGGGAATACATCGATGTTTTTGCTTGGAGATATGAAGACATGTCGGGATTGATCCTCAGATCGCAGCCCATAAGCTCAACATTTTGTCGAATGCAAAGCCAGTCAAACAGTAACAACGTCGATTTCGACCTGACATGATGGATGCCATAGAAGCTGAAATCAAGAAGCTCATAGCCTGTGGCTTCATCAGAGAAGAACAACATCCGGACTGGGTAGCTAATGTTATCCCAGTTTCGAAGAAAATATGGAAGGCCTGAGTCTGCATCGATTTCAGAGACCTTAATGAAGCTTGTCCCAAAGACGAATTTCCTCTTCCGATCACTGATGTTATGATCGACAATACTTATGGATTTGAATGTATATCTTTTATGGATGGATTCTCAGGATATAATCAACTCAAGATGCATCCGGAAGATGAGAAACATACATCTTTTCGTACTCCTCTTGGAGTCTATTGCTATACAGTCATGTCGTTTGGTCTCAAAAATGCTGGTGCAACTTACCAGCGGGCCATGAGTACTATCTTTCGTGATCATTTGTGAAAGACGGCTGAATGCTATATAGACGATATTGCTGTCAAAAGTCATATAAAGGAAGACCACATTCAAGACTTGAGAACTATATTCGATCTACTGCGCCAGCATCAACTTAAGATGAATCCCACTAAGTCATTCCTGGGAGTCTCTAGTGGCAAATTTTTTGGATTTGTCATTACCTCTAAAGGTGTACACGTTGATCCCGAGAAGATCAAAGCCATTCAAGAGATGCGTCCTCCACGCAACCTAAAAGAGCTACGAGGATTCCAGGGACGGCTTACGTACATCCGAAGATTTATCTCAAATCTCTCTGGACGCTGTAGACCGTTCACTCAACTCATAAAGAAAGGTGTGTCTTTTATTTAGACTGAAGAATGTCAACAAATATTTGAAGACATAAAGCTGTACTTGATGAACCCTCCAGCTCTAGTGCCCCCAGTCTCAGGAATACCCTTCCTGATGTATGTTCGAGCAATAGACCATTCACTAGGTGCTTTATTAGCTTAGAAGAATAAAGAAGGTCATGAACAGGCTATCTATTATCTTAGCCGTATAATGATTGGAGCTGAACATCGATAAACCCCAGTGGAAAAAATGTCTAGCTTTGATGTTTGTTGTTCAAAAGACGAGACATTATATCACTGGCCAAACTATTCATGTTATTTCTAGAGTTAACTCTCTCCGAGTCCTGATGAAGAAGCCCAGTACACTCAATTTCAGGCTTGCAACATGGGCCATATTGTTAGCACAATATGATATAGTTTATGTTCCTCAAAAGTCTGTTAAAGGTCAATCCCTTGCTGACTTTCTGGCAGCTCATCCAGTTCTCGAAACGTCTAAACTCTACGACGAGATTCCAGACGAAACTTTGGAGTCCAACATGATTTCAGAAGAAATTCTTACATGGCATCTATTCTTTGATGGTGCATCCAGAATCGGACCAAAAGGTGTTATTGTTGCTGGAGTTGGATTCGTCCTCGTCTCACCAGAAGGGTTAGCTATTCAAAGAGCTTATTCTTTAGATGAGTCGTGTTCCAATAATGTGGCTGAATACAACGCTCTATTCATTGGTCTCCAATTGGCTAAATAATTAGATATTGAGTATCTTGAAGTTTACGGAGACTCCAAACTGATTGTCAACCAAGTTAGAGGCACATACGAAGTTCGACATCAAGATCTGGTCACATATCATGATGCAGCGATCAGGATGGCTACTTCATTCAAAGGCTTCTTCATCGAGCATGTACACAGAGCGTGTAATACAGAGGCTGATGCTCTCGCTAATCTTGCAGCAATGTTAGCAATTCTCATAGGAAGGCAACAAATGATCGTCATCACTAATAGAGAGTTATTTTGCATCAAGAATAACTTAAATATTGAAGTCAACAACTCAAACATGGAATTCAACAATTCGGTTGAAATTTGTATTATCAGTGAAGATTCGAGGACTTCTTTCATAGACTTCGTGGTCCATGATATCTTACCCGAAGATGCTAAGGAGGCTACAACAATTCATCGGCGGTCACTCAGATTCTATTAAAATTATGCTACAAAGGCACTCTACCGATGAACGTTTGATGGCTTACTCTTACGCTATCTCACATAAGAGAAAGAAAAACAAATACTTCATAAAGCTCATGATGGTGTTTGTGGCGCACATCAACCTGGTCCTAAACTGCAGGATCGTATTCGCCGTATGGGCTACTATTGGCCCTCGATGGTATCTGATGCAATCGAGTATGCAAGGAAGTACCGAGCATGTCAAATTCATGCTGACTTCATCCATAAACTATCAGAATTTCCTCATCCGACGGCAGCATCATGGCCCTTTGAAGCTTGGGACATGGATGTCATTGGTCCTATTAACCCTCCCTCGTCTCGACGACATCGGTTCATATTGGCCATAACTGATTATTTCTCAAAGTGGGCTGAAGCTATACCACTAGCTGAGGTCAAGACAAGCAGTGTTATCAATTTTATTAAGCATCATGTGATCTACAGATTCGGTGTTCCTCGACAAATCATTTATGATAATGGGCCACAATTCATTAGTCAAAAATTCACTCGATTCTACGATGACAACAGAATCAATAATATTGCTTCTACAGCTTATAATCCTGTAGCTAACGGGTTGGCAGAAGCATTTAACAAGACCATCATCAAAATCCTTAAGAAGTTTGTTTCTACCAACAAACGGAACTGGAGTGAAAAGCTTGGAGAATGTCTGTGAGCTTACCATATTACTGTACGTACTCCTACAGGATGTACACCTTTCTCTTTGGTATATGGATGCGAGGTCGTCTTACCAAAGAAAATATAGATCCCTTCCCTACGGATTGCTATTGTCAATGAACTCACAACCGAAAACAATGATCGTCTGAGACTTAAGGAACTTGAAGCGCTTGACGAGAAATGGCTCCTAGCTCAACAACATATTGAGTTATACCAAGCTCGTCTATCAAAAGCCTTCAACCATAAAGTCAAAGTCCGAACATTTCAGAAAGGAGAACTAGTTCTAACCGTCAGACGTCCTATGGCAATGACGCACATGAGCAAAGGCAAATTCAAAGCGAAATGGGAAGAACCTTACGTTGTAAGCAAAGTTTTCTCTAACTGAGCTTATCAATTGACAAGTATGGATGGTCGAGTCGCCATGATGCTCATTAATGGTAAATTTCTCAAGAAATATCATGTTTGAAGACAAAAAGATATCAACACAGAGAATCAGAATGTAAATAAAATTCTTTTTATTGCATAGTTCAAACAAAAGGAAATACATAAAATCAACGAGGACCAGAGCCCTCCTGATCGAAGATAAATTTCCCAAGGAGCTCGAATACATTATTGTTGGACGACACCAACAATTCACATGCAGCTTTCCTCAGAGCTTCTTCCTCGGAAGTACTCCCAGGCTCTACCAGTTTAGCGAGAATGTCCTGCTTCTGTCCAGGAATAACCGAGCTTTCTCCTACTTCTGGCTGAGTAGGCGGTAGAGGCTCGTCGAAAGGAGTGTCGAGGGCGGCTTCGATCTTTGGGATGACTTTCGCCTCCTTAGGCATATCTTCTGAAGACATTTGCAAATAAAAGAAAAGGGGTGAATAATATTCTCAGCAAAGTTCCAAACTATTTATAGACAGAAAGGCTAAACATTCTGTCTCAGGAATCAAAACAACCTTTCCTCGAAAAGGCATGTTCGCTCATTCATCTCCTTTCATCTCGAGAAGAGGTCTTCATTTATTCTCTGTCTCGAGAACCAAAGCGACCTTTTTTCGAAAAGGCATACTTATTCACTCATTAATCTTTTTAAAGCCTACATTTATTATCGTTTATTTACTTTCTCATAAATAAAGCTACAGATAATAAATACTCAAAATCCTCCGTGGAGTCCATCCAAATCATCAATTCTGTCTTTTGAAACCCAGATGTTTTAAAAGGTATCTTTTCCTTATGATAAATCCATATTATCACAAATATCATCTTTTTAGACGTGATATCCTGTCTTTAAGTCCCAGCTGACTTGAAGATCATCAATAGAAAAATGAGTTCACGTCCACATTACCTCTGGATTCTATTTTCTATATCATCACATCAAATCAAGTCATAAAGGAGAGAAAAATTATTCTTTATTCTTTCTTTAAAAATATAGATACATCTTAATGGAAATCTATTACATCTCAAATTTGCATTCTAAATATAACAAATGGAGGTCTATTACATCTTTGGATCTTCTTGTTGGTGCCAGTTCCTTGCCGACTCAACCTGAAGCAGTGAGCCAGGCAACGAAATCAACTCTGGTCTTCTCTCTCTCAGAAAGACGAGAGGAGAACGACAGAGTGCAGCAGCTCGAAGAAAAGTTGTTGTCAATACAACTGGTGGAGAAAAGACGACCCTTCGTGAGAAGTAGGAACGATATCACTCTTGTGATACGATTCCTAGTTCTGTATCTCCACCATCCAACTCTCATGTATAAAGGCCCTTCCCACCATTTTAAGGAAGCCCTTTTTAACATGAAGAGTTCTGAGCTCTCTGATGTGCGTGTCAAAGTGGTTCAACTTCATAGCATCCAAGATCACCGATACCGGTTCTGGAAATTTTCGTCAGTTGGTCCCCTGCAAACATCAAAAAGAAGAGGAGAATACAGCAAATATTCTTCTCTTCTCGCAACTATTTATATGCAATTGAAGCTGAAACGTTATGTGCGTCCATAGGCGTATATTTCGGGAAGAAACGCCCCGTGTTTTTCGAAAGTTGATGTTGTCAAAACCGAGAAAGTACGGGATATATTAAGACAGTTACACAACAAAGATCACATATGCCCAAAATCGAGACGCATCAACATAGTTACGGGACAAAAAGTTCAAATGTGCCAGTATCTATAAAGTCAAACTGTTTTTCATTACATATTGAAAAGAAAAAATAGACAGACACTATAAGGCACTATGGCCATAATGTAAAAATGACGATCTTATGTCACGTCATTTTTTCTTTCCGCCATCAGCCTGACGCAAAGCAACGCTCAACTCCTCTATATTGTGGATCCCCGAGCGATACATCAGACGGAGGAATCTTTTCCTCTGTTCCAGTGTGCCACGATCTTCGGAAGACGATGGCCCACCTTGGGAACGAACGAAGACTGTTGGGGTCAAGCCAAAGCAGTTCAGGAAGTTCCTTGCCCTCAGGGACGGGTCGGCTTCCAGCAGATACGCCTTAGGCGCATAATTCAACTTTTCTTCAGATGCCTCGCCATCGACAGTGAGGTTCGCCTTCTTTTCATGCTCTCCTTGTGTGCCATGAGAATGAATGATGATAAAGGATTACAACCTCATGCCTATACATACAGTGAAGGTCGGCTCCCGCCGACTCTTTGCCTTCCTAGTAAATGGGCATATAACACTTAACGAGGGAGAAAGGAAAAAGATGTTTCAAAAAAGAGTGCCCCATAAATAGGTTCTTTGTTGGGAATGAACCGAGTGTTTAATGCTCTGTTCAGTCAAGTTGCGTGACAATCACATTGTGCCGCATTCAGCATGTGCAGCCATCAGGTTGCACAACAATCATGTTGTGTCGTGTCTTGCCGTGCAGTACATCAAAATTGTGCCCAAAATACAGTACAGATTTTGAACCGTCGCGTAACATGGGTCGACAGCAACCAAATCCTAAAAATGGAGGCACAAGTTATGAGTTGCATCCCACTCTAAAAAGAGTGTGTGCACGACGTTAGGAGCCGACCAAACCCTAAATAGGGTAATCGATGATCGGGTCTCTGATCAAGTGCTTACCTTCCATAGTCGAGTTGGCCATCTTCCGGCGTAATAAGGGTGGCGCTCACGTGGATGGCTCCGCCACAGTCTTTTATTTCTCGGCAGCAGAGTGCTTGGGTGCCATTGTTGTCGGTCGAAGCTCTCAAAGATCGGGAAGAAGGAGAAGAAGATAGGGTTTCTCTCGAGCAATCCCAAATGATGCGAAGAATGAAAAAACTCCAAAAGGGTACGGCTATTTATAGCCCAAACCGTTACGCAATCTATGCTGAAGAATCGGGCTCGAGTTGAATAGCTCAACCCAGACAAAATTAGCATGATTCAAAGTATTTCAAAACTTTGATGTATTTTCAAGTTTCAAAACTTTGAGGGGAGTCTTGTAGAGGCTAAAAATCAAGCTATGCCACCTATTAAAGTATGCAATCATCAGGTGGCGCCAAATAATTATGTTGCGCCAGATCATTAAGTTGTGTAACATCAGGTTACGCAACATCAGGTTGTACCAACATCAGGTTGCGCAGGCGACAGGTTGCGCGAGCGCCACGTGGCACACTTTCTCGAAAAGTTGTAAGGGCATCATCATTGCCTGACAACTGATAGCACGTATATCAAAGAAAATCCGTTCGAATCTCGCACAACGTGGAGGTCGAGAAGATTTTGTCAGCATGTAATTAATACTGACAGCTGGCTCGCGCAAGTCATTGTGTGGCACGAGAATTAATCAGTACAGCACAGAAGACCAAGTCAAAGGTGCCAGTTATTGAGTTGCGCCCATGCGCAACTTGGCTAGTTGGCGCCACTTGATCAACTTTTATTTTAGAAGCATGGTGACGTGGCGCGCATGCCACTAACTTCATAGAACGTGCCCACTATACTGTCCACGACCACGCGTATCTCAATCAAACGATGCCACGCATCCACAGCAGTTAGTGCAACCGCTCGCGCAAGTGAATAGGAGGCGCGCAACCTGAAATACGCACAACCCAGAATAACTGCTAAACAGTATTTCAAGAACTTTATAAATCGAGTTTCAAATCAATCTCAAAGGATAACTAATGATCATAATCTCCTGCTAAAGTGCTGTTGCATCCTCGAGAGGCTCGTGTCTTCGATATCACATCATGCAAGGGATAAAGTGATCGTCTTCTTATCTGTTTCCTACAGTTGTACTTTCCCAAAAATCAATTGTACTCTTGTACTCTTTTTCTCAGATTGTAATAAAAACTTTTTGTTTTTGCAAACAAAATAATGGTTAAAATACAAAAAATAACCTAAAACATAAATATATATAGTTTTTGCCTTTAAATATCATTTTCTATATAAGAATATATTTTTGCTATATAATTAATTATTTTGAAACTAAATTTATCAATTAATGATAATAGTATAATTATGGCAATAGTGAAATTATAATTGAAAAAACAAACTTAATACAACATTATTCTTAATTAACGTAGTCGATAATTCTAAATCATTAATCTAACAATTAACGTTAATCATCTAATTAAAATGCTAATAATTATTATCGAATCTAAATAGGAAACTGACTAAAATAGCTATTCCGGAACAGGAATGGTCCTGTGAATTTAACAGAAGGTTGCGGGGTTAACGAAGGCTGTGACGGAGCACCGAGGGGATGCCTCGGACTCAGAATGCATGTGGGCACGGGTACGGGCACGGGCATGGACGCGGACACGTGCACACGGAAAGAATGCAAAAAATGGTGACGCACGGAAGGCGCACGGGACAGCAGGACGGCGGCGGGAAGCCACGCGGAGGGGCGGTGACGGCTGCTGGCGCCTCGGGACGGCGGCGGGGAGTCTCCTGGAAGGCTGCGTCGGGTAGGGGCCTCGGGACAGCGGCGAGTAGCCGTGCGAAAGGCTGCGCCGGGCGGGGCCTCAGGACAGTGGCAGGGAGCCGCTGATGGCATGCGCGGGCGGACGCTGACGCGTGCGAGCGAACGGCAGGGGGCCACCGACAGTCGCGGAAGGACGACAGGGGGTCGCCGGCGGTCGCTGAAGGCGACGGTCCGGGAAGGCGGCTGCGGGCGTCGGTTCGGTCGAAGTGCGGCAGAAGCGTGGCAATGGCGGTGTCGATGTGACCGAGATGTCACGGGGAGTGCAGGGATGGCTTCAGTTTTGGGAACAGATGAGTAGGGAAGAAGATATTAGGAAAATTAAGATTGGAGAGTTTGGGATGTTCTGTGAATGGAGGAGAGTTCTGAGATACTTACATGAGGAAGATGGGAGACATGGGGCTTCCCGCGGAGTGCGTGGATCAGAGGGAGAACCAGGGTGAGAGGGGAATGGGTATGTCATGGGTTTCGGGTTTGGGCTTGGGTTTTGGTAGCTAAGTATTGGGCTTAAGTTACGGGTTTCGGCATTGGGCTCTCAATTCAATTAATAAAACATGCAATAATAAATACACAAAATCATGGGCTTCATAACCTTCCCTCCTTAGAAAATTTCGTCCTCAAAATTTTAACCAATAAAGAAAGAGAGGGATAGAACATACCTAAAAAAGATGAGGATACTTCTCCCTCATCTCGTCCTCTCGCTCCCAGGTAGCCTCGCTTGGGGAATGATGATGCCAAGCTATCTTGACTAGTGGGATCACCGCGCACCTCAATCTCTTCTCTATACGATCTATATCTCTACTGGTTGCTCTGGCACGGTGAAGCTAGGTCCAACTTCCAGTTCTAAATGATCCACCACGTGGCTCGGGTCCAGTACGTAACGCCTCAGCTGCGATACGTGGAAGACATTGTGCATGCCTTCGAGACTGGGTGGTAAAGCCACTTTGTATGCTACTTATCCAATCCTACTCAGTACCTTAAACGGACCAATATAACGGGGACTCAGCTTTCCAGCTTGGCCAAATCTGTTTGTGCCTTTGGTAGGTGAAATTCTGATAAATACCTGATCTCCTGCCTCAAACTCCAAGATTTGACGCCTACTCTCCGCCCAATGCATTTGGCGATCCTTTGTAACCCTCAGCGTCTCTCAGATCATCTTCATCTTCTCAGCGGCACCTGTAACCATCTCTAGCCCCAATATGAGTCGATCTCCAACGTCGTCCCATGCTAATGGAGTGCGGCAATGACGTCTGTATAACACCTCAAACGGTGTCATCTGATTGCTGGCCTGATAGCTATTGTTGTAGGAAAACTCAACCAGGTGCAGTAATCTTTCCAAGATCTTCCAAACTGTAAGACGCATGATCTCAACATATCCTCAAGCGTCTGAATAGTTCTTTCGAGACTGGCCGTCGGTCTGCGAGTGGTATGTCGTACTGAACTTTAGCTATGTGCCCAAGCTTTCCTGCAGGCGCTTCCAGTAATGTGAAGTGAACTGGGTATCCCTGTTAGATACAATGCTGACTGGAACTCCATGAAGTCGGTATATGTTCCGCATGTAGAGAGCTGCTAGCCTTTCGGTAGATAAACCAACTTTAAAAGGAATAAATTGGACAGACTTGGTCAGTCTGTCCACAATTACCCAGATAGCATCCTTCCTTCCTTGGGACCTGGGTAATCCTGTTACAAAAACCATGGTGATATGTTCCTATTTCTACTCCGGAATGGAAAGCGGTTGTAACAAACCTGCTAGCCTCTGACGATCTGCCTTCACTTGCTGGCAGATCAAGCACTTGGAGACAAATTCTGTCACGTCTCGCTTCATTCCAAGCCACCATATATGTTCCCACATGTTCTTGTACATCTTGTTTTCTCCTAGGTGTATAGAATGCTACGACTGATGTGCCTCCTTCATCATCTCATTCCTCAGTTCGCCAGTCGGCACGCAAAGCCTCTTGCCATGCCTCAAAGCTCCAACTCCAGCTATGGAAAATCCTTCAAGTGTTCCAGCTAATACTCGATCTCTCAACTTGCATAGAGTCTCATCCTGGAACTGAGTCCCCTTGACTTTGCTGATTAGGCTGGACTGCACTTGTAGTTGCATCATGGAGGAGTCCACGCCTGGTACAATTTCTTCTTTACTAACCTTTAACATTATTGCTTCTAGTAGCACAATCTCCAACTCGAGCTTCTCCATGTCCTCTAGAAGGTGTCGGTTCTTCGTTAAAAACATAGCCATCGGGTACCTGCTAAGTGCATCAGCAACGATATTTGCCTTACCCTGATGGTACTCCAGGTTGATATCAAACTCCTTCATAAGCTCCAACCATCGCCTTTGGCGCATGTTGAGCGCCTTCTGAGTAAAGACATACTTGAGACTTTTATGGTCTGTGTATATGTCTACCTTCTCGCCATAAAGATAATGCTTTCAAAGCTTCAGGGCGAAGATGACTGCTGCTAGCTCCAGGTCATGCATCGAGTAGTTTTTCTCATGATTCCGTAATTGTCGGGAAGCATAGGCAATTACCTTACCATGTTGTTGTAGCACACAGCCCAATCCTTTGTCAGCAGCATCGTTGTAGATAGAGAATCCGCCTGATCCTGATGGTAGCGTCAATATAGGCATTGTTTTCAACCTTCTCTTTAGTTCCTCGAATGACGTATGGCATGTTTCAATCCAAAAAAAACTCTTCGTTCTTTCTGGTTAGCTTTGTCATAGGCTCAAAAATCCTTACGAAGTCCTTCACGAACTTTCTGTAATATCCTGCCAAGCCTAAGACGCTTCTGATCTCCGCAACCGAACTGGGGGTTATCCAAGACTCCAGTGCTGCTATCTTCTTAGGATCCACAGATACCCCTTCTCCTGTGATAACATGTCCAAGAAATTTTCTAAGAAAAATTCACACTTGGATAGCTTACCATACAGCTTCTCCTTCCTCAAAGTCTCCAATACTATCCACAAGTGCTTCTTATGCTCTTCTTGGGTCTTCAAGTTGTGAGCACCCTGAATTTCGGGTTGATTTTTTTTTCTGATTGATTGGTTTCGATAAATAATTTATTCTGTTATTTTTTTTCTTAAGTGTACTTTTCCGTGCCTTTGATATTTGGAGTGTCAGGGATGTTCAACTCTGGAAATCTTCTTCACGAGTTTTGGAGTGGACAGGATTACCTTCATGATGGTATATAGTGTCCCTCTCAAACTTGTTCCCTTGTGCTCTTTTTGCTTCACAGAACTTCGGGTCGATTTAGACCATTTGATTATTAATTAATTTTCCCACTCTTTTCCTTGATCATTTTTAGCACGTTACCGTGACTTTTCATTTGGGAGCACAAGACCAGTCAGTTTCTTGAAACCAACTTCTCATGCATGATCTACTCGAGACGTTCGTCACCCATGACCTTCGTGTCCCAGTCAGACATGTCATTTTGTGCTCTATTTGCTTCGTATAACTTTCCTGACACGTGACCCGATTTTATTTCACCCCACGGTGTCACATTCATTTTCCAACTTGATTTGTGGGTACCCTGTCGACCAAAACCTGTCAGCCCTAATTATGGACATGGCCCATATTGAGCCTACTGTCCGCATGTCACTTGTGTCCCATTTATTGGAATCCCCATGTGCTACTTATTTACCCATGATCATCAACACCTATTTTTATTCGATGTTTGTACAATGTCCGGTTTTGATCCAACCCGGCTCGACTGAACCCAGCTCCAGCTTCATATTATCCTCTCTTATGACATCCTCACTTTCCTCGTCCAAAAATAATATTAAATACATTGTTTACCTATTTCAATATTTATTGGAATTTTCATTTATTGAAAATCCCTATAGGATAACCTATTTTTCCCTATATTTAACCATAGCCTTTTGATTCTCCTAATTAAATCCTATCCATCCATTTTCACATGACAACTCCCCAACCCCTTTCTCACATATGGCCGGCCCTAACCCTAAGACTTCATTTTTTCTCTCTCTTTCCTCTCTCATTTAATGGCCAGTTATTATCTCTCTCTCCCACTCTATTCTTTTTTCCTTCACACACAACTACACCACAATAGCAGCTCCAACAGTCCTCACACACCCGAACTCCTCCCAGAGCCAACCCATGGCCAAGCTCGACCACCTTCGGCATGGCCGAGCCACCGGCCTCCGCCACCGTCGGCCACCCACAGCACCTCTCCTCCTCCTTCTTCCTCCTCCTCTTCATATCATCATCACTACCACCACTCTAACCACCAACCGCCACCGCCCAGTCAACCACCCACAGTACCCTAGGCTGTCCTCCCATGGTGGCTACCGTCCTCAGGGATGCGCCTACGAGGCGATTCGCGCGTTTCGCACGAAGTCCCGTCGTGACGCGCGCGGAATCAAGTCTGTTTTGGCGCCCCGTCGCAGCAACTTCGCACGCATTTTCCCAGAAATTTGACCGTTGGATCGGTGATTTCTTCGCTCCGTCACAATCTCGGTATATCCACCTTCACTCATGTCAATTTTTGTTCGTTAATTTTATCGTTTGATACATCAAAACCGGCCACCAAGATGACCGTTTAAATTGTATTAAATTTGGACAGTTTCGCGGGGTCAACTTCGTCAGCTTGTACCTCCTCCACCGCAGCTCCTTTTTGTGTGCTACCAGTTCCTATGCGAATCTGGTATAACCCTCTTACTACCCCTCCAGTTTCGTTTTATTATGAGCTTGTTTGATTGGTTGAATTCGACGCCAAAGTTGGTCGTCCGAATTCATAATTTCCAACTTGTAAAATTCTATTTTTGAACACGAGACTCCAGATTTCATTTCTGACACCACCATTAGACTTGTGGCGTCGTTCTGGCTTATTTTCATATAAAATTTGTTAGATTTGAAGAACGTGGGCCCCGGCATATTTTTCGGTACAAAATGGGTCCCACATTTTGGGTCAACGGGACTTTTTGACACCGGCTCATCAGAATCCAATTTCGGATATACCGTTGAGTTTGTATCATCATTCTGGACTCGTTGACATATAATTTGCTAGATTTTGGTGGACATTGGATCCGCCATGCATTTTGGTGCAAGTCGGATACCAATATCCGGGTCAACAGGTCATTTTGAGATCGGCTCATCGAAATCTAATTTCGGATATACCGTTGAGTTCGTATCGTCATTCTAGACTCGTTGACATGTAGTTTGCTGAGTTTTGAGAACATTGGCTCCGGCACGCATTTCCGTGCAAATTGGAATTCTAATTTCTGGTCAACGGACCAAATTGAGATCGGGTCAACGGAATCCAATTCTGGAGATACCATTGGGTTCGTATCGTCATTCTGGTTTCGTGGACATATAATTTGTTATATTTTATAGACTAATTTTCTTGCACATTTTTCGGTGCAAAACGGCTCCGACACGGACACCGTTTTGACCCGAAATTATCTTTTTGCCCTTGTGTCCAAATTGGACCGATGGGTAGGCTATCCTAGCTGATTTGACCATTCTGGACACGTTGGTGATGTTTATTTCATCGTTCGACAATGTTTGTTGATAATTTCTCTGAGTTTAACTTTTTATAATTAATTAATAATTAATTCTTATAACGTTCGTATTTCGGGATTAGTACAACGAAACTGAGATCAGTCAATTCCAGGGATCTCACATCGCTGAAATTGACAAGTTGGACACGTGGATCACTATAATAAGATTATCAACTGTACCGTTGATCATCTCATCTCGATTGCGTGTCGTAAGTTTCGACGTACGAATAACGAAGTACACTTTATATCTTTAATAACTAGACTAGAATGGACCATGTTTGACCAGAGTTGACCAGTTGATCCAAAGTCAACTGTAAGTCAACACTTGACCTAGTTTGACTAAATTATTGACCGGAGTTGACCTAGAGTTGTTTTGACTTAGAAGAACCTAGGATAATATAGATTGCTTGTAGAGTTTCATTTATTACAACTTGAACACCTTGTAACCTGTATTACTTTAAATAGGACTTTGTGGCTTCAGTTGGACCCTCTATACTTATCAGCTGTTCAGGTTATCATGCGAGTACATTCTCTGATCATTTCATATCATGTTTAGGATTATATTTCCTGCTTTAGACTATCTTACTTGATGTTGACACTTTGGTAACACGGATTGGTACTATATGGATCCCTTCATGAGATGTTATCCCTCTCGAGAGCATCAGATACTTTTGTCATGTGTGTTTCACTTACATCACGCATCATATGCTTCTATCATCATGAATCATCGGGAATCAGCTAGTGACTCATGTAACCTCATGATCACCGAGCCTTCACGAATCAATTCATGAATCACCCTATACGGGTAGTAGTTTAGTCATGAATCTTAATATAACTTGATTGGATCCTTGTGTATTGATAGGGGTACGGGAGAGTATGAATGGTCATGTGAATAAATATCCAAAGTAGTGTAGTCATGAATCACTCTTAGTGTAGTCATGAATCAGTCCTAAGCCATTCACATGTTCATCTGTACTCTAAATCACTAGCACTGTCTCTCTTTATATATATCATAGATATTTACTTACAGTCTCTATTTTACATTATGCTATTTCTTCAGATCTTGTATTTTATTCTCTAGCATGATTACATTTCCTTTCCTGTTATGACTTGTTGAGATGTATTGTGCTCGCTCCAGTCCTGACTGGACCTGTTGATAAATTTTACAGATAGCCTGGAGGTTGCCTGCTAGCCTAGAGGAGACACTTAAGAGGTTGTTTAGATAGTTATTTCATTTGTCTGGAGTTGTATTTACTTTAAGGATTACTGTATTTTGAGATTTGAGATGTATTTCTGGGTTTGTGTATTTTAGACACTTAGATTTCTCTCTGTTGTATCTCTTTTGGATTTCATGTTTTATCTATCCTTATCATACTCTACCTTAGATGTGATTGAGACTGTATCTGCTATGTCACCCCCATTCGGGGAGTATAAACTGCTTAGCATATTATTGTTAGATGTTGTGACCTAGGACAGCGTTCTACCGTCGACACTGCGGCGTAGGCTGGACGTTGTTACGTTCTCGTACCCTAACAGTGGGTGCGGGTCAAGACACGTTTTTAGTGGTGGCCCATGCAGGTCGAGTTTGTGTAGTGGTATTCGAACTAGAGTACCACTGCAGCCTGCAGTAGGATTAGGATATATTTTGAAGGTACTCAATCACAGTTAGGATCCCTTGAGAGATTCCTGGGACGACCCTTGAGAATCTTATTTTAACTTCGATTTGAAAACTCTTTTTCCCTTAATTTGATTTATCTTTACTTTCTATTGTTGAATTTGATTTTGATGGATTATTGTTGAATTTGAGTTTGTATTTATTGATTTTGATGAATGATTGTTGAATTTTGAATCTTGATGTTAGCTGTAGCATCCGAGTTTGTATTTATATGATTTGAAGGATTTTTGTTCATTTTTGAATCTTGATGTTCGTTGATAAATTTGATTTGATTTTTGGGTATTCATTGTTGATTTAATTTAATTTTGGCAAGATAAAATTATATGGACAAGGTCATCTAAGTTATGGAATCTAGTCTTCTATAGTCATATTAGCCAGCATGGTGAGGACATATAGTTTGACTTGGATATATTTCTCGGGTGTGGGAATTTAAGATTTTCGCAGCCAAGCTAGCGGCATCGCGAAAATGTTAAATACCATGATTCTAGAGGTATGTGCCTAAGTCGAGGACTCTGTGATTATCGTAGCCTTGCTTACTAGTATGACGAGGATTTAGAGTATCATGATCTTGGATAGACGCATATGATTATCAGATTGTACCTTAAATACTTTTGAACATATTTTGCTACTTTTGTTTCAGTCCTTCAAAAAGAAAAGAATTATTATTTGTTTTGTTTTGTTTTACTTCTCATTATTTAACCTTGGGGTAGCTTTAGCTGTTTTCATAAACCTTGTGTAACTTCTTACCATAAATTTCTTCTTAATACAATGAATCAATGATTCTGCTAGACTTATTTTGGATTTGAAATTTCAGCTCTGGGTTTCCAAAATGGTTCCTTCTTTTAAACAGATAAGCAAAACAGATTATTTTTTTTCGTTATTTCTTTCTTGCTATTATTCTTGTATTAAATAATAATAATAAAACTGTCTTGATTACGTCAATCACCTGCTTTGCGATCTTGGTAGGAATCTAAATGTTGGTCTTAACGTAGAATTAAATTTTATATTGGGACATGAGAATATAGATATAGTGGACACAGACATTTTGCCTGATACGTATGCATGCTACACTTTGATTCCACCTATCTAAATACATATTAATATGTCGTTGATGTTTAAATTGTCAAAACCCTAATGTTTCTGGTTCTCTGCTTTTTCCAGTTTAAATTCGTAATTTAAATATATATAAATTTTATGTTATTAGTTTTGTCTATATGACTGCACATGTATGATATCTACAGTGTTTCAATTTTTAGAAAAATTGGTTAAGTTATGTTAAATTTATCCAATCTAAGACTGTGTACATATTAACCCTTGGTACGGGATTCCAAATGTTTAGTTCAAATTGCTATTTTATTTTCTTAAATGTAATGTTTTGAGCTATATACCTTGTGGTATGTAGGGATATAAATTTAGGTTTCATATTCTTACATGTTAGGTTGTGATAAACATTGGGTTGGTTTGATGTTCGAATTTCTCCAAAATCCTAAAACTGAATATATGTTAACATTTTTACATTGATTTCAAATGTTTAGTTCAATTTCAGAGTTAATATGTAATATTGAACTGTATGCATAGATAAATGTGTGGATAGTATGTTAGGGTTTCATTTCTATCATGTTAGGATGTATTAGGACCATTGAGATTGGTTGCGATGTTCAAAACCCTAAAATCTGAAACTGCGTTATGTTCATATTACACTGCTTTAAATGTTAGCTCATTTCAGATTTTGTATGTAAATGCTGAACTAAAACTGGATTTAACCTTTTAATACTAAGCTATAACCCTGTACAAGGACACACACACACACCCTAACTTAGTATACACTGTCATGTAACCTAACTTTTCCTCTCTATGTTATGATCATGTACCTGTATAGATATATATAGAGTTTATGCATACATGTTATAACGATATAGATACATAACTAAGTCTCTACCTTTATATATATATATATATATATATTTTATATATATATATGGTTAGCCATGCATGTTATGATTAAATAGGTTGTGTATTGTAGGTTGTTAACCCATATGCCATGAGTAGTGTAACAGGATAGCTATTGTTTTGAAGTCCAAATCCTCATATACACTTTCATGTATATTCACGTACACACACGCCTACTATCTAACCATATGAACATGTCCCCATACACATAATGCTAGCTTTTTCCTCTCTAACGCTCTCTATATTATATATTGTGATCGGATTTCAATGTAATCGGCTTTCGTTAATTAAAGTCGTGACGTTGGTTTTCTTGGGATAGTACCCCTTTTAGATGATTGGTAGTTACCTTTCTTTATTTTTTTTATGAGTACCAGTTTTCATATAGGATGGTAGACCGCCTTACAGTTTGATGATTTGTTATTTCTATAACTTTTCTATTTTAGCACCCTGGATTGCTTGTGTGTTTTGATACCCTATAACCATTTTGGTTAGCATGACTAGTATACCTAGATGAGACTTAACTATCACTGTATGACATGACCCTGTATGTCGTCCTTTTGATCACATGATTTGTTTTAATCTGGGACTTTGATTGTGGGGGTTTGACCTAGAGGGAGTACGAACATTTTAATTTCGAGGACGAAATTTTTATAAGGTGGGTAGGATGTGAGCACCCTGAATTTCGGGTTGATTTTTTTTTTTCTGATTGATTGGTTTCGATAAATAATTTATTCTGTTATTTTTTTCCTAAGTGTACTTTTTCGTGCCTTTGATATTTGGAGTGTCAGGGATGTTCAACTCTAGAAATCTTCTTCACGAGTTTTGGAGTGGACAGGATTACCTTCATGATGGTATATAGTGTCCCACTCAAACTTGTTCCCTTGTGCTCATTTTGCTTCACAGAACTTCGGGTCGATTTAGACCATTTGATTATTAATTAATTTTTCTACTCTTTTCCTTGATCATTTTTAGCACGTTACCGTGACTTTTCATTTGGGAGCACAAGACCAGTCAGTTTCTTGAAACCAACTTCCCATGCATGATCTACTCGAGACGCTCGTCACCCATGACCTTCGTGTCCCACTCAGACACGTCATTTTGTGCTCCATTCGCTTCGCACAACTTTCCTGACACGTGACCCGATTTTATTTTACCGCACGGTGTCACATTCATTTTCCAACTTGATTTGTGGGTACCCTGTTGACCAAAACCTGTCAGCCCCAATTATGGACATGGCCCACATTGAGCCTACTGTCCGCATGTCACTTGTGTCCCATTTATTGGAATCCCCATGTGCTACTTATTTATCCATGATCATCAACACCTATTTTTATTCGATGTTTGTACAATGTCCGGTTTTGATCCAACCCGGCTCGACTGAACCCAGCCCCAGCTTCATATTATCCTCTCTCATGACATCTTCACTTTCCTCGTCCAAAAATAATATTAAATACATTGTTTACCTATTTCAATATTTATTAGAATTTTCCTTTATTGAAAATCCCTATAGGATAACCTATTTTCCCCTATATTTAACCATAGCCTTTTGATTCTCCTAATTAAATCCTATCCATCCATTTTTACATGACAACTCCCTAACCCCTTTCTCACATGTGGCCGACCCTAACCCCAAGACTTCACTTTTTCTCTCTCTTTCCTCTCTCATTTAATGGCCAATTATTATCTCTCTCTCTCTCCCACTCTATTCTTGTTTCCTTCACACACGACTACACCACAACAGCAGCTCCAACAGTCCTCACACACCCGAACTCCTCCCCGAGCCACCCTATGGCCAAGCCCAGGCCGACCACCTCCGGCGTGGCCGAGCCACCTGCCTCCGCCACCGTCGGCCACCCACAGCACCTCTCCTCCTCCTTCTTCCTCCTCCTCTTTATATCATCATCACTACCACCACTCTAACCACCAACCGCCACCGCCCAGTCAACCACCCCACCGCCGCTCCGCTGTGCCAAGCCACCACTCCGTCGAGCCAGGCCATGGCGCAGCCCGCAGTCAGCAGCAGTAGCTGCAACTGCAGCAGTCGCGCGCCTCTTTGTCGCACGAGCGACGCAGCGCCGCCGCCGGCCGCACACTGGCGTAGCCGACCCCCCATGGCCGGGTGCACCTTAGGCTGTCCTCCCATGGTGGCCACCGTCCTCCGGGATGCGCCGTCGAGGCGATTCGTGCGTTTCGTACGAAGTCCCGTCGTGACGCACGCGGAATCAAGTTCGTTTTGGCGCCCCGTCGCAGCAACTTCGCGCACATTTTCCCGGAAATACGACCGTTGGATCGGCAATTTCTTCGCTCCGACACAATCTCGGTATATCCACCTTCACTCATGTCAATTTTCGTCCGTTAATTTTATCGTTTGATACATCAAAACCGGCCACCAAGATGACCGTTTAAATTGTATTAAATTTGGACACTTTCGCGGGGTCAACTTCGTCAGCTTGTACCTCCGCCACCGCAGCTCCTTTTGGTGTGCTACCAGTTCCTATGCGAAGCTGGTATAACCCTCTTACTACCCCTCCAGTTTCGTTTCATTGTGAGTTTGTTTGATTGGTTGAATTCGACGCCAAAGTTGGCCGTCCGAATTCGTAATTTCCAACTTGTAAAATTCTATTTTTGAACACGGGACTCCAGATTTCATTTCTGACACCACCATTAGACTTATGGTGTGGTTCTGGCATGTTTACATGTAAAATTTGTTAGATTTCGAGAATGTGGGTCCTGGCACGTTTTTCGGTGCAAAGTGGGTCCCACATTCTGGGTCAATAGGACTTTTTGATGCCGGCTCATCAGAATCCAATTCCGGATATACCGTTGAGTTCGTATCGTCATTCTAGACTCGTTGACATATAATTTGCTAGGTTTTGGTAGAGATTGGATCCGGCACGCATTTCGGTGCAAGTCGGATACCAATATCCGGGTCAACAGGTCATTTTGAGATCGGCTCATCAGAATCCAATTTCGGATATACCATTGAGTTCATATCGTCATTCTGGACTCGTTGACATATAGTTTGCTGAGTTTTGAGAACATTGGCTCCGGCAAGCATTTCCGTGCAAACCGGAATTCCAAGTTCTGGTCAACGGACCAAATTGAGATCGGGTCAACGGAATCCAATTCTGGAGATACCGTTGGGTTCGTATTGTCATTCTGGTTTCGTGGATTTATAATTTGTTATATTTTATAGACTTGTTTTCTTGCACATTTTTTGGTGCAAAATAGCTCCGACACGGACACTGTTTTGACCCGAAATTACCTTTTTGCCCTTGTGTCCAAATTGGACCGATGGGTAGGCTATCCTAGCTGATTTGACCATTCTGGACACGTTGGCGATGTTTATTTCATCGTTCGACAATGTTTGTTGATAATTTCTCTGAGTTTAACTTTTTTATAATTAATTAATAATTAATTCTTATAATGTTCGTATTTCGGGATTAGTACAACGAAACTGAGATCAGTCAATTCCAGGGATCTCACATCGCTGAAATTGACAAGTTGGACACGTTGATCACTATAATAAGATTATCAACTTTACCGTTGATCATCTCATCTCGATTGCGTGTCGTAAGTTTCTACGTACGAATAACGAAGTACACTTTATATCTTTAATAACTAGACTAGAATGGACCCTGTTTGACCAGAGTTGACCAGTTGACCCAAAGTCAACTGTAAGTCAACACTTGACCTAGTTTGACTAAATTATTGACCGGAGTTGACCTAGAGTTGTTTTGACTTAGAAGAACCTAGGATAATATAGATTTCTTGTAGAGTTTCATTTATTACAACTTGAACACCTTGTAACCTGTGTTGCTTTAAATAGGACTCTGTGGCTTCAGTTGGACCCCTATACTTATCAGCTGTTCAGGTTATCAGGCGAGTACATTCTCTGATCATTTCATATCATGTTTAGGATTATATTTCCTGCTTTAGACTATCTTACTTGATGCTGACACGTTGGTAACACGGATTGGTACTATATGGATCCCTTCATGAGATGTTATCCCTCTCGGGAGCATCAGATACTTTTGTCATGTGTGTTTCACTTACATCACGTATCATATACTTCTATCATCATGAATCTTCGAGAATCAGCTAGTGACTCATGTACCCTCATGATCACCGAGCCTTCACGAATCAATTCATGAATCACCCTATACGGGTAGTAGTTTAGTCATGAATCTTAACGTAACTTGACTGGATCCTTGTGTATTGATTGGGGTACGGAGGAGTATGAATGGTCATATGAATAAATATCCAAAGTAGTGTAGTCATGAATCACTCTTAGTGTAGTCATGAATCAGTCCTAAGCCATTCACATGTTCGTCTGTACTCTAAATCACTAGCACTGTCTCTCTTTATATATATCATAGATATTTACTTACAGTCTCTCTTTTATATTATGCTATTTCTTCAGATCGTGTATTTTATTCTCTAGCATGATTACATTTCCTTTCCTGTTATGACTTGTTGAGATGTATTGTGCTCGCTCCAGTCCTGACTGGACCTATTGATAAATTTTACAGATAGCCTGGAGGTTGCCTGCTAGCCTAGAGGAGACACTTTAGAGGTTGTTTAGATAGTTATTTCATTTGTCTGGAGTTGTATTTACTTTAAGGATTACTGTATTTTGAGATTTGAGATGTATTTCTGGGTTTGTGTATTTTAGACACTTAGATTTCTCTCTGCTGTATCTCTTTTCGATTTCATGTTTTATCTATCCTTATCATACTCTACCTTAGATGTGATTGAGACTGTATCTGCTATATCACCCCCATTCGGGAAGTATAAAATGCTTAGCATATTATTGTTAGATGTTGTGACCTAGGACAGCGTTCTACCGCCGACACTGCGGCGTAGGCTGGGCGTTGTTACGTTCTCGTACCCTAACAGTGGGTGCGGGTCGTGACACAAGTAGATCAGAATGTCATCGATAAAGACAACAACAAACTAGTCCAAGTACTCATGGAAGACCTTGTTCATGAGATTCATGAATACGGCTGGGGCATTTGTCAGTCCGAAGGGCATGACCAATAACTCATATTGCCCATACTTAGTGTTGAATATCGTCTTCGGAATATCCTCCTCTCGTACTTTGACCTGGTGATATCCCGACCTGAGGTCAAACTTCGAGTAAACCTTTGCTCCACTCAGCTGATCGAAAACGTCATCGATCATGGGCAGAGGATACTTGTTCTTGATGGCGATGTTGTTCAATGCCCGATAATCTATGTACATCCGTACGGTTCAATCCTTCTTGGACACGAATAAAACTGGTGACCTCCAGGATGAAGCTCCATCTCTGATAAATTCCTGGGCCTTGAGCTCATCAATCTGGTCATTTATCTCCTTAGCCTTCTTGGGGTTGACTCTGTAGCTTCTCTGTAAAATAGAGAAAGAGCCAGGTACTAGATCGATTGTGAACTCTACGTCTCGATCAGGGGGTAATTCGGGAAGGTTGTCGGGGAAGACATCTTGGAATTCTGCTATCCGGAGATGAGGGGGTCCGGAATATTCTGTGATAGAGGTGTAGGAGACACACCCTATGCTCTCTAGTGCTCAAGCTACTTCAAACTCAGGTCCTCCAGGTGGACTAAAGATAATACAACCCCGATGACAGTCTATCAGGACGTATTACTTGCCCATCCAGTCCATTCCTATGACTACATCATAGTTAGGGAAAGGCATAACTAAAATGAGTGCTAGAAAGGTATGAACTGAGATGGTGATGGGACAAAAGTCTCTGTGATAGGGATAGGTCCCCCTCCCGTCATTACTTTACAGATCAACTTACTACACCCTACATCTATATGGTATGCAGTAATGAAGTCTGATGATATAAAATTGTGTGATGGTCCAGAATCAAATAAAGCTAAAACTGGGTGCGAATGTAATAAAATGGCACATATGATGACATCTTCTTCAGTTTTCGGCTCTACTTCTGTCTCCTCAACGGCCAAGGCAAAAGCTTGCTCGGCCCTGTATTGGTTCTAGCGCTGCTGCTGCTGGGTAGGTAGTGGACCTTTCTGCTGTCCAGTTCCAGTTCTGTTGAATGCAGTAGGACAGTCCCTGACCTTGTGGATAGAAGACCCACAAGCAAGGCAGTGTCCTAGCTTTTTCCTACAGATCTCTGCTGCATGCCCGGGCCTCTTGCAGTAGGTGCAGTTCTTCGATTGGTTCTACTGGGGTACTTTGTGCTGCTGTTGTTGTTGCTGGTGAGAGGACCTGTTATTGTTGTTGTTGTTGTTGTTATTGGGCCCCTTATAGTTGCCTTGGTGGTTGCTGCTGGATCCTGGGTGCTCCTTTTTGGATCAGGTAGACGAACTGGCCTCCACATCTTGGGACACCTTCAGCATTTTGTCGTATGTTCTTGCTCCATTGGCGGCAACCATGGTACGGATTTCTTCCTGCAGTCCGTGCTGAAACTTTTGGGCATGCTCCCCAGTCTGCTACCAGACGGGGTGCAAACCTGTCGAGCCGGTTGAACTCGCGGCGTACTTTTCTATGGTACAATCCCCTTGCTTTAAGTCATGAAACTACCTTCCCATGGCTTCTAGGGCAGCTTCCGGGAAGAACTTCCTCTTAAACTGCTTCATGAAGGAATGCTAGGAGGTTCCTCCAGTCTAGAATCTGGGCTCATTCTTGTACCATATGTTGGCTAGATCCCGAAGCTGTGAGCTACAACCTCTACCATAAGGTTGGCTAGGATTTGAGCGACGCTGAGGAGTCGCTCTATGTCGTCAAGTCATTCATCCGCGTATATGAGGCCTTCAGTTCCCTTGAAAGGCTGCTGATCCATCTTCTTAAAACTTTTAATATTCCCAACTTTCTCCTGGATAATAGACTGCCAGTTAGAATTATATTTCTCTAATAAAACATAAAACTTATCAATTTTACTTATCTTACCTTTGCAGACCTCTGTTCCACCTATGATGAGTCCAGCGCTGCCATAGCGATATTATGGGCATTCTCCATACCCTCCCTCATAATAGCGATTTGTTCGTGATTTGCTTCTGCTTGAGCCCTCTGGGCCTCAAGTACTCCCCGTAGTAGGCCTACGAGCTCGACGGGGTCCACTGGTAGTGGTGGAGCAGTTGGAGGATTCACATCAGCAATTGATAGTGTCTGTCTTGGAGGAATCGGTGCAGCTGCATGCACACTGGAAGTGTATGCGGCACGAGGATTCCATACAGCATGAGGACAGCTAGTGGGCTGCACCGGAGAGGGGTCTGATTGAGCCTGAGTAGGGGTATTTTCGGAGGAAGAAACCTCTTCATTAGGAGGCCCAAAGCGAGTCGTCTTCCCTTTAACCATCTTCTGAAAAGTTTGGGTACAAACATAAGTAAGGTAGCCTATAGGACTATAAGCAAACAAAAATATACATTTAAATAGATCACTTTGGCTCTATGTTATTTTAGGGTGAATTTAATCTAAGTGTTCTAGTTGTATCTAGAGTCTATTTTCCTAGAATCATTCCTAGACCTAGGTCAGATTGCAGGACTGCATGCTGGTCTAGACTAAGTTGACTAGACCATTTTACAAAACTGGACCTGCATGGGCCACGACTAAAAACATGTCACGACCCCCGATCCTAATATAATGGGTCCAGTCGGATCATGCCCAGCCTGCACCGTTGTGAGACGGTGGCAGTAAGTTGTGTCAAGCAGTGAACACAAGCAGACAAAATCTAAACAAAAAAATAACATTTTTATTAAATCTGGAATTTAACTAAGAGTCTAAAATGAAAAAAAAACACAAGCAAAACATCATTCAATTATTACATCAGTTCTTATTACAATAGGAAAGGAAATAAACTAAACCGATGGCACAGCTAATAATCTGGGGCTCCCTGGTCAGGTTCAGCTACCTCGTCAGGTCTCGGACCAGGTCCGTAGAAAGAACTAAAAACAAGATCTTCGTCATCGCAGTCACCTAAAAATGTTGGTCTCCAGTCAGGAGGGAAGCAAGAACATATTTCCACATCTAACATTCTAAAGAATAATAAATGATGTAAGACAGTTTAAAAGCATTATATATTTTTGCTAAATAATAATAATAAAGAGACAGCAGGCAATAAAACTCAGAAGCTACAATAATGCAATCTACAATGAGTCAATAGTACGTTTGAGTATATAATGGATCTATGACCAGCTGGATAGAGGCAATGTGTATACTAGCATTTTGGCCAAATGATAATATACGGTACAGCTCAACCCACATGTATAGTAGGGATTAGCGCGAGAGAGGCAATATTCGGTAACAATGGCTTTGGTCACAGATGTTATACTACTCCCCCAATCCATTCCCGAATCAATGATTCAATGAGACAATCAATCAATCAATCGATGTGGAGTCCGAGAGGGATTCACTGTGAATCAGTATCGCTACAATATACATAAATCTACTGATGCAGCACATTTAATTATTAAATAAAACATAGACATGAAAGATATGAAACTTGTCTTGGTTGTATCCTCGGTGTGGAAGGCAACGGCTAGAAAGGTGTCGGCTAGGGTTCAGATCCGAATCTATATTAATAATCTGTCCTTAGAACTTATTCCAAGATTGGCTAATAAATACACTAACGTAAATCTACGTTAACTATACACATTCACCGTTTTTATTAGAGAAATAATAATCTATTTATGTAATATTTTGGTAAAACTATTTTATTAGTATTTTTTAAATAGGACCAAAAAATAATATATTTTTGGAATATTATCACAAATGATAGTAGTTTTTATCGAACATTATTTTAATAGAAAATATTGCGTAAACTAAGAATATTTGAAATCTAATTTAATAATTTTCTAAATAAACATTTACAAAATATTTTACTAATACTTTTTCTTTTGTAAAGAATAATCATTTTTAACAATAAATATATGTAAAACCTTATTTTAGTAAAAATACGATTTTATTAGAAAATACGTTATTATTTCTAGTTTTTATTTCCATAAACTTATTAACAGAAAAACGATTAAAATACAAAAAATAACTTAAAACATAAATATATATAGTTTTTGCCTTTAAATATCATTTCCTATATAAGAATATGTTTTTGCTATATAATTAATTATTTTGAAACTAACTTTATCAATTAATGATAATAGTGAAATTATGGCAATAGTGAAATTATAATTGAAATAACTTAATACGACATTATTCTTAATTAACGTAGTCGATAATTCTAAATCATTAATCTAACAATTAACGCTAATCATCTAATTAAAATGCTAACAATTATTACCGAATCTAAATAGAAAACTAACTAAACTAGCTATTCCGGAACAGGAATGGTTCTGTGAATTTAACAGAAGGTTACAGGGTTACCGAAGGCTGTGACGGAGCACCGAGGGGATTCATCGGACTAGGAATGCAGGCGAGCACGGACACAGACACGTGCACATGGACGACACAGAAAGAACACAGAAAACGGCGACGCGTAGGAGGCGCACGGGACAGCGGCGGAGAGCCGTGCAGAGGGGCAGCACCGGCTGCTGGCACCTCGGGACAGCGGAAGGCTCCGCCGGGCGGGGGCCTCGGGACAGCGACAGGGAGCCGCACGGAAGGCTGCATCGGGCGGGGCCATAGGACAGCCGCGGGGAGCCGCTACTGGCACTGGCGGGCGAACGCTGACGTGTGCTGGAGGACGGCAGGGGGTCGTCGGCCATTGCGAAAGGCGGCACCGAATATCCCAGAAGACGGCTGGGGTGTCGGTTCGGTCGGGGCAGTGCAGAAACGTGGCGAGAGCGGTTTTAATACGATCGGGATATCGCAGGGAGTGCGGGGATGGCTTCGATTTTAGGAACGGAGGAGCGGGGAAGAAGATATGAAAAAAATTATAATTGGAGAGTTTGGGATGTTCTGTGAATAGAGGAGAGTTATGAGATACTTACATGAGGAAGATGGGGGACGTGGGGGTTCCCGCGGAGTGGGTGGATCTGAGGGAGAACCAGGGTGAGTAGAGAATAGGTAAGTCATTGGTTTCGGGTTTGGGCTTGGGTTTGGGTAGCTAAGTATTGGACTTAAGTTATGGGTTTCGACATTGGGCTATCAATACAATTAATAAAACATACAATAATAAAGACACGAAATCATGGGCTTCACAGTAATCATCTTGTAAAGTTATCTCAATGATTCAATAAAGATTTATCCTCTTGTCCCATGGAGTAGGTCGATCTTGACCAAACCACCTAAATCTTCTATGTACTTTGTGTTAATTGTTAAGTTACTTTTTATCAAATGTTCAATTATTATTGTGCTTTATTATTCTTGTTGTAATAAGGGTATTGTCTTGTTCTCGCTTTCGCATTTTGCACAACAATTTGTATTAGAGCTACGGGAGCTATAAGGATTTCGAACTCTTAAATACGGGCCAACAGTAGGTGACGATATTGGTCATCTCTCTATGTCACGTCTCAGAACCATAATATTGGAGAGTAGAGCGATACTAGGCCAGCTACATACTACGGAGTACTTATGTACCCCAAACTACAGTACGACTCTAATAAAGATATGGGTTTTACTCTATGATCCAACAATCAACACTAGATCACCATCTTAGGTGTCTCAATCTCGGAAAAGTGTAGATCCATAAAAAAAAGAGCCTCGCATGAAACCAACTTTGTAGAAGTCATCTTCATAGAATTCTGCTCGAATAGAATAAATGACCATCTCGTAGAAATAAACTCACAAAATTCTACTTGAACAAAGAAAATGGCCATTCTCGCATAATTTTTGTCACTCCGTGTTTTCTATATCCATATTTATATGGGTATTTGTTCATTTATCTTGTATCTAGTGTCATACCCTGATCTCGTTGGATTGAAAGTCGCTACTAGGCGTGATGTTGTACAAGTCTAAATTATACTTGTACAAGGAAAGTACGAAACATGATCGCTAGAAAATTTCAGAGATAAGTCATCACAGCGAGAAATAATACAAATTTGATAGACACAATCTATATGAAAAATAATTTTCTTTATTAATAACCTATAGTTAAATTACAATAGCTCTAGGCCAGAGTACAACTCGAATACAATACGAAATCTCAATACCATAAAACATGCCACAAGGATTTAGAATCATGAACTCATACAACCAACACTGTTCCATACATTATGTCCTATATATACAAAATAATCTTCGACTGTACAACTTAAAGTTGCCAGGTCGAGCTCCTATGTCTTAGAACGTCCAAGCAAATCTCCGCACCTAGGGAGTTGGGGCTCAGTAAATTGTCGTGTAATGGTGGGTGGCCTTTAGCCAACTCAACTAAAATCAACACGTTAATTAAGTTAATGAAAAAAATATGTGGGCTTTATAATATTGTCTTAGTGATCAATTAACAACTAAAAGTGGGATGTAAGTATAAATTCATATTAATAAGTATGATGAAAGTCAGAAAACCCCTATTAATTTTGATGTTTACGTGCGCTTGAATTCAAAATTTGAAATTGATCACGCGCGTGAATACTGAAGTTCTCATGTTGTTTAGACATGCTTGGACGCTGCAGCAGATGTCGTTCGTGCACATGAATAGTAAAGTTCAAATGTTGTTTACGCACATTTGAATGTTGAAGTTAAGTTTCCGAACATGTTTACAGATGTTGGAATGTCAAACTTCTTTATGGTCTTCTTGGCAATTGTAGGGGTAGCGATTATGAGGTATTTTTAGAGTACTGGTTTTGAGCAGTTACGACGGGTCCGATTTTGGTGGTTTTTACGTAGCAACTGTAAACCAGCCCAATCCATGCTTAGTGTAAACCCTCTAATTTTGGGGATTTTATTTTTATTTATTTTCAATAGGATTAATTACTATTAAATAAATTCTGATTTCAATTATGACCATTAAGTACCCTTTTCGTAGCTTAGATTTTAGGAGTACAACATAAGTCGGTTTCTCCAAACCAATTTCATATGCATGATCTAGACGAGTCTATCTTCATATATGCCTTTCATGTTGCATTCATACAGGTCTTCTTGTACTCTATTTTTATTGTACAACATTCGGCTCAATAAGGCCAATTATAACACTTACCGTAATATCGATGTCCTTTCTGATTGAAATTAGAGACCCAACTATAATCCCTCGTACCGCACAGTGCATTACACAAAGTCGACTGGTTCGATAAGGTATGAGTTTGATTGGAGGAGGTATGATTTCAATTTGAAGAAGTATTAAATGAGTTAATTTTATGTGCAGATATCGTGTGGAGTCCCTTGCAACAAGCCGATGCGTAGGCGATAGACCGAATCAGTGGATGAGTGCGAAGGAGCTCGAAGTGCGAAGGAGCACGAAGTGCGAAGGAGCACGAAGTGTGAAGGAGCACGAAGTACGAAGGAGCACGAAGTGTGAAGGAACACGAAGTGCTCGCATGGTTAGCTCGGATGAGATTATCGTGCAACGAAGTTAAGGTGTCGGGCCGCATCGGCTCGACAAAGCGATGGGCAGATTGGCTTAAGGTGGGCGGGATTAGACCCTTCTCTCCTACTCCTCCATGCCTAATAAGTGAATCACATCGTGCTTTTGTTTCTATTAAATTCCATTTGCGTCGTGCGGATAAGTGTTAATATAATGTGGTAGGACATTGATGGTAGGACATTTGATGGTAGAACATAAAGAATAGAAAAATGATTTGTGCTTGTGCTTGTGTTTCTGTTAAATTCCATTTGATGGTAGAATATAAGTGTTAATGTAATGTGCTTGTGCTTGTGTTTCTATTAAATTCCATTTGCGTCGAACATAAAGAATAGAAAAATGAACAATTGAGATGACATGCATCAAGTTCTCGTATCGCGGTAAGACATTGATGGTAGAACATTAAAAGGCAATATCGAGATGTGCATCAAGTGCACGACTCAGAAAATATTGAACACTAGGCCTAGAACATTGAAAGCACAACATTGAGCGTGCATCTATGCACAGAGAATCTGCGTATTACTTAGTAAATGAAATAGATAGTTGAGGCTCAATGCTACGAAATTATCGTAACATGGAAGAGATATACTTCGTGCATCGAAGTATGTAGTTGTGGCAGAATTGTCTCAGAACTGTCGTATATTCAAGCGACTTGGTAGTCGATGTGATGGTATCGAAGGAATGTTGCGAGTAGAGATGATTTGATGCCTTACGTTTGTTTGGAGATGTTGATGCATTGTATGGTCACGGATATGAATGATGATAGCCCGTGAACGAGTTTGCTTTCCCCGAACGTGGTACGTCGAGGAGCTAGGATCGTTCAGCCTAGGAGAATTATTGTGCCATTGAGAATGGTATTATGGGACCGCAGTAAGCCTTGCTACCTGGAATGGTTGGGCGTATCGTAATGTGGATGCTGCGGGACTTCTTTGGGCTAGCTACCCATGGCGGAGAATAACGGCCCATTGTATCGAGATATAGTCCTTTATTGGCTCGGAACGCCAAGTGACCTTCATATAGATAAGGGCACACATAGTCGAATGTCTGATGTGAGACGGCAGGTGTATCATCTTGTTTCAGTACAAAGGTGGGCGTACTCACATAATTAAGATCGATGGGCTGAATGGAATCAAGTGCAAGAACGCAGATCCTGTACTACCAAAATAAGTCATATTGGCGACGAATTTAGCGACTCCGAGTAATAACGTCGCTACTTTTTGTGTATTTAGTGACATCTATAAAAGACATCGTTGAACGTCACTATTAGCGACGTAGAGCGACGAGTAGCGACAAGCATTATTGTTTGGAAAGCAGATGTCGTGGTCTCGTCGCCAAATGTCGTTTTGTTTCATTTAGCGACATTTTCTGACTCATACTTCTACGTCGTCATATCTTTAGTTTACAGCGACGTCCTTTTTTAGACGTCGCTAAAAAGTTTCATATAGGGTTCAAGTGTCGATCGACTTTTCATTTTTTTTCACCCTAAATTCTTTCCGCTGTCTCATCCCCAAATTTTCCTTCCCCTCTCGTCCCTCCGGCGTCGCCCTACCTCCGGTGACCCCCTTCCCGCAGCGACCCCCTTCACCGCGGCAACCTTCGTTCCTCCAGCGTCCCCCCTCCACCGACGACCTTCGTCCCTCCGCCACTCCTACACCGTCGATTCCCCTTGTCGATGCCGACCCGACAAGTTTCCTCCGCCACTGCTCCAGCCCCAGCGACCCCGACCCGACTCCGACCAAGGCAGGTAAACCCTAACCCTATCTCCCTCCTCCTGACGTGCTGACACAGACACGATACGACATGCACACACGCTGATACGACACACACGACACGCACACACACAAACATGACACATTGGCACACACATACTCACACACATACGCACATACGCTGATACGAAACGACACACACAGACACAACATAGGACAGTAAGCATGTTTACAAGTGCTACATTAGCATATGCCATCTGGCATTGCTGCAGCAGCAGCAACTTGCCTTGGCAAGGCTTGCATTGGCTCGGGCTACAAGCCACGTGGATAGGGGTTAGAGAAGTCAGGGGCTTTAGGAGATAGGGGAATCCCATTTGGGAGCTCGAGTACAGGCAAATGCCTGAGTGAAGTGTGTATGTGTCGAATGTGAGTGTGAGCAGTGGTATCAGTTGGTATCAGTATAGTATCTTGGGGAGATGAGAGTGCCTATTTGAGTTAGTGTTGTTTCTAGTGAGTGAATGTAGTTTAGGATCAATTAGGATATTTAGAAGTGAATGCGAGTATCCTATCTAAGAGTGTTAGTGTATGTGATTATCAGTATGTGTCAGATCTTAGTATTCCTAAGTAAGAGTGGGTATATGTGAGTGAGTGTCATTAGAGTGTTAGAGAGTTAGTTCAGTCCTAGTACCTAGAGTGTATTGAGTATCCTAGAAGTGTAGGTATGATTGGTACAGTATTTTGAGCCATTCTCTAGAAACTAAATTTACTTATGCTAAGCCTTTTGGGCCTATCAGAGTTTAGATTTTTTTCAAAAATCTAGTATAACGCTAATTGTCTCAAAAGGCTTGCATAAGTAAGAGTGTATAGAGTGATTATACTAGTAGTATATCGTAGTATCCTAGAGTGTATAGAGTGAGCTTTCCTACTTCCTTTCTTCTCATTCGGGTCATTGAGCCGACTATTCCGCATCATAGGATATCTACCTCAACCTCACCCTAGAGAAGTGTGGAAATATTAATATTAACCAAGGTTCACAGTATCGATTTCGGTATCAGTATCGTTATCGGTATCATTTACAGTTGATATCTTGTATCTCATAGCTTCCGCTAGCAGAGCACTATGTAGAGACAAACGTGAAGCAGAGCTTCATATTCAAAATATTAGAAGTAAAAAAGATTTCGATTGGTGGTGGGACGAGAAAGGATTCTGACTCGCCCCACCACCAATCGAAAATTTTTTACTTCTAATATTTTGAATATGAAGCTCTGCTTCACGTTTGGCTCTACATTATGCTCTGCTAGCGGAAGCTATGAGATTCAGGATATCAACCATAAATGATACTGAAATCGATTCCGATACCGATACCGATATTGTGAACCTTGGTTAAACATTAATATTTCTACACTTCTCTAGGAGAGGTTGAGGTAGATATTATATGATGCTGAATAGGATGCTGAGAGAGTCGAATGAGAAGCAGGGAAATAGAGGGGGGTCAGAGAGGGGGCCTTATTGTTGAACATATGACAACACTCATTTGATACTCATGTATCTATATGCATCAATTTAGAATATACTCGAATAATGTGTATCTATTTTTACAGAATTATTGTCAAATAGATATGAATTACTATCTGCGGCATCGTTCATTGATGTATAATCGTCATCCTGATGACATGTACGGTGTGCGGGATGAATTTATACATGGGGTAGAGCAATTCCTGCAGTTCGCCAAGGCGTTTCTTCAGTACATGGACCGTACCAAAATTAAGTGTCCATGTGTGAGATGTCGCAATATGAAATATCATCCAGAAGTGGATGTGACATATTATTTGTACTTGAGAGGTTTTATGTCGAATTACTATCAGTAGACGTCACACGGAGAACTTGTGCCTTTAGCATCGGAGCTGGATCCTAATTTCTCGTATATGGATGTTAATGACCATGCTGGTTACGACGAAGGGTACGTGAACATGGTTTTTGACGCTGTGGGACCTAGTTTCGATCCAGACAATCATGATGCGGCAGAGCATGCACCGAATGCCGATGCTGCGAAGTTCATGGAGTTGTTGGAGAATGTAAGGACTCCTTTATATCCTGGTTGTGAGGATCATTCATCTTTGGAGGTGGTTACAAGACTGTTGAGCATCAAGTCCGATTTTAACATGTCTCAAGAATGCTACAACCGGATCATCAAGTTGATTAAGAGATGTTGTCGGTAGGTGCAAAGTTACCTACAGACTTCTATCGGTCTAAGAGGATGGTGAGAACTCTCTAGATGGGATACAAGAAAATTGATGCATGTTGTAACGGGTGCATGTTGTACTATAAAGACGACAAGGATGAAGACGTGTGCAGACTTTGTGGTGCTGATTGTTACAAGACAACAAGTTCAAGTAGGACTCCCGGTGCAAGGAAGCCTACCGATTCGATGCACTACTTGTCGTTGACGCCGCAGTTGCATAGGTTATTTATGGTGAAGGAGACTGCAAAAAATATGAGCTGGCACAGACGGGAACAGAGCGAAAGAGTGTTGGATCACCCATCTGATGGAGAAGCATGGAAGCACTTTGATCGAGAGTATCCGAATTTGCTTTGGATCCTCATAATGTCATATTGGGTCTCTCCTCCGACGGTTTTACCCCATTCGAACTTTCGGCCTCCCAGTATTCGTGTTGGCCTGTGATCGTCACTTCGTACAATCTAACGCCTTGGATGTGTATGAAGACTCTGTATATGTTTCTCACCGTTATTATCCCGGGCCCGAACAATCCGAAGAGGAACATCAATGTGTATTTATAGCCATTGATATATGAGTTAAATTAGCTGTCGGAAGTAGGTGCCAACACCTACGATGTTTCTAGAAAGCAGAATTTTCAGATGAGGGCCGCACTGATGTGGACCATCAACGACTTTATGGCATATGGAATGTTATCTGATGGAGCACTCATGGTCATCTCTCATGTTCGTATTGCATGGACCGCACAAAGTCTTTATATTTAAAATACGGAGGAAAACCGTGCTTCTTTGATTGTCATCGACAATTCTTGTCGAAGGACCATCCGTTCCGGAGGAACATGAATGCATTTCGTGCCGGCATTGTAGAGAAGGCCAATCCACCACCAAGGTGGACCGGAGGCACAATATGGGAGGAGGTCAAGGATTTTCCAAGTGCTATCGAAGAGCCTACAAAGGGATACAAGTGTGATAAATTTGGCCGCACTCATAATTGGACGAAAAGAAGTATATTCTGGGACTTGTCTTATTAGAGCACCAATCTAATCAGACATAACCTTGTGTCATGCATATCAAAAAAATGTGTTTGACAACATAATCAATACTGTGATGGACGTAAAGGAAAAGACGAAAGACAATCCCAAGGCCAGGTTGGACCTGGAAGATATATGCAGACATCCTGCGTTGCATTTGATAAAGGAAGGCAATAGGAAGTATAAGCAGCCTAAGGCGATTTTCTCACTAGACATGGAGGATAAAGTGAGACTTTGTAGGTGGATTCAGGGCCTAAAATTATCTGACAAATATGTGTCGAATTTAAGAATATGCGTCGACCCGAAGGAAAACAAACTGACGGGTATGAAGAGCCACGACTGTCATGTATTTATGGAGAGGTTAATTCCGATAGCATTTCGAGAATTATTGTCATTGGTCGTTTGGGATCCGTTGACAGAGTTGAGCATATTCTTCAAAGATCTTTCTTCTACTAAGTTGCTTGTCGATCGTCTAGAAAAGCAAGAGAAAGACATTGCAGTAATGATGTGCAAGCTTGAGAGGGTGTTCCCTCCTGGATTCTTCGACTCCATGGAGCATTTGCCAATTTATCTATCCTACAAGGCACGTATTGGTGGGCCCGTCGGTTATCGGTGGATGTACCCGTTTGAGCGGCATTTGAACCACCTGAAAAGAAAGGTGAAAACAAGGCTCGGATCGAGGGTTCTATTTGTGAAGCCTATATTCTCGAGGAGATTACAAACTTCTACTCGATGTATTTCAAGCCATATGTTGCTACTAATAGAACAAGAGCTCCCAGAAACGATGAAGGATATCTTGAATTTAATGATGCAATAATGAAAGTCTTTAATGCTTTCGGAAAGCCTTCCGAGAAAATGAAGAAAAAATATCTGAATAACGAGGAACTAAGGGCTACTCAGTTATATATATTGCTCAACTGGGACGAGGACGAAGTGGAGAAGCTCGAGGGGTAAGTAACTAACACGTCCACATTTACGTCATTTATGCATGTAATAGTATCCAATATTATTATTACACTAATTGGTATATGTGTTGTTATTTTTAATACATTTAATGATGAGGTGAGGTCGAGTAGACAGTATATAACGGATAAAGGACTGGAACATAAAATGAGACGTCATTTTCCTTCATGGTTGAGTGCATATGTAAGATGATGCAGTAATTACTTCTCGTATATGCACCTTGCACAGTAATTAACGGAACGCTAAATTTAATTTCTTATCTTGTGGTATTTAGGTCGATCGTCCGAACGCAATACTAGAGAATGAGTCTATTAAACTCTAGCCAAAGGGCCCATTTATTCTGTCAAAATATGGCCAAGCTATTGTGTTAATGTGTTTAGGTTCAAGTCAACAAATGCTCCGATCAGAGAGAACTTTCCAGATCTTTATTCGACCAAAAATAGTTGTTTGTGTATCCGATCTACAAACTACAAAGATGTAGATCTGAGCAATAATTTCTATGGCGTCTTATGGGAGATTGTGGAGTTGACATATAACTACGGCATAGAGTCGGCTAAGATCGTGTTGTTCAGGTGTGATTGGTTCGATCCGATCCAAGATCAAGGTTGGAAAATTGACAAACATGGTCTTGTGGATATTAACTACCGCCGTCGATATCAAGGATACGAACTATTTTTTCTAGCAAGTCAGGCTCAACTAGTTTACTTCACTACTTATCCTAGATGGGAAACAACTAGGTTGGACTGGTGGGCATTATGCAAGGCTAAAGCCAGAAATACCTACGATGTTGATGAAATAGCTTATCAAGAGGACGAGCTACCTCTCGTAACAAATACAGTTGACGTGGACACAACGAAAGTTCCATATTATACGTCTAATCGTGTAGAAGAGGTAGAAATATCCGAAAAGAAAAATAAAGTAGATGAAAGCGAAGATGAGGAGGAAGAGGAAGATGAGGACGCGGAGGACAAAAAAGATAAATTTTCAGAAGATGATTAAAAGTAAAATAAAATATAAAATATCTTCACATTACACGTCTAATATTGTCATTTTGTTTAATCCTTAATTAATCTCTATGTTTCCATAAATCTTACCAGATGGCATCCATGACCCATGGATGTCGCTTGAGAGAGGCACATATGGATGCTGAGGAGGTAGTGGCACCTCCTGCTGCTGAGGAGGTAGTGCTTCCTCCTGCTGCTGAGGAGGTAGTGGTACCTACTGCAGAGATGACGGTCAAGGAAGAACTTTCTCCTATTATTAAGGAGGAAGTGATTCCTAAAGCCGAGATTGCTGTGAAGGAGGAGGTGGCACTAGAGGGCAGTTGCACCGGGAGTTCCAGTCATCCATCTCCTCTGGATATTGATCTTACTGGCGTGGATCCAACTTTTGTGCAGTGGCTGAGGAGGGAGATCTCTCTGCGCCTGCGTAGAGGACAGTAGATATATACGATATAATTGTTGATCGACTTTGTTTCCGGTAGACTTATTTCTAGTTAGACTTGGATGTTTTTGAATGTTATTATCTAGACTTGGGTGTTTATTTTACTTTCTGGATGTTTCTGGATGTTTATTTTACTTTCTGGATGTTTATGGAGTCTATTATCTAGACTTGGATATTATCTAGAAATTCAACGGAGGGTTGCTCCTTGTCTATTTTTATAAACTGTGATATGTTAAATGCATGTTTATTATCTACAAATTCAACGGAGAGTTGCTCCGGGTCTATCTTTATAACCTGTGATATATTAAATACATGATTATTATCTTCTAGATATCTATTTCTATCAGGTATGGCAGGACGCAGAGGATCGTACCCCCGTGGCAGTAGAGGAGTATCATGCGGAGGTAGAGATTCTACCGATGGACGGAGTGGTACTCCGTTAGTGGATGATGGTTCCGGTCCCTCGTCTCATAGTACTCCAGTGTACCAGCCACTCGAATCTTCGTCTGCATCGACGGTACATGGCAGCACTCCTGGGACGGAATGTTCCAGGCTTGATCCTAGCCCATCCAGCAGCATTGCTCCTGCTGACGGCACTATGAAGAAGAAGGAGCGGGTAGAGGAGGTCGTACCTACGCCGTCTACATATGATACGAGCGATCCCCCATGCGCCCCTCCGGACGAGACGAGGATGGAGATTTGGTCCGACGGGCCTACAAAGTAAGTTAATTAGTTAACATTTATTTATACTTATATCTATATATTAATGAATTTAATTATTGTCGTGTAGATATCGTCCCTCGTCAGTTCAAAGGGCATTGGGGCTATTTCTGAGGTCCAAGTACGGCGGGCCTTGGATCAACTACTCGGATGCCTCGGATGAGAGAAAGGCATTTTGGTTTGCCTACTTCAAGGTAACTAAATTTACTTTTAGTATAAATCATATTTTATGCATATTGTATAGCTAACTAATTTAATTCTCGTAGAAAACATATCTTTATCCACCACACCGGGCTGAGACGATTGAGAAACAATTTTCTGCCGTTGCCGCCAAGTTGATCCGGGATGTGATCGACAACCAGAAGGCTCGAGACCGTTCCAAAAAAGGGATCCAAGGTTGGATCACGCCCGAGCAGTGGACTGCCATGAAGGCTAGATTTGACGCTCTTAAGTACAAAGAACGGTTGGAGAAGGCGAAGGTGGCTAGGACGAAGGCATGGAAGTGGTATGGTGGCTCGATTCCCATGACAGAATATTTCTGTCGCCTGGTACATGTTTTACTGTAATATATTATTTTAATAAAAGTAGTAATAAAATGTTTAATTTCAATGACAAATATTTTATTATAACAGGTAAAGAAGGGTGCGAACCCCAACATGGTGACGGTCTTTCTGGTTACCCATCAGAAGGACGGAAAGCTCATCGATGATCGGGCCACGCAGAGCTATGTAAGTATTACTTTACGTGTCACTAACTTTATTATAACTTAAGAAATATGCAAATATATCCATAGACGTGGAACAACTAGGTTGGTAGTAAATATTATGCTTATCGAGATGCATACTTTTCTAGGATGAGAATCTTAGGCTAGAGCGTGAGCTTACTAGTGCTCTACGGAGGGAGGGGCTGGTACTTCCGTGCAGCCCCCTCTGGCTCGGACAATGGACGAGCTCTGGATGACCGTCGTTGGTGGTCTTCAGAGGGGTACGTACTACGGTACGGGATCCTACGGCACCTTTGTCGTGACGCAGTCATCCAGAGCCTCCTCTACCAGTGTGCATTCTTCATAGCCCTCAGAGGAGTCGGTCTGAGTGGGGGAACTCTGTCGCCAGCTTAGTGAGCTGCGTGACGAGCTATTGTGGAGGATGGAGCAGCCCTAGTCTCAGCCGCAGACGGATGATGCGGCCCTCACCGCACGATTTGATATGCTCGAGCGCACCATTAGGGAGACGGGCGAGAGGACGGATCGTGTTGTTCAGGTGGTGCAGGGGACGCAGGCGGCCATTGGCGAGCAGGTTTCGAGGCTGGCGACTGTTATGGCTTCCACCAACTCCAGACTGCTGGCCATGGAGCGGACACTTCCTGGTCATGCTTCGGCATTCACACCGACTGCAGCGGCTCCACTGCCTCCTCTTCCTTCTACTGATGGGTCGTCACCGGTGATGCTGACCCCGGAGCAGTATAGGTTCCTGGTGTCCCAGGTGCAGGCTCTGCCTACTCCTCCGCCTCCTCCTCATCCTGACCAGGCATAGTCCTTTATTGGACTTGTTTTTATTTGTTGTGTTGGTGACCCATTGTTGGGTCTTTATGTAATTGTTGGTTTATGTATTTATTTTATCCCGGGTATGACTATTTGTGTTATGTTATGTTGAATATTATCGGACACACTTTTTATAGCCGTTTGGTAGTAGATTTGTATCCACCCGGCTATTTCTTGTCTTTCTGACCGTTCGATTCTATTTATTTGATTATTGGTAGTGCATTATTATTATTTGTCTCTATATTGGTTTACCGTTGTTGAGTGTTCCACCGAAGGGGTCGGCGAACCCAGAGAATTCTACGGAGGGTTGCTCCGGGTCTATTATTTGTAAACTGAAACTCTAAATGCAGGTACAATATTTTTAATGTAACTGTTATTTATGTGAAATGCATATTGCCTGCTATTTTATTTATAATTTTTTTGGAATTAGCGACGTTTAGCGACGCTCAACGACGATCAGCGACGCATACATACGTCGCTAGAACGTCGTAAACCTGAGAATCAAACGTCGCTAATCGTCGCAGATGCGATGACGTGGCAAACTGTACAGGTCAGCTAATCTAGTATCCGGACGTCGGTTTTCAAGTATCGTAACGTCGCTAAACGTCGCAAAAATGATGATGTGGCAACCAAAAAATTCTCAGATATGGAGTCGAACAACGTCGCTAATCACTAATTTAACATCGCTAAAATCTGAACGGACAGCGACAATCAGCAACGAAAGGTTACGTCGCTAATTAGCAACGTTGTTGTCGATAAATGTCCCTAATGCTAGCGACGTAGTGCGTCGCCGATCTACGTCGCTATGGCGACAAATTGTGATGTTTTCGCTAATAGCGACCATGAATAAGGCGACATGCCCAAAACGTCGCTAAATACGTTGTTGTTTTCAGTTAGCGACGTTTTATTGCTGTTTAGCGACGTCATTTGGCATCGCTAATATGAGATATTTTGGTAGTGCTGGTACCTTGATAATATCATTATTGCCTTCGGCACGACACGAATTGATAGTTGCATTCACCTTGTATTTGTATAACAAATGATAAAAGAAATAAAAAAATAAAAAAATAAAAAAAGATAAACAAAACACACACATACAACATCCCAGCCCAACCCAGCCCAGCCAAGACAACAGGCCGACCCCTCGCTGTTAACAAAGAAGAGAGTATATATATATATATATATATATATATATATATATATATATATATATAGAGAGAGAGAGAGAGAGAGAGAGATCGAAAGGGAGGGGAGGTTACATCGAAACCCTAACCAAACTCTGCCACTCCACCCCAGCCACCATGGCGACACCCTCCACATCCCTGGCGGTACCGTGCGTGGCCACAGGCCGACCACAACCGAGGCAGCACATCAGAACTCGCGAGTTTGGGGGCCGATTTCGTCGCAAGTTTTCGTGACGTGTAGTCGATCGTTCCTGGATCTTCCACTTCAGGTATGAGCACAACCTATAGGCCTACAAGTCTATTAAATTAGTTTAATTTTATATGATCTAGTTCGCCCAGAAAGTTGATGCGAAGTTGCCGAAAAATAGCCCAAAACAGGACAGTGAAACCCAACCTCGATCGAGTTTTGGAAGGGAAATTTTGGATATAACAGTTAGGGTTTTCAAAATCCATATAAACATGTTTTTAAACAACATAACCATGATTAAAAACCTTCTTTTACTTTAATTGTATGGATTATTTCAAAGATTAAATCGGTTGGAAATTAGGGGGAAAAACTAGATAATTTGTTTCAGAAATTCAAGAAAAACTCCTGATACCACGTGTGTCCCGCCAAACTGGGGGACGTGATCGCAAACCGAAAGCATCGAAAGGTGTGTATCGAATTCGCGGACGTGTGGGCTTTGACGGAATTCAAATTGGTTGCGTGTGCGCGACGAATTTGATGCGTATCCGTCAAAATTCACCGTATCGGCCTCCTTGCAAATTTCTCAATTACTTTGTGCACGTTCGTCAAATCGAGAAAAAACTTGCGCCAACAGGACCGTATCATTTTTTTGGTCCTGTAGTCCAAGTTTGGTCCGATTCTGAGACAGTTGATCGGATCGTCATTTTATGGGCCCCACGATCCGACTCAACGGGCGATTTTGTGCACAGCCCGCCGGAATCCAACTTTGGATCTACGGTTGGGTTCGTATCAAAAAATAAGACCCGTAGACATGTAGTTTGGCGACTTTAGAGACCATTGACTCTGGCATGCTTTTCGGTACAAAGCGGGTCCAACGGCAAAAATCATTTTGACCTGAAATTACCGTTTTGCCCCTGTGTCCAGAATTGGACTTATGGACAGGAAATCCTAGCTAATTTGACTATTCTAAAAATGTTGGTAATGTTTATTTTAGCATCCGGAGACTTTTTCATGAGTTGACTTTCGTGACTCATTTGAGTGGTTGTATTATCGGTTTCACCAGCTAAGGACCTCAGGCAAGTGCACTTTCTGATTGCTTTCGATTCATAGTAGTCTTTTCATTTCATGTTTATACATATGCTCTTGCTTGTTGACACATTGTTACACGGATTAGTGTCATGGATCTCTACATACTATATTTCGTCATTGTCGTATTTTCGTGTTTCGTGACTTGTTCGAGTCCATGAGTACTAGTCGGGAGGGGAAATATCTTAGTAGACATATGGACTACCCAGAACTATCCCCCGTATCTTTCGTGGAGAATAGCAGCTGCACACAACACGTACAGGGTGCCTGATTTACCCCCTAGCCGTTCACATGTCGAAACTGATATTTCAAAACACATAGATAGTTGTCTTTACTTGGCTTTCCTTGTTTTCTTCACCACTTGCCATGTCACCCCTATTTACATGTTTTCTACAGTTTATACATCGTGTTATAGAGTTACCAACTTGTTTTCTAGACATGCCAAGATATCAGTTACTTTCTAGTTTCATTTCACATATGTTATTTTCATGTCTTGTGAATTCTATTGTGTTTTCGTATTGCCGTCAGTTTGTGTGCTAGTTCCATTCCTAACTGAAAACCAACATTTTTTAGGTTAGATGTGGCTTCAATTAGCATTGGGAGATACGGGTGTACTTGCAGGAAGAAACCTAGAAATTAGATAGAAGTGGTATCATTTTTATTAATTGTAAGAATCTTGTATTTTCTTTAAATATAAATGTTGTAAAGGTTGTAATCAATTTAGAAATGTCAATGAGCAATAAATGTTATATTTATGTCATTTTGAGCATCATGGCCTTGACAGCGTTCTACCGCCGACTCTGCGGAGTAGACTGGCTTGGACACGCACTCGTATCCCGAAAAGTGGGTGAGGGTCGTGACAATTTGCACAAGGATGGGTACGGTAGGTGCCACGACTTGTTAGTTTACTGTTGTTTGGATTATCGATAATAACATGCTGATAATGTAGTTGTATGCTTTCTACATTTGCTATATATATATATATATATATATATATATATATATATATATATATATATATATACACACACACACACAACATGGCGCCCCACCTTCCCCTTCCTTCTTCCTCGGGTCCCCCCTGCGGTTCCCCGCGGGGGAACGTCGGCCGCCTCTAGCTAGGCTCCTCCCAGTGTCGGCCCCGGTGTTCGCTCCTCCCTCTCCTCCTCACCCTCCTCTGTTTGCTCCGTCGTCCCGCCGTCGGCCCCCGCCCCTCTTTCTCCTCCCCTCTCCTCCGTATGGCTCTGTTACCCCCCGTCGGGGCTGTGGCCGGTGATGCTCCCTGGTCTTTCGACCAACACCGGCTCATGGGAGTTGGCCCCCCGGCAGCCGCGGCCGTTGCGGCCCCTTTGACATGGCCGCGCTCGCCTCCGCTCCTCCACCACCCCCCTCCACCAACCCTCCTCCTCCTTCCCCCGCCTCCACTCTCCTTCCGACGCCGCCCACCGCCCATCCTCCGCTCGCTCCTCCCCCACCGTCGCTCCCGCTCCTTCCCTCGATTCCCCCCTCCCTCTAGTTCAAATTCGAACGTTCTATTTTCCCGCTCTTCCCTCCCCTCCTCTCTTCGGGCGCAGACGCTTTCATGCGTTGTGTCTGGGCCTGCGCCCCCCTCGGGACCCTTCCCGAGGTGCTCCCATGTGCGCATAGGCGCCCCCCTTGGCACAACCCATGCGCCTGGCTTCTGTGTGCATAGGCGCCCCCCTGGCGCAACCCATGTGCCTTGCTTCATCTGCGCCCCCTGCCCCCCCTTCTGCACCCCCAGCGGTATGCCTACCCATACGCCTTCCTCCCCCTCCCCCTCCCCCTCCCGCTTGTGCGCCATATGCGCCCCCTAACCTAGCTGCGCATAGCCAGGATCCTTCTGGAGGCACCTATGCGCCACCTTTCCTCCCCCTTTATATGTGCCCACCACCCCTCTTGTCCCCTTTTGTTGCCCCCTTTTGTTGGCCTCGCCCTGGGCAGCAGCACCTTCCTGCCGACCCCCGGGCTTCCGGATCACGAAAACAATCCTCGTTGCCCTCCGAACCTTGGTGTCCTTCGCAGACGTTGTTCGTCCGAATCGGATTACCCAGCTCAAACCCATCCTACCAGACGTCCCTCTCCCTGAGATCGCCTACACTCCTCCCTCAGACGGGCAGTCTTTAACGATCCCGTTCTCCCCTGCGGATCTGGACTCGCTCTACGAGCGGTTTGCATCCACAATCGTGTTAAGATTCTCCTCGGGATGCCCCAAGCTCGCCCGAGTTCAAGAGGAAATAGCCAAATAAAGCCTGACGTTGGATTACCGAGTAGCTCCTCTCGACCCAAAAAGCATCCTCCTCCACCTTTCCTTGGAGACTGACCAAAAGATTGTTCAGACTCGGGGCGTGAACAAAATTGACTCAAAGGCCATGATTGTTGTTCGTTGGTCTCAGGATCATAACCCCAAAGAGGATTCCCCTATTGTGGCCGCCTGGGTCACTCTCCCCAACCTACCCCTGATCTGCTTCATCCCAGCTGCTCTAAAAAGAATAGTCAACTCCTTCAGCACGTCGCCATGGCAGAGGAAACAAGGAACCTTACTAGAGCTAACTACGCTAAAGTTTGCCTAGAATTTGACATCTCCAAAGAACTCCCCAAATTCATCAACATCGAGCTAGGCAACAAGACCCACTCACAACCTATTGTATATGACAACAATGTCATATATTGCAATCACTGCAACAAGAGGATGCATCTCACCAAGCACTGTTACAGAGCCAACCCAGAATTGAAACAGAAAGTGGAGCCGAGGGTCCGCAAGCCTCGAAAGGGACAGGAGCAGAGCCCTCCCCTCCTACCTTCCCCAACTCGTACATCAGATTCGAAGCGAGCCCGCAGCCGGCTCAGCCACCAAACAAAACCACCGAGCAGGGAAGCACTCCCACCTCCCCTAAGAGCCCCACAGTCAACACCCACAACAGTTTCGATGTCCTGGCGTTGGAAGAAAATACCCACACCGAAATAGATCACACATGCACTGCCAGCACTGGTCGGGAATGCAACTCCTCAACTCCAGACATCGCTAACTAGACCACCCAAAAAGAATTCACCACCCCTGCCAACAACTCACAAAAGACAAAGACACCACAGAGCACAACAATCACACTGCTAGCACAAGCAACCCATCAGTCATCGCCAACCAGGCCATCCTTGCTGAAGGCCTCGCCATCATCGGCTCTGAGCAAGTCATCAGCTGTCAGCAAGCCATCGACGCGGGAGCCTTCAATCTGTCCTCCCACTTCGGTACACCCCCCAGCCCAGGCAAAGAAATAGAACCCGAAAGCATAGAAGATGACCCCTCGGCCTCACAACAGAACCAAACCGCAGACTTAATATCAACGAACAACAGATTGAAAGCTAAAGGAGCCACACAGTCCACGGCAATGACAACCCGGTCAGACGCGAAACTCTTAAAACACCAACAACCCAACAAAACTAATGCCTAACATCTTATCCTGGAACGTTAGAGGCATAGCAAACAAACCCACCTTGAGGCGACTATCTAGTCTCAAGAGAATCCACAAAATCGACATCCTTATCATATTAGAACCCAAAATCCCTCCTAACAGACTCAAATCAATCCAGATGCAGCTGGGTTTCCACTCCGCTATTGCCGGCAGATATGACATATAGCTCATTTACTCCTCCGACGTGACTATCAGCATCGTGCTCGATACTATGCAAGCTCTCTCATGCTGGGTGGAGCACCCTACCCACCCGAACCGTACCCTGCTCTCCGATGTATATGGCAGTTGCGACATCACCGAACGCAAACAGCTCTGGGTAGACCTCCTGGACTCTTTTGACAACACCTCCCATCCCCCTGGCTTTGTGTTGGAGACTTCAACGCTGTCACTTGTAGCGAGAAAAAACGGGAGGGAGGCCTCCCCCCCGAAGGCTATGCAAGACTTCGAAACTTCATCTTCAACGAACATCTAACTCCCCTTCAGTTCACCGACAGCGCATTCACCTGGTGTAACATGCAAGAAGGCACCCGTAGGCAATACTCTCGTCTAGACAGAGTCCTCATCAATACTCAATGGAAAGATATGTACATCACATCCAACCTCGCCCACCTCAACACCACAGAGTCCGACCACGCTCCTCTCCTCATCGACATCAACCAAAACTTTAACCAGATCAAGAAAAGCTTCAGCTTTCTGGAGTTTTGGGGCTACCACCCCCAATTCTTGAGGATCGTAGAAGACGCTTGGTCCAGAACTGACTCACTCGACCCCTTCATCCGAGTGGCAAACAAACTCAAGCCTACAAGAAAAGCCCTCACTACCTGGAGTAAGCAAGCTTTCGGCGACATCTTCCAAGCTGTCCGCTCGACCGAAGACGATGTGACCCGTGTCGAAACCCTCTTTTTGACGATAATTTACGGGCGACTAGAACGGCCCTGAACCTTTCCAAAGCCATACTCAAATTCTGACTAAAAGTTGAAACAGAATTCTAGAAGTAGAAAGCCAGACTAAAATGGACAGTGACGGGGACAAAAACACAAGCTACTTCCATGCCTGCATCAAGGTCCGCAGACAGAAGCTTAACATCCATCAGATCGTCGACGAATCCAGAACCATTCTAAAAGATCAGCAGGGAATCCAACAGGCGACAGCCACCTTCTACTCGCAATTGTTCGCTAAAAAGCTGTCACCAGGGACGCTGACATCCACTCGAAGATCCCCCTCATTATCTGTGACACAGACAACTCACGATTAGAGCACCTCCCCTCGGAGCAGGATGTGAAGGAGGCTGTTTGGGCACTTGATGCTCACAGTGCCCCTGGTCCGGACGGATTTAATGGCATTTTCTTCCGCACATGTTAGGACATCATCAAAACTGACATCTACGAAGCGGCGATCGCCTTCTTCCAGGGAGCCAGGTACCCCAGATCTATTTCTTGTGCTAAACTGATCCTCATTCCTAAGCAGGACAATTTAGAAACCTTCCGGGACTACAGGCCCATCAGCTTATGCACGTTCACCAACAAAATCATTTCGAAGATCATCGCCACGCGCATGACCGACATCCTTTCCAAAATCATATCCGAGGAACAGAGCGGCTTTGTCCGGGGCAGAAACATCCAAGACCATATTATGCTGGCGCAGGAAATGATTACTTGCATAAAACTTCCAGCCAGGGGACGGAACATCGCTATCAAACTGGACATGGAGAAGGCATACGACAGGCTAGATTGGCAGTTCATGATCTGGGTCTTCAGAGCTTTCGGATTCTTAAAATCTTGGATAAATGTGGTATGGAGATCAATCAACAACTCATGGTTCTCCACGGTGATTAACGGGAAAGCGGATAGTTTCTTCACATCCAGCAGGGGCATTAGATAGGGGGACCCGCTTTCGTCTACCAACTTCATCATCGTAGCAGAAGCCCTGAGCAGAAACCTAAACAAGCTACCGAGGACCCCAAACTTCGAACATTTTCATACCGCGAGCGGTTGCCCGATCGTTACTCACATGGCTTACGCCGACGATATCCTCATATTCTTCTCCGGCGACGTCGGATCCGTAGAAGCCGTGAACAATGTGCTTCAAAGATATGCTCGCTACTCCGGCCAAAGAGTAAATCCCAAAAAAAGTGTCATTTACGTCCACCACAAAGCCGAAAGGGAGCACACTGCAACCCTCACCAACATAACCTCCTTCTCTGTTGCATATCCTCCTTTCTCTTATCTTGGATGCCCATTGGTCCACGGGAAATCGAGTACGGGCATCTTTGAAGGTCTTATTGGAAAAATCAGGAAAAAAACTTGAAGGTTGGCACAACGCAAGCTTATCACCTGGCGGCAAAATAGTTCTAATTAATCACGTGCTCTCCTCCATCCCAATTTATACTCTCGCGGCATGCTCCCCCCCCCCCACGAAGAAGGTTCTCACCCTCATCGAGAACCTCTTCACCAACTTCTTTTGGGGCCACAACGACTCCAAAGACAAACACCATTGAGCCAGCTGGAGTTCCATGGCCAAGCCCACAAATGGGGGGGCTGGGATTCAGCCGACTGCAGCATATTGTGGACGTCTTCTCCATAAAACTGTGGTAGAAGATTCGCATGAGTCGTACCCTCTAGGCATGCTTCATGAAGGCCAGATATTTCAAACGCATCCACCTAGCGACTGCTATCAGCAACAGCATATCTTCTACTGCTTGGCGCTGCATCCTGCATGGACGCAAAATTGCGGAACTTAAGATTTGCCTTCAGCTGGGCACCGGGGACTCTCAGCTATTCCTTGAACGGTGGTTGGGTGCCGACCTTATCCCTCGCACCCCCACTATCCCGATAATCAGCAAAATCAGAGAACTGTGGAACCCTGCAGGCAACTGGAATTGGGCCAGAGTCCGACATTGGATGGGAGAAGAGGCCGCTTCCGTGCTCCGAAACTTTGGCTTGAAGATTGGCGCGACAGACGACGCACTCTCGTGGTCATAGACCACCAACGACGCCTTCACTATGGCCTTGGCCAGAAGGACCGTTCGCGGTGCTGGCCCTCCCACACCTATTTTGGGACCTTTCTGGCACCACTGTATACCAAAGAAATGGTCGTTCCTAGTGTGGCGAGTTGTCCGCAAGAAACTTCCCACTAATGACTTCCTCACCACTATTGGTTTCAGTTTAGCGTCCGTGTGTCATTGCTGCGCAGAAAAACAGTCGGAAACTATAGACCACATCCTCCGACACGGCGACTCGACAGCGACCGTCTGGTCGGCCATCTCCCACCGTTGCAGCTTGGCCATGGTTGTTGGAAGCTTCAACGATCTTCTGGTATCCTGGGTCAACGCGTCTCATTGCCACCAGATCGTTGCAGCCGCCACCACGTGGGTCTTATAGAAAAATTGCAACAAAGCTAGATACGAAGGACGACAATTCACCGTCGAGCAGCTCACTCGCGAAGCCATCCGCCAGAGCCTCAAGATCGCTCATCTGTGCAACCATGGCCACCAGACGTTCTGGGATCTGCTGTCCTCCTGATTTTTGCCAGGAGAGACCACCCTTTTTTTGTCTTGTTTATTTTGCTTTTAGTGCTTACTTGTAAAGGCTTCGGCATTTTGCGCCTTTCATGAATAAAAAGGGGTGGTTTGGGTAGTTTGTTAATATATATATATATATATATATATATATATATATATATATATATATATATATATATATATATATATTGTGTCCAGGTTCTTTGAACCACATGTTACACATTTGGTTTTTTGTTGTGTAATGTTCGTAACGTTCAGTATTTAATAGGATGTTTAATTTCGCCATTATTCCCATCCGTTGGAGAACAACATATATATATTGAGGTCCATCCATACCTTCGTTTGATACAGAAATTGCTCTACGAAAAAACTCTTTCAAATTCTCCTCTTTCTGAACTTCTGTTCTTCGTTTTTCGCTCTGGGCAGAGCTAAGTCAAGGGTCACTCTCTCTGCATTGTGTGTGACAAAGAGATACTAGTAACGTTCGCACAAAGTCTGGATATAGACCCGGATTAACTCTTAGGTAGTGCTACGTGAGCGACTTACCCGAGGTCGGTAACCTTTGAGAAAAGAAAATTATTTTCTAACATTATAAGAGTTAATCAATTGTCTCAAATGATTTTCTTAATAATTGCCTACTGTATAGCAAAATTGTCTCCAATAGAAAACTTTTGTTAGCTTTCTATTAATTAATTGTCTCCAACAGAAAACTTTGTTTAGCAAAATTTTCTTTCCATAAATTGTTGATACTTAGTCATTTCTTTTTCGAAGATCTTCTTAGCAATAGCCTACATTTTCTACTGTTAATTTTAGTCAACAAAGATTCTATTTGTATAATTTGTTGATACATTTGTTATGTTCAACTTGTTAACATTTTCTTCTATTTAATTTGTTAACAATTGATACACAATTGCCTTTATAAAATTGTTATGATTAAGTAATATATTGATTTTGTTTGTTAAATTATTGCTAGACAATGTGTTGTAGGACCGTCGAGCACCTCTAGAGGGAGGTGAATAGAGTGTGTGAGAGTACAGCGGAAATAGTCACCAATTAAAAAAATTAACAGTTTATAGCTATGGCAGGAACAAAGAGAAAGTAATATAAATGTAGCAAGAGAGAGAAGATCAATTCAGTGAACACCGCAATATATACTGGTTTTTCTCTGAGAGGACTAGTCTAGTCACAGGTACTCTTGCCCGTTGTTAATCCACTATTTGCAAGCTAAATGAGAGCTTGTCGTCTCTTTACAAATCGTGCTTGGTGACAAGTGCACGACCGACTTCACAACACCGTGTTTGGTGACGAGAGTACGACTGGATCCTAAAGCTGAGATGTTTTCTGAACTTGAAAAAAAAAAACCTGTTTACAGCTCTATAAACTAAAGACTCTAAATCTAACAGATTTTACTAGCTTGGCTAAGAGATGTATATGTGGAATGTGAAAGCTTTAGATCACTGAAAAACACTTTAGAAATAGATAGAGAGAAGGGTGAATGAGTGATTAGAAATAAAAAAAAAATCTCTTCTATTTATAGGTGTTTTTCTTGATCGAACTCGGACAGAGTTCCAACAGAGTTCGGATGCGAAGATTTCGCAAACGAACGTTGTATGCAGATTTGGAGGCAACTAAAATTTGAATTTGGGTTGACCGAACTCTGTCAAAGTTCTGTCTGAGTTCTGTCACTCCAAAACACAGATTTTGGGTCCAAATTTGCATAGGGTTTATGGGCTATTTGGATATGTAGAGCTTTGAGAAAAGGTAGGCTTTTTGAGAAAAGGACTGGAGTTAACCTAAGCCAGTAATACCCGATCGATTTTACATTTATTCTTCTAGACTCAACAAAGGATAAAATACAGAAGAAATGTAAAAAATGACTCGATCTGGATTCCATTACAATTGGCTTTTGGATGATGACTTGAATGCTTCTTGTGGATGCAGTATGTTCTTCTTAGATATTGGTTTCACTAATGTAACAGTTCGTATATTTTGCTTATCGACTTAAGTCGTTGTTGATTATCAAAATCAGGTGGTGACCATTAGGCAATGGAGCAACAATCTCCCCCATTTTGATAATTGACAAACTTGAGTCTATACCAAAATATAGCTAATATATAACTTTGAAATAATATACCTAACTTGTGATTCATCGTTTGAAATAAATTTTGGTATTGCTCTTCTCCCCCTTTGTCATGTACAAAATGTGTAGCTCCTCTGTAATGTGTGAAGCCAACACTTATCCAAATACGCAGACAAAGAAAACAAACAGAGTAATATCCACAATATACAAGTCACGGCATAAGTAGAACTAGTAGAAGTGAACTAAAATACTGAAATAGCATAAACTAAACTGAAGCCAAAATACATCAGATATGCATAAAAAGTCATAACTAGGAGAGTTTATGACTACTAGAATACTAGATAAAGTCTAACTATAATAGTTTTGACTGGTACAAATGTAGCTACAATGATCATAATCACTAGCAAATAAAACTCAAAATACTAAACTGGAACCCCACATCACATCTGTGCATCATCATCAGCAGGAGGAGCAAGAGGCTGTGGATCGAAGTAAGCAGTGGTCAGATCAATGTATCCGAAGGTGGTCGAATCATCAAACCTCGGTCCAGCAAAATTGGGATGATGGGTCATATGAACTGGATGTGCAGGGTCATGCACCAAACTCCAGTATAGATCAGCGATGTTGTTCCTCGACACATGAGCCTGTGAGGTGTGTCGGAACTCTGCATCAACATAACTTTGATGATGTTACCCCGAGAGGGTGACAAACTCATCAAAATACTGATAATGTTGCTCAGAGAGAGCGACAAAGCCATCGAACCGCTGAAAGAACTGTGGATCAAATCCTGGAGCAGGAGCAGCTGGAGCAGGATCATATACCCTGTAATATGTCGTATACCTAGTTCATCATGGACCCATATTTTTCTTCTATTTCATATCCTATTGATTGAGGTCATGATATTTTTATTTGTGAAGCAATTTATGAGAGTGTATGCAAGTGTCTTTATTATTTATCTCTCTCTTTTATATGGATTAAATAAGTCATCTTGTTAATATTAACTTTCATATCTTATCTTGATGACTATTGTGCTTTCATTGTTTTGGCTTTCCTTACATGCTTAATTGATTTGGCTTTTCTTATTGAGGACTTACCAAAAAAATTGTTTATCTATATTGGTAATACTTTGAGGGAGAGCATTCAAGTCGATTGAATTTCTCTTTCTCAAGTATTTTTCTCCTTACCTTCATGTTTATCTAAAGGATATTCACATAGCATGATAAGGTAATTGAGTTCAAATGCATTAACTTGGGTAAGCAAATAGAATTTGCAAATAAAGAGATTATTTTATATCAATTGCTTTATTTCACTGATCATTCATTATTTGTTCCACTATTTATTGTGGACAATTTTGACTTTCAAATGGCTTTTTGATCAATGTTTCAAGTTTATATTTCAATTGGTATTAAGTTTATATCTTCCAACTATCTCAATTGGTATTTTTTTTAATATCAATTACTTTGTAATTATCTAATCCTCATGGACTTTTGACTGAAATTCTTGATTGAAATCTTTTATTTCAATTGGTCGCTTCCTTCCAAAACTAGAGTTTAATTCATTAATATTATGTTTGGAGTTTCTTTCTTGGATTTTAAGTTGGTAAAACTATTTATTGACTTTTTTTCAATTTTAATTGTTTTACCAACTATATTGTGTTTTGACAAGTTATTTTCTATTTGGCATTCTACATTTGATATGTAATTTCTATACTTGTCTTTACACACTTCTCCCATTGTTCTTCATTTAATATTTCTTGATCATGATTGTCTATGCTTCATCATGCTCTGATTTATGTACTTAAGATTGATTTTCTTATCTCTTAGTACGGGAGCTTATTTTTTATCATGTCAAAGGGGGAGAAGTAAGTTTAAGTAGGGTAGAAGTAATCTAAGTGAGTGGTATGCTTTAAGTGATATTGCTTATGTCTTTTGTATATTAGTGATACATGCATCTATTATGTCCATACTAAACTTAACTGATTTGCCACAATCAAAAAGGGGGAGATTGTTGGCCCAATGATTGTATCATTTTTGAATATGGTTAATCTGTTAAGTTTAGCATTTCATTATCAATAATCTTCATACTATCACTATAGCTTTTCTACTTATACTTATACCTTTGGTGATATGTGCTTATTGTTTTACATATTAGTGATATGAGTTTTCATTATATATCTTAAATTTAATTGAGTTACCAAAATCAAAACTATGTTTTGATTATGGTTATTCAATTAAGTTTAACAATATGATATCACTAATATTTATGCTATCACTATAGCTCTTATACTTAAACTTAGCATTGTCCTATCATGTTTTATCTTATCATATTTGCTACATGTATATTGCTTTGTTCGTCTAACATGTACATGCAGAAAAGCTATAAGCAAGATCAATGTGGACATATGAAATGAAGAAATCATGGTGGGCCAAAGACGACGGATCCGCAAGATTTCTCTGAACCATCCGACGACATCTCGGAGCCACGCACTCGGGGGTTCTGCTGTCCGGTCAGCAGACGGAGGTCGAGGGGCAGCGCCCCTCGTCGAGGGTTCGGGGGCGAAGCCCCAAAAGGTATTCAGTTTTCAAAAACTGATATCTTTGGACAACTGACGTCAAGGAAGAAGCCAACATCTATCAAGGAAAGAAGCCATGCCATGCCATCATCATTTTAAGACTATGAAGAAGCCTGCACCTGCTACAGTATATTTGGAGTCTGTAATGAGTCTTAGGAATAATTGTAAACACAAGAAATGGATGGCAAAATCGAAAGCTAGGTAAAATTAGCCCATGATCATTTTCGGATAGAAATCGGCATACCGACGGTATACCGGTCTATACCGACGGTATATTAATTTTTGTTCATAGAAACTTTCTGTCTACAAAATTGGCATACCGACGGAATACCGTTCTATACCGACGGTATACCGATTCAGTAATGTTGGAAATCCAACGGTCGAATTTCGAGCATTTAATGATCCCAACGGCTATATTTCTAGCCGTTGCATTCCAGACCGGTATACCAACAGTACACCGATTCGTACCGACGGTATACCGTTCGCTGACTGAAAAGTTACATTTAAGCTCTTTTCAATGCTTTGGTTATAAATATCCTTGAACCCCTTCATTCAGGTTGGCGCTTTGAGCCTAAAAATTTCTAAACCACCAAAGCCTATCCACAAACAACTCTACAAAGCTTTCATCATTTACCATCCACAAATTGTGTTAGAGTTATTGAGTTAAAAAGTAAGATCTTCATCTTGTTGTATAAGGAGATCAAAACCTAGTGTGAAAGGTTGAAGTTGGAGAGTCTTCGGATCCAAACTCTCAGTGAAGTTGGAGAGTCTTCGTATTCAAACTCTCGGTTGAAGTCGGAGAAGCCTTCGGACTAAAGCTCTCGTGTAAGAAGTTGGCGAGTTCTTCGGATCCAAACTCGTGTTGAAGTTGACGAGTTCTTCGGATCCAAACTCGTGTGTAACTATTTACTCAAATAGTGGATTAAAGCCGGAGAGAGTTCCGGGACTGGAGTGCCCCTTGGGAGGATACCAGGATATATCGTGTGTCGGTATTATTGTTTCTTCTTCTCTTGCACTTTTATTTTTAAATTTCTATTAGCTTGTGCTAAGTGCTTGATTAGTTAGCTTGACCCTATTCACCCCCCCCCTCTAGGGTTACTACAATCAAGTCATTTCCTTCGCATTATACATCAGTATGAACCAACAATCTCTTCCGACTCACGATTTCCGTAGTGATCATGCTTGATCACCACCGTAACTTTGATTAAATCAAAATCGACACAACTCGGCCAATATTTTCATTTGCCAACACAAGTTCGGTGTGCAACCGAACGATTCATTCTATGATTTATGATTTTAGTTCCTTCCGTTGTATCTCGTACAACAATTTATTTCCAATTCCTTTGCACTCCGTACAACGATTACAAATATGTGTTGCACCACGTGCAACAATTTACTTTCGATACGTATTGCACATCGTGCAACGACTTATTTCCGACATTCATCGCACTCGTGCAACAATTTATTTTCGACTTTCAAAGTCAATGCTCAAATCCGTTCAACACATTCAATATTGACTTATCACTTTCATTGTAATGCATTATTTACAATAATTCGTTGCACTTCATGCATCATTTATTTCTCATTCAACATGTTATATTGCAACAACATCTCAAATCGTATTTCACAATTTGTTGCACTTACAGCAACTAACATTTCACGGCTCGTGCATTCAATGCAACGAAATGTTTCACGACTTTCTCCGCAACATCAAGTAAATTCGAAGTACTTGCGGCAACGTTACCCGACTTTGTATTAGACTTATTGTATGGAACATCCAGTACATTGAGTAGAGTCAAGAGTGATTTCGATTGGTGGTGGGCAACTCTTTGGAATTGAAACAAAGCAAACGTCCTTGAGGAAATTGAGCCTGGAGCTCTAATACCAATTTGTCACGCCCCGACAAAATCACCGAATCATCATCCTCGCAGGGGGCGTGATACCGTATGAGCCTGGAGTTGTGCTCGTGCAAGACAAGATGACAAGTTCTTAAATGGTTATCTTTGATTTGATATTAACAACGAAAGAAAAACAGAGTATACGAAACAATTCTCTTTATTGATATTTGAACTGAGATTACAAAGGCTTTCAATAGCCCAACTGAATTTGCCAGGTTGGCTACAACACTCAAGTTCTCTCTTGCCCATAAAGGATTTCATCGTTCCATACATCATGCCTTCATATCTCGGCCGCATCAATCCTGTTGCAAGTCGAGCGTCAATACGATCGCACGCTTCATAACGCTACGGCATTCCATGCCTCTGCGTGATCAAGCGAAGCTTCGCCGCGAGCAATCCATTCCCTGTACCCTGCATGAAAGCTGGTGGGGGATCAGTACGTTCGTCCTCGCATGTACTGACGAAAATACCAACTTTCTAAACCGACATTTTAGTATTTATGTTCAATCATGCAACTTAGCTTATGATCTTGTTATATTCTCCTTAGGGTCGATTTTATGGCATATTCGAAAGCGGTAAAGCATGTTATCATGGAAAGCATGTTATTCGAATTGAATAGGCAAGCAGGCAAGCAATCTCATGTTTGTTTCGTGGCGCGACTTCTTACTAAGTCGACGTACTCGCCCTTGCACTGACGTAAGGTGAATACGCCCCATTCCTTCCCTGTCATGTTATAAGTACTTTCTAAGTAGGATCTATGTGCGCAGGATACATACGTGCCTGCACTTTCAACCCATCGTTCCTTAACTATATGAAGGTCGTTGGCGTATCCGCGCCAAAAGGGACTAAAGGCGTTATTTTCTTTCTTTATTTTCTCTCTTTCTTTCTTTATTTCCTTTCTTTCTCTTTCTTTCTTTCTCGAATTTGGGTAGCTCGGCGTTTCACGGGTTGGGTTCTATCCAAACAACCGAAACATACCGCATGCATACCATCATTTACGACTTTTCACATCTTGCTAAGCGGTCGCTAATCGTCTTACGGATGTGCGCCTGTCAAAGATTATATCCCTCCTAGGCCGAACGATCCCGGTGCCCCGGCACAGCCTGTTCAGAGGGAATGTTCCGTCACGGAAGATTATCACAATTATCTCAAGTCCATTCGACCATGCAACGCCCTATTATTCAAACAAACCAAACATAGTCTTGAGTCCGAGACTTAGACTTTATCATCTCGTATTTCTTCCATTTACTTTCTATGTTCTTATATTTCATACTCTGTTTCAATGTCGATGGCATCATGCCTTAACTCAATGTTCGTCAACCGAATGACCCGAAGGTCCCGAACACCTTTCAAGGCATCATGTCATATCTGACAGTTCCGTCACATTCATGCCACAACTGTATTCTTTTGCAATGAAGCCATCTTTTATGATCTCGTGCACGTAGGCACGTTTGACACATTTATCATCTTTCCTTCACGTCGTGCACTTGGTGTATGATCGAAGCCGTATTTCATGTTCTATGCCTTAGTGTTCAATGTACATGGCTCGTGCACTAGGGCACTGCCTATATTTTCTTTCAATGTGCAAGCCTTTCTAATTCGTGCGCGAAGGCACGAATGGCTCGTGCACTAAGGCACTGCCGAATACAGTTATCTCATGTTCTTGCTTGCGCACCGAGACGCTCGCCTTTGTGATATCCAATGTTCCATAGCGACCCGTGCATTTGATGCATGTTTCATTTCAATTGTTCTAACTAGTGTTCGACACACACTACGATTTACCTTCCGATCGGACCACGCCCGTGGCGTCGATAGGTTAACTTAGCATACAATGATACATTCTGACTTAGGCATGAAGGAGTAAAAAGAAGAGTCAATCCTCCACCTTAAACCGATACGCCTTGTTGTTTGTCGAGACGATGCGACTCGATTTCATATCTTTATTGTACGGCCAAATCTCCTGACTTAGCTATTCGAGCACTTCGTGTTTCATTGAACTATTCGATCGATTTCAGCCTACCGAGCCCAAGTCCCAGCCCGTTGTAAGGCGGAGGTTTGGGTTTTACGGACCCGTTGCGAATGAGGTAAAATGTCGACCTCTAATATTTCAGCGTAAACGGTTAGTCTGCACATGAAACCAACTAAAATCAATACTTGCATCGATTCGGACTTGCGCCTTGGTCGATTCGATTTCTTAGAATCTTCGAGCTGACTCAACACTTATCCTTTGGGGCAATGCGGCGCTTCGCATCGATTCAACTCGTACATTTCTTTGGCAAATGCAACTCTTCGTATCGACTTAGTTCGATGCATTGCTCGGGACAACGTAACTCTCGTATCGATACGTTTATTCGGTCAACGCGACTCTTTGAGTCAACGTCTTAGCGTAATGCGCCGTGCGGAGTGGGACATTACAACAGGAGCCTACCGCTCTGTTAGGGATAATGTTAATTGGGATTGCTTGGTTTAGAATGGTTGAAGACATTGTGATGCCTATTTTTTCGTATTCTGTTGATTTTGGCCGCTACCCTTTGCGCCACCGGGTACTTCATTATACCAAGTGAGTACTTTTTCAGGAATTTATCGTTAATAGACATCATGAACAAATTGTTGTCTAGCTTAGTGAGTTGATATACTCCGTTTGAGTAGACTGACTCTACAAGAAAGGTCTTCCCATTTAGCTTGAAAATTTTCTTTGCTTTTGTGTTCCATAATTATTGGCCTTTTGATGATCACGACGAGGTCTCCGACCTGGAAGATCCTTTTTTTGACCTTTTGGTTAAAGGCAATGGCAACATGAACTTGGTACAGCTTGATGCGTTGTTGGGTTTATATGCGATTCTTTTCAAGCAATTCTAATTCCTGGAGATGCAGGCGGATATTCTGTTATGTAGTAATTTTGTTAACCAAAGCGATACGAAGGGAGGGTATCTCAATTTCTAATGTTATGATGGCTTCACATTAGTGTACCATTGAGAATGGCATGTTGTAAGTTGGCATTCTGACTGTCGTGCGATAGGCCCACAGAAATTTGTCAAGCTTTTTGTTTCAATCTCGCTTGTTGGAGGAAACAAACTTCTTGAGAAGCTTGACAATTGTCTTGTTGATCGCTTCAGCTAAGCCATTGGTAGTGGAGTTATAGGCCATGAAGGCCACGTTCTGGATTCATTGTTTGTCGCAGAATAGGTAGAACGCTTGCCTGGCAAACCGGGGACCATTGTCGTGGATGATCCTTGTATGGATGCCGAAACAGTAAATGATATTGTGCTTGATGAAGTGGATAACATTGATGTTGACTTCACCTAAAGGCACGACCTATGCCGACTTGGAGAACTAGTCCGATGGTTGTGTATGAAGTATGCATAGATTTGGCACGCTCTGTATTATTGTGTAATCTATGGTATATGGGCCAATAATAGCCTATTTGTTTTAACTGTTGTAGGTTGGGACCTAGTTGATGGGCACCGCATGTGCCATCATGGATTACCTTGAGAGCCTATTAGGTTTTAACATGGATAGGCAACGAATCATGACTCCGAGATATGAGCATCAGTATAGGACATTTGCGATCGAGTCATAATAGAAACAGAGAGATCGCCTTCTGATTAAGGCTGCTTCTTTAGGATGCCGCAAAATCTCGTACACGAGGAAGTTAATTAGAGGAAAAAGCAGTCGTACGGATCAGAGTTTATAGTTGCCATATATACTCCCTCAATTTCTAGGTTCTTCTTTGCAAAAACCAATTGGCTACCAGCGACTATCGATGTTGTTGTCACGCCCAGTTCTTTTTTTTGTATTTTTAAGTATCGTATCAATATCTTGTATTCAGTTCTGATACAGTATCACATACTTGTATCGTTAGTACCCGTATCCGATATGGGGTTCTTGTATAGTGTTATTGATTTTCTAATTTGGTATCAAAGTCGTATGAGAGTATCACCCGTATTGAAATCGACTACTTAAACCGACTAATTGACTTTTACAACCTAATTTGGTTTTCAATTGTTCGATAAGATAATAATATGGGAGAGCACCTTACATCCCTAGTTAGACCATGGGCATTGCTCTAAACCCGTATTAGACCCATGTATAGACTAGAATCCAAAAATAACCAAAATTTGAATTTTACTGAGTAGACATTATACCGTCAGTATACTGTTAGAATTCTGCGGCGTACCTCACGGAGCCACCTGTACGGCGTGCCACTCCTTTTAGATACAATAACGCTTGGCTAGGGATCCCTGGCTATATGGAAGTGGTGAATATCAGTCTCCAGCCACCTGTGCAAGGTAATTGACCTATATGTTTGGTCCAATGTCTTCGGTTAGTGAAGCACGCTTGAAGACTGTGTAAAAATAGAATCGGCTGAACCTATCCCAGTGTGAGAAGGAGCTATTGGATGTACAAAACTAAACTCCAGTCTTATCCAGTGGACTCCGAACTGGTGAAGAGAGAGAGATCTGATTGAAGAAGTTAGGAGTTTGTCTCTACAAGAAGAAATCTAGCTGGCCCAATGAGCAAAATGCACATGGCTGAAAGATGGTAACAGTTGCTCTAAATTTTTCTATGATGTTATCCGGACGAGGCAGCACACGATAATATAAGCAAGCTCATCGATGCAAGTGGCAGAGAGATCTCTGCCCAAGGACATACAATCGGAAGCACTAGACTATTACACAAAGCTATATAATCAAGACAACTACGGCCAAAAATTCTTGGAGATTATTTGTAATAAGTTGGTTTTCATAGGGCGATCAAGTGCTACATGCACTTGTTTCTATAGAGGAAGTGGAAGAGAGTGAAAAAGGCCGACATAAACAGAGCTCATGTATCGGATGAATTCAATAGAAAGTTCTACAAAACTCATTGAGATAAATTGAAGCTTTCTTTGCTCTCTATTGTACATCACTTCTTCCACAAAGCGAGACTGATGAGACAACTCAAACATACATTCCTTACTTTCATTCCAAAGAAGGAGGGTGCAACTTCTCTAGCTTACTTTTGGCCTATTTCCTGTTGCAACTTTATATACAAAATTATTACTTCTGTTATGTGTCGGCTATGTGTCGGTGTATGGAGGGGATCATGCAGAGGCTTATATCACAAAATCATCGGCATTTAATAAAGGTCGGTCTGTTACAAAGAATACTTTATTGGCTCATGAAATGGTAAGAAGTTTGAATAAAGTTGGGGGAGGAAAGCATGTATGAAGCTGGATCTTCGAAAAGCATATGATATGGTAAACATGGATTTTGTTCGTCACATTATGTGTTGGCTATGGAATTTGATTTCAATTGGGTGGACAGAGTATATGAGTGTACTCCGACTTTTCCGATCCTCATAAAGTGTTAGTCGTACGGGTTTTCCATAGCAACCGGGGACTTCAACAGGGAGTTCCACCGTCTCCATACCTCTTTACACTGGTTATGGAGTACTTTTTTGTTTAATGGATATTTTTGGTCTTTAGGAAAAGCATAATTCCCCTATACAAGCATGTATCTCCTAGTGTTTCACAAATATCGATGATTTGCTCATCTTCTAGTCCAATCCAATAGGGGATTGAATGCGATGGTCCAGATTATGGAGGAGTTTGGCCTCCTAATAGGATTACAACTAAACTGGGATAAAAGCAAGATTTACTTTAATTTGCATTGCCCGGACCAGGAGGAACTCAATGAGAGCTGCTTCAAATTGAAAGATGGAGTTTGCCAGTGAAGTATTTAGGAATACCGCTCACTATTAACTATACCACAGCATAAGAATGTCAAAAGTTTGTGGAGTACGTACAACGGTGCATCAAAGGTGGTTGTCACCTTTGTATTTCAAAATATATAGTTAGGGATATTTTGGTGAAAACTATTTTTTTGATTTCTAATTAATTGTACTACATAATTAATATCTCCTAATTATAAATTTGATTAGATATTAATTGCCATTAGCCATGACTTAGAAGTAATTCTAGAAGTTTTTAGAAGAATTCGTTCTAATCAATTAGATTCCATTCCAACAACTTACATGGGAAATTAATTTGAAATGGAGAATGGATAGTGGCACACTTGTAAATTGCCAACCCCAACTCCTCCATATAGTGGCCGGTCCCTCCATTACTTTTCTTTCTCATCAAGCTTTCTTTTCTACCATTCCATAATCACCACCTCATCTTCTTCATTTCTCCAAGGAGCATCAAACCTCAAATTCTCCTCCACCATTCCAAACCAACTCAATTCTCCATCAATTCTTCTTCCAACGGAGAGCTAGAGCTTGGGAGCACAAGGACTAGGGAGGAGCACAAGGAGGGCTAAGGAGGAGCACAGGCAAGGAGAAATCATGTCCAATTCACCTTCCTCATGTTCTAATTTGTGGATCTACATTGGGGATCTATTCCCAATAGGTAATGGTTCCTTCAAATTTCTATGGTGAAATTCTAAGAAAATCTAGTATGAGACACCAAATAGTTAGATCTAGCCTTTAAGAGTTGAATTTGGTGGTAGAGGACAAATTCCTAGTAGATCTAAGAGATGGAATGGTGAATTGACATATGGATACGAAATTGTGTCGACCAAGTGTTTGGTTCATGCTTCAGAATGAATTTTGGGTCCTAATTAGGATACGTAGTGTCGTGTCATGACATTTCATGATACTCATGGTCAATTTGTTTATTTCTATGAAAATTTGAGTTATATGTGTCAATTACACACACACACACACACACACACACACACACACACACACACACACACAAATATATATATAGGTAAATTCTTCAATACATGAAAAAAAATTGTATCGATACATCCCAAATCTAAACCATTGGATGTTCATCCAATGATTTGGATTAAATAACTTTTTTAGACTATTAATAGAGGTCAAAAGTCAAAATCAGCATTAAATGATGTTCCCTACTCTATTATTCAATTCGAACATTGGATCAACATCCAATGGTTCAGATTTTGGATGTATCGATACAAATTTTTCACATATATATATATAATATATATATATATATATATATATATATATATATAATATATTATATAATATATATATATAATATATATTAAAATGGGATATGAGCCATAAGCTCATACTCTTATATCAGCGATCCCACGTGGTTTCAATGTGGAGCAATAAAAATATAATGACTTGGAAAAAAATTAAATATATAGAAATAAAAGATCTCATAAAAAAATTGATAAATAATAACTTACCATATCTTTGCCTACCAAATATTTTGCCTAGAAATTTAAATAGATAGAAATAAAGATCCCATAACAGAAAATAATATTTTTTCATTTCTTTGACCAACAAAAATATAGTGACTTGAAAAGAAAATTTAAATAGATAAAATATAAGATATCATAAAAGATTTGAAAAATAATAACTTACCAAATCTTTGCTTAGGAACTTACCAAATATGTTTATCTAGAAATTTAAGTAGAAATAATACCATTTGTCCCTACAAATTAAAATTAAAATTAAAATTAAAACTAAATTAACATTAACATTAAAAATATTAACATTAAAATTAAAATTAATATTATATTAATATTAATTAACATTAATATTAACATTAAAATTAATATTAATATTAACAATATTAATATTAACAATAATATTAACATTAAAATTATATTATCAACATTAATATTAATATTAACATTAACATTATGAGATCTGTTATTTCTATCTATTTAAATTCCTGGCAAACATATTTGGTAAGTTCCTAGGCAAAGATATGGTAAGTTATTAATTATCAAATCTTTTATGAGATCTTTTATTTCTATCTATTTAAAAAAAATCCAAATCACTATATTTTACTAGTCCATATGGAAGCCACGTAGAATGTCCCATATAAGAGTATGAGCCTATGGCTCATATCCCGTTTTATATATATATATATATATATTATATATATATATATATATATATATATATATAATATTCGGCATGGCCGGGAGGCCGGCGCACGGAAAGGGAAGCAGCGAGGGAGAGCTCTCCACAGACGAGAGAGAGAATATATTTATATATTGTCACGACCTGCACCCTAGAGTAAGGGCACGAGACGTGGGTACGTCTAGCCTACGCCGCAGTGTCGGCGGTAGAACGTTGTCCTAGGTCAAACATCTAACAGTATAAAGGTACCTGTACAGTATATACACTCCGAATGGAGGTGACATAACAATATACAGTCTCAATCACATCTAAGGGAGAATGAAGATAGAAAGATAGATAGATAAATACTGAAATGAAAAGATCCACAGAATACAATCAGAGAAGTCTAAGTGTCTAAAGATATAACAAATCCACAAAATCCCAAATATCATAATACAGTCATCCAGAATGAAAATATAAGGAAAACATCCTAATCTAGTGGAGTGTCGTCCACAGCTAAAGGATCCTAGCTGGTCCAAGTGTGTACTGTCATCTAGGGTAGCCCCATAAAAAGTAGGACAGCACGCCTCGTCCTCATCCTCTGTAATATTTCAACAGGTCCAGTCAGGACAGGAACGAGCACAATACATCTCAACAAGTCATAGCAGGAAAGGAAATATAATCATGCTAGACAATAAAATACAGGAAACTGAAGAATAGCATAATGTAAGAGAGAGATAGTAAGTAAATATCTATGATATATAAAAGAGAGACAGTGCTAGTGATTCAGAGTACAAGATGAACATGTGAATGGCTTAGGACTGATTCATGACTACACTAAGAGTGATTCATGACTATACTACTTTGGATATTATTCACATGACCATTCATACTCTCCCGTACCCCAATCAATACACAAGAATCCAGTCAAGTTACGTTAAGATTCGTGACTAAACTACTTGACCGTATAGGGTGATTCATGAATTGATTCGTGAAGGCTCGGTGATCATGAGAGTACATGAGTTACTAGCTGATTCCCGAAGATTCATGATAATAGAAGCAAGAGATACATGATGTAAGTGACACACGAGACAAGAGTATCTGATGCTCCCGAGAGGGATAACATCTCATGAAGGGATCCATATAGTACTAATCCGTGTTACCAACGTGTCAGCATCAAGTAGAATAATCTAAAGCAGGAAAAATAATCCTAAACAAGATATAAAATGATCAGAGAATGTACTCGCCTGGTATCCTGAATGTCCGAAGAGAATATACTGTCCGAGGAGTGGTGTCTGTCTCCTATAGAACAGTACAAGTCACTACATGTCTAAAATAAGGAAATAGACTACTACAATGCATCTACATGATGTTTGGGGTCAATCTACGCTAAAGTCAACCTTTGGTCAACTCTAGTCAACCCTAACAGTCAAACTAGGTCAATTCTAGTCTAATTTGGTCAAACTAGGCCAAACGAAGTTAAACTTGGTCAAACTAGTCTAGGTTGGTCAAACCTAGGCTTAACAAGTCAATCTAGGTCAACTAACCAATTACCATACAAGTCACCTAGCCTAGTGATACACAAGTGTATCACTCACATGCCATGGCCAACTACCTAGGCCATGGGCCAAACACAAATGGCTAATGAGATTCCTACCTCATACCCACTACACATTCACATAGGCTAGTATAACTATTTCCCCATATTATATATATATATATAATAGATATATATATAATATATAATATATATATATAATATATATATATATATTAAAAAAAATATTATATATGTGTTGTGTGTGTGGTGTGTGTGTGTGTGTGTGTGTGTGTATGTGTGTGTGTGTGTGTGTGTATATATATATATATATATAAATATATATATATATATTATTAATATATGTGTGTGTGTGAAAAAAATAAAATATATATATATATCTATTATATATATATATATTAATATATATATATATATATATATATATGTGTGGTGTGTGTGTGGGTGTGTGTGTGTGTGTGTGTGTGTGGGTGTGTGTATATATTATATATATAATATATATATAAATATATATGTGTGTGTGTGGGTGTGTGTGTGTGTGTGTGTGT
>JANAVB010012044.1:0-41447 GCA_029216955.1 Iris pallida | reverse complement strand
CGCCGCGGCCACGACCTTTGGCCTACCGCGCCCGCGACCACTACTTTTGTCGCCGTCGGAGTAGGCCTCGCCTTGCTTACTCTGCTTCGTGCAAGCGAGTCACCTCTTCGGAGAGGAGATGGCGGCTACATGTGTCGCCGGTGTTGCCGCCAAGATCGTACCGCTCCTCGACGGCTAGAAGCCGCCCGGTAAGGTCTTCAATTGAAAGCGTCTTGACTCTTGAGATCCGCTAGAGTCTCAATGGCAATGACGACTTACGCGTACTTGGGTGGAACGACTCGAAGAAATTTTTTAACTACATCCTCGCCGTCCATTTCGTCACCGAGTAGTTGCAGGTCGTTGACGAGTCCCGTGAGTCGCATCGCGAAGTCCTCGACGGACTCGCCGTCCTTGAACTTGATTGATTCGAAGTTGGCGCGTAATTTATGTGCTTTGACCTCGCGCACACGCTCTACCCCCATCCGCATCATCTTCAGAGCGTCCCATGCTTCCTTGGCAGTGTCTTTCACCGCCAGTGTCCGCAGCATCTCCAACGGCACGGCTCAGAGTATGATGAACAGGGCCATCCAATCGTCCAATCGTCGCGGTAGTCGGCGTTCCCATGTTCGATCGCCTCCCACAGGTCTTGCGCCTGCATGACTCTCATTAAGAGAGCCCAATCCGCGTAGTTGGTCCGTGTCAGCATGGAGTACTTGAAGGCGAATGAGATCTCCTTCATCGGTGTCGACGTCGTGGTGTCTTGCTTTGACGGCGGTGCCATAAGGCTCTGATACCAAGTGCTGGCCCGGAAAATGGACTAGGAAGCACTCAACGAGAGGAAGGAGAAAAAGATTCTGGATTGTGATCATTTTATTAAGCATAGATTGATGTTTTATATAGGAAAATACAATGGTGCTCGTATGTAGCTTGAGCTACTGAGCTTTAGAGTCCTAAATAATAGGTCAAGGCAAAAGACTAGAGAATTACAACGGACTGAGCAACAGGAATAAGTCTAACACACAAAAGCATTAAATTTCCAGTAAATTTCTTCTCTCCCAATTGTAAAAATCACTTCTTTTGCTACATAACATTTTCTGCCCCCAAAATAAAAACTTTTCGTCACATTACAACGAGATGGAGCACCTTACCTCGAAATTCCCAAATGATTCGTCAGCCTCGTCCTGCCGGCGAGAAACTTGAGAAAAAACCAAAAAATAATAATCAAATATCTGTAATTTGAAGAAACTGAACCGAAAATTTCGACGGAAATTAGTGCTTCAAAGAAGCTTTGGAAATCTAATGGAAGTATTTTTGGGGGGAATTTTCCTTCTTTTTTGTGCGTCAGAAAAAACCGGGTTTCCCCCGTTAAACAAAGGACGTTGGAGAGGGAGCTCAAAGTTGCTATATTTATTCTTCATGGCATTTTTGGAGATAACACCTTCTATTTTTTCAGTTTACAAATAGGTCGTTAGCAAAGTTGGAGATAACACCTCCTAAATTCAAAATTGCTCAATAGGAGACAATGCCCAAGTTTTGTCCAATTTGTAAATTAGTTTTTTTATTATTGTTAGGTAAATTATAAGGGCACAACACATTTTGATCAGGGCTGTCCAAGTATTAGTTTTCCATTATTTACAAGTTTGCCACTGAAAAAATTACTCAGGGCTATCCAAGTGGTAGGTATAAAAGATAAGTGTTATAATTTTTGTTTTTTCCTCACTCTCCATTCCTCACAAGAAGAAGAACAAGAACAAGAAGGAAAAAAAAACAAGAACATGAACATCAATTTTTAGTTTATTTTGATTTTTTTGCTCTCTTCTAATTTCTCAGATCTCTTCTAATTTCTCAGATCTCTTTCTCCAAACCCTACTTTATTTTTCTTCTTCTTATTTGGGCATTATGGATGAAATCCTAGTTGTAGAAGAAATTGGATTATCAAATCTATCAAATCTATTAATCTATTAGTCTATTAACCAATTTTTCTTTATTAATAGAAGAATTATGCATGAAATCCTAGTTGTAGAAGAAAACTATGGAAGAAATCCTAATTGTAGAATAATTGGGTTCATATCAGGACTGCCACAATTTCTGACAGTCCTAGAAGTATTGAGGCCTGCCAGAAATTGTAGCAGTCTTGAAATAGTCTCGATGTACAACAGGACTGCCACAATTGCTGGCAGTCATAGAAGTAATGAGCACTGCCAGGAATTGTGGCAGTCTTGAAATAGACTCGATGTACAACAGGACTGCCACAATTTCTGGCAGTCCTAGAAGTAATGAGGACTGCCAGGAATTGTGGCAGTCCTGAAAGGGACATGCTCTACAGCAGGACTGCCACAATTTCTGGCAGTCCTAAACATATTGAGGACTGCCAGAAATTGAGGCAGTCCTGAAAGATACTTGCTGTACAGCAAGTTCCTTTCAGGACTGCCACAATTTCTGGCAGTCCTAAAGTCAAAATTCTCGAATAAAAAAAATATGTTAGGGTTTATTTCAATCTTGATAATAGAGTGAAATATGCATTTTAGGATTTATTTTCATGCATTTTTTGTGAGGAAAGAAGTATTTAACCTTTATTGTCATGCATTTTAGGGTTTATTTAATTTTTTTGGTGCCATCGAAATTGAGAAAGAGAAGGAAACTAGGATTTTGATGGAGATGCTGATGATGGAAATGATGGAGAAGAAGAAGATGATGATGATGATGAAAAAAAACTAGGATTTTGATGGAGATGTGAGAATCGAAATGGTGGAGAAGAAGAAGATGGAGAAGAAGAAGAAGAAGAAGAAGAAGAAAGCTAGGGTTTGTGAAGAGAGAGTGAAAATTTGAAATGAGAGTGTTTTCGGGTTTGGGGGGCTGTGGGGTTTGGACAGCTCCATGAATGAAAATTTTGGACAGTCCGAGTAAAAGTTCCTCAAAGCCTGGCTAGCCCTAATCCTGGCTAGCCCCGAGTAAAAACACATGTGCCCTTATAATTAGCCTATTGTTATTGCATTCACTCCACCTGGTGTTTCACATGCTTTCTCATGGACAATTGTTAAAGGCACTACAATACGATTATTAGGGGACAATATATTAGGGACAGCATACATATATTAAAAATTAATAGGGGCAACACTAAATTATTATGGGACAATACAATACCAATATTTAGGGGATATTTTTGGGTTATTTAGTTTTAGGATCTCACATATATATGGATAATAGGATTTGGATTTCAAAATTGACCGATGTTAATCTCGAAATAACTCTTCATTAGCCTACGTAATCAGTAATTTTCGTATCAAAATTCTAACATCGATCAATTTCGGGACCCAAGGCCTAATATCCATGTATACGTGAGATCCTAAAACTAAATATTCCATATTTTTTCATAACTATATAGTACTATTATTTTAAAGTGTTTACAAGCACTTTAAAAATACAAATATTGATTATTTTTTATAACAATATAGTACAATGTAAAGTGTTGTTGTTTGTTGTTGGGCTAATTAGTGTTTAGACCATGGATTTTATACTAGCTTAGGGTTTAATCATGATATGTCCAATTGAAAAGTTTATATCCTAAATTTTTTTTTGGTTTTATTGTTTCTATTATACCATGAACATGAGTACTGAGTATAAGGGCAATAATCAACACATGTTGGAAATGATGGTATAATAGAAAAAAAATAAATAAATAAATAAAAATTCAGAGTCCGATTTTTCAATCGGACATGTCAGGACTTAAGTTCTAAGTTGGTATAAAATCCAGGGTCTAAACACTAATTAGCCCTTGTTTGTTGATCACTTTAAAGTACATTATAAATGCATGAGTTGACTATTTTGCCATCAAATACTATAATCATTTTAAAACAATATATATATATATTATATATATATATAATATATAATATTATATATATATATATATGTTCATCATTAAATACTTTTATCGACTCAACATAAAACTAATCATCCTCAAGTCCACCTCCAAAAATAATAAAATCAAAAATCATTAATAATAAAAAAAAATTGGTATCGAAAATTATGTAACTGTTAATGTTTAAGCAAAATGCTCATTTTGGGCACTGGAAATTATTTAATTTTTTGAATGTTTTGTTTTGTTTCTAGAACTAAAGAAAATGGGAAGAAGAAATAATTAGGAGTGTTTGGACATGCCTAATAATAATTTAATTTGTTGAAAGCTACAATGGTCTATGTGCACCTACAAGCTAAGTTGTAAATTATAAGCTAAAGATTTTGAGCTTACAATTTACAACAATTTATAAAAGACATCACCATATAGTGATGAGTACTTTAAAGTACAAAAAATAAATACCTTAAGTTGACTTGTTTGAGCACTTTAAAGTGTTCAGCATTATAAAGTACAAAAGACAAACACCCTCTTACTAGTTACTACCCTCTTCCAACTCTCTTACTCTTGCAACCCTAAAGTAAACTTCCAAAAATTTACAGAAATTTTCATATAAGGTAAAAAAATTTATTGAAATTATAAAAAAAGTAAGAAGTTTAGAAAAAATTTCATTTTAGGTAATGAAACGACAATTCTCATGGCGCGTTGGCAGAATGGTGGAGGGGGTCAGGGGAACGCGCCACCATCAATGGCGCGCAGGGGGGAACGCGCCACCATCAATGGCGCGCGGGGGGCGAGGTGCTGGCGCGTGGGGGGGAGCTCCAATGCTGATGGCGTGCGCGCTACGGTGGAAGTGATTGATTAAAGCTGGGATGAGCCATCAGTGATGGCGCGTCTCTCTCTCTCTCTCTCTCTCTCTCTCTCTCTCTATATTATATATTATATATATAATATATATATATGCCAGTTGCAATTAATGAGAAAAGAAAGGTGGAAGTGATTGATTAAAGCTGGGATGAGACATCAGTGATGGTGCGTCTCTCTCTCTCTCTCTCTCTCTCTCTCTCTCTCTCTCTCAATATATGCCAGTTGCAATTAGTGAGAAAAGAAAGATGGAAGTGATTGATTAAAGCTGGGATGAGCCATCAGTGATGGCGCGTCTCTCTCTCTCTCTAATATATGCCAGTTGCAAAGAACGATGTAATTGATTGATTAAAGCTGGGATGAGCCATCAGTGATGGCGCGTCTCAGACAGAAGGCCAGGGCCATCAGTGATGGCGCGCCACGATTAATGGAGTCCCTTGCCTACGTGCCATTGTAGATGGCGCGTCCTATCGTTTCTTCCCCTACGCGCTATGACACTTGTCGTTTCGTTACCCAAAATGAAATTTCTCCAAACTTGTTACTTTTTTATAATTTCATTAAAATTCTTTACTCTATATGAAAATTTCTGAAAAAATTATGCCAACAACCAAAACTCATTTCCAGTCAAGGTAAATCTCCGATCCTAACCCTAAACCTTCTAGGTTTTTATGTTTATATTACATATTTTTATGTTGAGATTCTAGGGAGTTTTTTTCCAGCCCTAGCCGTAAACCATGTCTAATCAATGTGTTTTTAGTAATTTTGTAGTAGATAGTCCAATTTGTAACTATTCTGAAGTTTCAAACTCCATTAATAAAATTTCGAACTTTCATATTTGAAACAGTTCCGTTTGGGACGACGAAGCAAAAATTTTGATAGTCATGTACATATTCATGATTGTCAAATTCTTATGGTCCTAATAATGCGTAGGACTGCAATTATAAAATAAGTCCGCCTTTAGGATAACCAAAATTTTGGTCACGAAGACAAATATGTCTTCAGAACTACTAAAATTTTGACACATGAATGTCAGAATTTCAGCAGTCATATGCATTTACTACAACTGTCGTATAATTAAGGACAACTTCAAATTTTCTTGGCACTAAGAATATTTTCTGCTCATGAATCAAAATCTTCCTTGAGCAGGTTGTGACATCCTTCACTACTTGTTAAACAAAGAAGGTGACGGTGACCTGGCGTCCTGAATAGCCATCTCCATGCAGGGTCGGCCCTGGGGTAAGCGGACAAGTCTTGGGGTTTGGACAAGCTCTTTTGCTAGGGCAACCCACCGACACAGTATGATCCCACCAAAGGTCAGGTCGCGGATGACCACCAGGATCAGCCGACAATAAGAGTTAATGGGCAACCAAAATTAGTTCCAGGATAGGACAACCCAACCCTCCAAGCCGGTCCTGTCTCCATGGTGAAGAATGTGTTGCCACCGACGTCAACTTGACTTAAAAAATCTCACCTAGACTCATTCCTGCAAATTAATCACGTTTGTTTGCAAACAGAACAATGGCATTGCCAACAGCAGCAATTCGGAACTTTATGCAGTAGCGTAGTTGGTGGTTACAACTGCAACATGTGTAGTATGTGAATCATCCTTCACCAAATAGTAGTTGCAGAGCATTATATATATATATATATATTATATATATATATATAAAGCAGTGCACTCTTTGCTCAGCAATTACATATCTTTAGCGATATCTGCAACTAAACACTGTCTGCACCTAAACGTGAAGAATTTGCTGAGCACAAATTTTGCTCGATTAGGTGTGTAGATGCTCGATTCTCCCTTCGTGTTCAGATCATTCACGGAGTAGGTGTGGCAGAAGTGATGGAATCTGTGATTTCCTTCTCTCTCTGCTTTTCTTACTGGAAAAAAAATTCTACCAAAGGAAATTTATGTTTCTTCGCCAAAACAGTTGCTTGGATGTACAAATCACTCGAGCAACATTTTTTTTTCTTTTTTTAGGATGTCCACTTCTTACTAGTGCTGGAAGACATGCCTTCAAAGGGGGCTCGAACCGTGTCACTGCGTTGGGTGGTGCCCACCGTTCCCAACGGGCTACGGCCACAGGGACACTCGAGCAACATTCAAACTAACAAATAGTGCTAAATTGATTTACACACCATTTATATCCCAGCCCCCACACACTTCCAGATATATCAAAAACCAAAGAAAAACTAGTCGTATAATTTACAAAATGAAACTTTTTGAAGCTAAAAGCATACATACATAGACCCAGTAGATGATGAGGTTATCTTTGTTTCCTGTGCAATTCGCATGACTAGACAAGGACAAAATTTTGTTCTCAATAATTCTGACCAAAATTTTGAAACTTCTGACCGTAGTCGGAAATCATGGTGCAAATGTAAGAGTCAATATTTTACAAAGCCTGTATTTTTCTGCACTTTGCCCAGTATAGACTCTACATCGCCCTGGTAGAGATTGAGACTCTTGGCTAGTGCAAAATCACAGTACATACCATCGATACCAGCACTAACAATCCCACCGGCATGGCCATTAGCCAGCACCTTCTCCAGTAGGATAGAGCCCTCTCAGAGACGTGCTCTCGTAAGTGTCGACATGGCGACGTATCTGAACAGGTGACCTCGTCCTCGTCTGTAAGGAGGCCGATAAGTAGATTAGTATCATAAGCTCAAAATGCTGGTCAGCTCCTTGTGATCAAGGTTGTCAAACTCACGATCGTAACTCGTGGGATCGTAACACGGATCGTAAAATCCCACCAGAAAGACAAAATTATATTTAATATATATATATATTATTTATATCACATAAATAAGAAAAAGTAACCTTAAAAACCAAAATAACCTTAATATAAAAATGTCATACATGAATCATAAGTCACAAACTCGTGGGATCGTAACACGGATCGTAAGATCACACGCGTTTACTCGCCGCGCCGGCCACCAATCTGCCTCGAAGCTCCATAAAGCGCGTAGGATCGTACGATCCCACGATCTATCGCGCGAGTTTAACAACATTGCTTGTGATCCAATTTGACACACGTCAAGTACTTCTATCAGAACTTCAGTTGGAAGCTACCCATTTTTTGACTCCATTTTATATACCTCCATTCTAAATATCATACTTATGGTTTCCTAGGATAGTTTCCACCAAGTCCTCTTTATGTTGTAAGTAACCACTTATTTCAACTAAAAACAACCTTACAATTAGAACGAAGTAAATATACAGTGCAAACTGATTGAAATTTAACTTAACAAACTTCAAATATGGTTCGCAGCAGGAGGTAAAGGCTAACAAGAAAATGCACGGAAAAAATATGCGTTCACAATCATCTATACTTATGCTAAAAAGAGAACCATTTCCGTGTAGGATGATTTTCAGCCGTTGGATTAATTTAAGACTCATTCTCTTCTACTACTTAGTCCTCTCGGTCTTTTGCATCTCTCTGTTTGAATCCCTCTCTCAAATAACTCTATTAGGAGCAGATTGTCGATCCCCTCGGCTTGTAATGGTGTAAGAGCATGGTTTAAAGTATCGGCCGCTACCGATCCGATACGGCCGATACCGATACGGTTTGGCATGTCCCGATCCGATACCGATATTGAGGGTCTCTTTTCGGTCAATTCGGCAAAGAAAATTAAACGTAAAAGACAAATCATCGAGGATTTAAAGCATAATAAGATTGTAAAAGCATGTAAAAGAATAAAATCAATCTATTGTATGTAAACCAATCGGTAAAGGTGACTAATATTTTATTTAATTTCAAAACTACTAAGAAATAACACTGAAAATACTAAAAATTATGCCTAAATGTATAAAATATATGTTTCTAAATGTAAATAATATTAATAATTATTTGTTTTCCGATACGAAAAAATCCGATACTCCGATCCGAAACCGCCGATACTACCGATATCGCCGATAGCAATACTCATAGGAATAGTCCAATACCGATACTGTGAACCTTGTGTAAGAGTCTCCACCGTTTTTTGATTTCAGAGTTACTCAGCTATTCATCATTATAGTTCTTAAATTCTGAGTTGGATCCGTGATCCAGTTGGTTGGTGATCAACTTGGCAGAGTCCTAAATTATACCCAATTGCAAATGGTACAACAACTCATGCATACCTTTTCTTGTTACTGAACTCCAACTATCACGTTGCTCTCAGGATTGTTCTCTCAGTTGAGTTTCATCCTTTTTTTTGACTAGAGAGGTTATATTATAATGAATACTGTTTAAAATTTCTACAATGTTTGATTATTCCAACTCTTCCTCTCTCTGAAAATGACAAACAATTGCCCTAGGTTATAGTTTCTTTGAGTAGTTTTACAAATTGTCAATAAGTTAATGCTTGTAACTTGTAAGGTGCTAAAATCAAGGGTTTCTCTAATGTTATACCAACAACTTCATGGTCTTCGGATCTCTCAATGTAATGAAGGTTGCCATTGTTATTCAGTTTTTAGGTGCTATTTACTGCCACTAATTGTTGCTATGTTTCAAAGCTCTTCAGTCCCTGTTAGTAGAATAGATTAAATTGTTGCTGAAAGAAAAAGAAAAAAAAAATTCACGTAGAAATTTCTGCACTTCTTGCTTCATTAACAGATGATGCCTCAAATGATTATTTCCATGAGTTTCATGAATACCTTGGTCGAGTGCGGCCATGGGTGATGGGTCCATAGTCCGCCTCACATTTCACCAAGCATCTTGCATGAGTTTGCACTCCTGAATGCGTTCCAAGCATGTCAAATGAGCTTGCAATCACGTTCTTCAGCGAGCAAGTTGCATAATTGCGAGCCTTTGTCAATGCATCCATCGTTAATATCAAACTCAGTATTCTTATTGCTACATTCTTCAAAGATTTTTTCTAACTATGTGGTACAGTAGATGTAAGGTGCCTAAAGGAGCTGAGTTTTCCCTAATTTGATCAAGAGCATAAGCCTTACAAGGCAGAAGCGGGAGCAGGGACGGAATTAGGGGTGAACTTTCAGTTTATTCGGTTTCAACCGAATCGAAATAGTCAAAACGGCATAAACCAAAATTCTAAAAATTCAAAACCGAACCGGATAATTAATTTGCCAAAATCTATTATTCGGCTCGGTTCAGTTTTCGGTTCAAAACCGAATAATGCTTACCTCTAACTGTTGGGAACGAAGCGCGAAAACCGTTCCCCCAAACCAGAAAGTCCTGCGAGAGAACCGAGCAAAAGCACACAAACCAAAAAAACGCCAAACACAGTCGCAGACACAAAGATTTTTGACGTGGAAAATCCTTGCAGAAAAAACCACGGGACGATCGGAGTCCAACCCTGAAGAACCTCCACTAATGGAATAAAGAGAATACACCCTCTACAAGCTCCTCCCGATCCAACACGGATCACCACAACTCACTTGAAAGAAAAAAAAATTTGATTGCGGACTCCAAAAAACAAGAGATGCCGAAAAATTATTCAAAGCAATTTCTCCTTCACAATAGTCCTTAATCCTCTCGCTCTCTCTCAAAGATTGTAAAGCACTCTTGTTTTGAGATGATTTTCCAACTAGCATGCATCACCCTTTTATAAGCCCTTGGTAATCCATACATGGAAGGCCAATATATATGAAAACTTCCAATATGCATCAATCATATATTTAATGGAAATCCAATCATAATTGGCTTGCCATAATTGGTAGCCCAATTATATGGAAAGCTACTATATGAAGGGTCCAATCATAAATATAATCAAAGTAAATATGAAAATCCAATCATATTTTCTTACCATATATGTTCCAAAATAGGATCCATGCACTCCCCGAGCTTCTGCGACACACGGATGGCGCTCGTCGCTCTCCGGGGTATTCTCCACATAGATTGGGAACCCCACCCACTACAACAAATCTCCCGCTTCACAACTAGGTGGAGGAACTCGTTATCCTGACGATCCGCCTGCAGTACTCAAACTTTTTTCTTGGTAGAACCTTCGTGAGCATGTCCGCTCCATTGTCATCAGTATGGACCTTCTCAAGCATCGCGTCCTTCTCAACCACATCTCGTATCCAATGATACCGAGTCTCAATGTGCTTGGACCGACTATGAAATGTCTGGTTCTTCACAAGGTGAATGACACTCTGACTGTCGTAAAGCAAAGTATACTGCTCTTGCTTCAGTCCCATTTCCTGCAACAGCTTCTTCATCCACAGTAACTCCTTACAAGCCTCCGTCGCCGCAATGTACTCTGCCTCTGTCGTCGACAAGGCAACACACTTCTGCAACCGCGACTGCCACGATACCGCTCCTCCAGCAAACATCACATAGCCCGAAGTCGATCGCCTCGTGTCTACATCTCCAGCTATATCAGCGTCGGTATACCCAACCAGCTTCGGCTCGTCACCACCAAAGAAAGTCTCCAATCGGCAGTGCCCTGAAGGTATCGTAGAATCTACTTGACCACACTCTAATGTACCCTTCCAGGATTTGAAAGGTACCTGCTAACTGTGCCAACTGCATGAGCGATATCTGGTCTCGTACACACCATAGCATACATAAGACTTCCTACAGCTGAGGCATATGGAACCCGCTCCATATCTTCTTTTTCGTCCTCGGTAGATGGACACTGCTCCTCAGTGAACTTAAAGGGCCGCAAGGGGACAACTCACTTTCTTCGATCCGTCCATCCCGAAACGCTGAAGTACCCGGTGAATGTACTTCTTTTGGAATAAGTGTAGCAGCTTGGACTCTCTCTCTCTCGGCTGATCTCCATCCCAAGAATAGTCTTTGCTGCACCCAAATCCTTCATAGAGAAGGCCGCGTCTAGTTGGCACTTCAACTCTGCTATCCTAGTGGCATTCCGACCCACTAATAGCATGTCATCAACATAGAGCAATAAAATGATGAAATCATCCTCGGCAAAGTACCTCACAAATACACAGTGATCCGACGTCGTCCGTGCATAGCCATGCTCCCCCATAAACGACTCAAACTTCCTGTACCACTGCCTCGGAGCCTGCTTCAGACCATACAAGCTCTTCCTCAACCGGCAAACCAAATGTGACTTGTCCTTCTACAGAATCTCTCTGGCTGCTCCATGCATAACTCTTCCTCAAGATCACCGTGGAGGAATGCCGTCTTCACGTCCATCTGCTCGACCTCCAAGTTAAAACTGGCTGCCAATGCTAGCACCACCCGAATAGACGACTGTTTGACGACTGGCGAAAAGATCTCATCATAATCCACGCCTTTCTGCTGACCGTAGCCTTTAACTACCAGCCTCGCTTTGTATCGAGGACGAGTAGCATCATCCGTCTGCTTCACTCTAAACACCCATCGATTCTTCAAAGCCTTCTTGTCCTTTGGCAATCGCACCAGCTCATAAGTGAAATTGGCGTGTAAGGAACTCTCCTCCTGCATAGCTTGCATTCACTCATGCCTGTGTCGTCTTCCATAGCCTCTGCAAAGCTTTCGGGCTCTCCTCCGTCAGTCAGTAGCACATACTCACCCGGTGAGTATCTCGTAGATGGTCGACGAACTCTCCGCTCCTTCTTAATGGAGCCACTGGTGCTGGCTGTATACCAACAGCCTCCTCCCCTTCAGGAACTGCCCTCCCGCATGCTCATCCTCCTGAGGGACACCCTGACCACCATCAGCAGGCTGATGATCAAGGTTGGGAACAACTCCATGCACTGGCTCCCCCATAACTGGATCCTCTGCGATACCCTCTGGAAACTGCTCGAAGCGAAATAACTCTAATTCAGGCAATTCCTCAGCCTCAGAAGGCGTCTCGAAATCCTGAGTGTTGGTCATGGTCTGATCCTCGACGAATACCACGTCCCTGCTTCTGTAGAGCTTCTTTCCACTGGGTCGTAGAGTCTATAGCCAAACTCATCCGACCGTAGCCGACACAAGACGCATCGCCTCGTCTTCGGCTCAAGTTGGACCTCTCGTCCTTCGCGTACATGCACGAAGGCCTTACAACCAAACACTCGCAGGTGATTGTATTACGGCTCTTTGTCGTACCATACTTTGTCAGGCACATCACCCTGTAAAGGAGCACGAGGAGATAAATTAATAACATAAGCAGCTGTGAGAAGAACCTCACCCCAATAACTGCCCGACAAGTTTGCTTCTGACAGCAAACACCGCACCCTCTCCATCAGTGTCCTGTTCATGCGCTCCGCTACACCATTGAGCTGAGGTGTCTTGGACGGAGTCTTCTGGTGTCGTATCCATTGCTCTCTGCAATAAGCATCAAAGGGACCAATGTATTCGTCGCCGTTGTCGGACCGAAAACACAATAACTTCTTGTCCGTCTCTCTTTCAACAGAGGCCTGAAACTCTTTGAAAGTAGGCAGCACCTGATCTTTGGTCTTTAAGGCATAGACCCAAACCTTCATGGAACAGTCATCAATAAAAATTACAAAGTAAGATGCACCACCAATAGATTTTACCTTCATAGGACCGCAGACATTCGAGTGAATCAACTCGAGCAACGCCGGCTTCCTTGAACTTGGATGACTTTGGAAAGACACCATATTTTGCTTTCCAGCTAAGCAGTGCGTGCACTTCTCCAACTTTGTAGACTTGAGCTCTGGAATCACCTTCCTGTTCACCAAGTAGCTCATTCCCTTCTCGCTGATATGGCCGAGCCGCCTGTGCCACAACTCGGTAGACGCATCACTGACTACGTTCACCTCATATACCCCCTGTTCGCTTCCCTCCATATAGTAGAGACCGAACTTCTTGCTTCCTCTGACAATCACCATCGAACCTCTGGAAAGCTTTCACTGACTATTCCCGAAGAGACTGAAGAACCCCTCGTCATCCAACCTTCCAACCGATACCAGGTTGAAACGGATATCAGGGACATGACGAACATCTTTGAGAACAAGAACTGCACTCGTCTTCGTCCTCAAATGCACATCTCCAACGGCAACCGCCTTCGACACATCTCCATTGCCCATCTTCAACACTCCACAGTCGCATGTCGTGTAAGTGGCAAATAGTGTCATGTTGTGAGATACATGCGCTGAAGCCCCTGAGTCTACCAGCCAAGAATTGTCATCACAGGCGAGGTTTGTGATAACCTCATCACCTACGACGATCACATCGCCTCCATGTATCGAGGCCGCCGCTGTAATGTTCTCATCTTGCTTCCCCTTGTCGCCCTTCTTCTCTCTCTTCCAAGCGAAACAGTTCCGCTTGATGTGGCCCTTCTTGCCACAGTGGTAACACTCCGAGTCCTCGTACCGACCCTTAGACTTCCCCCTGCTCTTGTCTCTGCCACCACCTGGACCCCTGCTTTTGCCCCTTCCGTGGCTCTCTGAAACCAATGCCTCTGAGTGTGGGATGTGGATGAAGTGCCCTGAGAACGTCTCTGCATCTCTTCATTCAGCACCCCGCTCTTGGCAAACTCCAGACTAACCATGCCCTCTGGAGCAGAAGCGATCATAGATACTCGTACGGTCTCCCACGAGTCTGGCAATGTACACAGCAACCATAGTCCCTGAACTTCGTCGTCGAACTTGACTCCCATTGAAGATAGCTGGTCAACCACGCCCTGAAAATCACTCAAGTGATCCGTAATAGATGCCCCATCTTTGTACCGCAGACCCATCATCGTCCGGGTCAGGAACAACTTGTTTACCCCGGTCTTCTTCGCGTACAAAGACTCCAACTTATCCCATAACGTCTTTGTATGCTCAATATTGGCAACGTGGTTGTACACGTTCTCGTTAATGAACTGCCTGATATCCACACACCTGTATATGCTCGAATTTTCAGTCCTCCTCAGATTTATCACTGGGCTTCTCGGATGCAAATACGGACAGATGCAGCTTTTTGACAAACAACAAATCTTTCATCTTGCTCCGCCAATAGTGATAGTTGGTGTCGTTCAGGTTCACCATGCGCACCGGCTTCACGTCCATCTCTCCTTTCTAGTTTTCCTGTCAACTCCTAACACCCTTCTGAATTCCAGAACCTGGCTCTGATACCACTCTGTTGGAAACAAAGCGCGAAAACCGTTCCTCCAAACCAGAAAGTCCTGCGAGAGAACCGAGCAAAAGCACACAGACAAAAAAAATGCCAAACACAGTCGCAGACACAAAGATTTTTGACGTGAAAAACTCTTACGAAAAAAACCACGGGACGATCGGAGTCCAACCCTGAAGAACCTCCACTAATGGAATAAAGAAAATACACCCTCTACAAGTTCCTCCCGATCCAACACGGATCACCACAACTCACTTGAAAGAAGAAATTTTTTGATTGCGGACTCCGAAAAACAAGAGATACCGAAAAATTATTCGAAGCAATCTCTCCTTCACAATAGTCCTTAATCCCTCTCTCTCTCTCTCTCTCAAAGATTGTAAAGCACTCTTGTTTTGAGATGATTTTTCAACTAGCATGCATCACCCTTTTATAAGCCCTTGGTAATCTATACATGGAAGGCCAATATATATGAAAACTTCCAATATGCATCAATCATTATTTAATGAAAATCCAATCATAATTGGCTTGCCATAATTGGAAGCCCATTATATGGAAAGCTACTATATGAAAGGTCCAATCATAAATATATAATCAAAGTAAATATGAAAATCCAATCATATATTTTCTTACCATATATGTTCCAAAATAGGATCCATGCACTCCCCGAGCTTCTCCGACAAACGGATAACGCTCGTCGTTCTCCGGGGTATTCTCCACATAGGTTGGGAACCCCACCCACTCCAACACTAACGGGAATGGAAGCGGAAGAACACGACTACTTAGAAGAGTCTAAAGTTGGAAGCATCATGGGAACATGCGTTTAGAATTTTTATATTTATTAATTAGTTATCAAAATTTATAAATATCTTAATATTTATTAAAATTTATAAAGTTCAGTTCAGAGTTACAAAAAGACCATTCGCATGGTAATTTTTATAATATCAACACATGAACTTTGGCAAATAATACCATTTTATAGCAGATAGTCACCCAAGATCAATGTTATAGATTTCGCTAGGTGGAATCGGTGCACCGAGGACCCGACTAGCGCCTAGGGCGCCTAGGCGCCCTTTTTTTGGCTCATGTATATATATATGTAAATAGCGTATATGTAACATATAAACACCAAAGCTTGTGAGCTCCTATGGCCAGCGTAGTTATTCCTAGGTTTTCATATGAGTGGTTAAGGATTCGAATACTTGGAGATGTTTTTTATTTTTATATTTTTACTTAAAAATAAAATAAAAGGGGGAGGAGAGGAGAGAGAGTTTGTCACGCCCCGCTCCCGTAGGAGCGATCGTCCTCGCTAAGGCGTGATGTCGCACGAGCCTAGATAGCGCTCGTGCAAGACGGGTTCCATAACGGCCGATTACAGCGGCGGCGACGGGGTCGTCGCACAGAAGTCCCAAGCAGAGGCATTTAACACGCAGCAGAAATTTAGAACAAGACACAATTCATTCGAAAGAAGCTCTTTATTGATATCGAAACAACGGTTACATTGGGGGCGCAAGGCCGAGATTACAATCACTCAAATTCACTCGTCTCACATTATAATTCACTCTGCTCACTCTCATCTCTCAATACTTGTCTCGAGCCAGCGGATGCTTCGAATAGGCGATGTCCATACATTATGTCCCGTATAAATCTTCGATTCCATACGGCCGCACGCTTCGAATCGCCAAGGAACATCGTGCCTCGACGCATCCAAGCGAGCTCCGCGCCACGAGCTTCTACCTGTGCCTGCACATGAAAACTGTATGGGTGTCAGTACTCAACTGTACTGGTGGAGTGAGCTCCTCGCCCACCCATACAAAACCGACACGTTTATTTTACTTTGTGCAATACAAGCCCCTTTACGATTGTCTTTCTAGTCTTGCCTTAGGATCGATTTTTAGGACATAGGCAATCGGCCTATTTAGTGTCATTAGACCGTCTCCGTGCTATTGCACCGATAACTCATTTACCCTTGCCTCTAGACCGCTTCGTGTTTGCAATGTCAATGCACCGACTCATACTTGTCTCTCGTGCCATTCTCCGGGACGTAACGACTCGGTCGTGTCAAATACTTGCCCGTGCCTCAAACATCGAGGCCGTACCTCGCAGCGTAACCTGACTTATCCAAACTCGCCTTACGGCCCTTCCAGACTTCGAAACGTCTAACACAACTTGTGGGGCCGGTGTTGAGAACTCAAGTACGACGCCATATCTCGTGGCGAAACACGTGTCTTTACGTATAGCCGAATCGTAGGCTTTATAATACTTTGGGTGCAACCGAGCACACATTTCACCGTTCAACGCATACCGTGCTTACACTTTCTTTGTTATGACCGACACCGTGCATGCAGATTCGCCGCCGAGCACGCCAATTATCTATATGAAAGGCCACTGGCATGACAAGCCATCGCGGACATAGCTCGGGTAGGCGGCGGGTCCTTCGATGCAAGGTAGCTAGCCCCATGGAAAGCCCCCGACTACCCACGCAATAAAAGCATGCGCTGCTATAACGTCTACCCCCTAGGATGACTGGGCCCGGTGCCCCGGCGTATAACCAGTCTAGGCAGAAATCCTTGTCGACAAGGTGTCCAATGACCACGCACCTACGAGACATCTAGACTCACGTAAATACATGGCCTAATTTGTTGGTACGACTGGAATAATACTTAGCAACTCGTGCTCTGAACCACCCTTTGCATTATGTGCATCGGGGCCGCGAGACTCCCAACCGAGGGACCGCCTCGAACATCTTAACGTGGATAGGAACGCGAGACTCCCAACCGAGGGACCGCCTCAAAAACATCTTAACGTGGATAGGAACGCGAGACTCCCAACCGAGGGACCGCCTCAAAAACATCTTAACGTGGATAGGAACGCGAGACTCCCAACCGAGGGACCGTCTCGAACATCTTAACATAGATAGGAACGCGAGACTCCCAACCGAGGGACCGCCTCGAAAACATCTTAACGTACCATAGACCGTGGCTAACTTTACATCGTGCCAACCGTGGCTCGTGCCTTTAACTGACTTACGTCCTACGCGACGCTATCACCCAAGTCATATGTTACATGACGGCCCTTGAGATCGTGGGACTATTTGATTTGATAACCGCAGAAAGAACGGGACGGCACTTGGAATGACTTAGGTTGATCGGCATAACTTTGCCTAACTTACTCAAGCCTACAACTTAACCCGAGGGACGAGCCAAGGCTATGCCAAGCCTTGTGCAGTGGAAACGTGCATGCTTTATCGAGCATTTACGCGGACGACGCCTATGACTTAGGCTAACTCCTTGTTTGTGTCGAATACCAACTTTTCCTTCTCCCAAGCCGCGGGACGAAGGATCGAGTGTCATTTTTAAAGCACGCTGTGCACCAACTCTAATCCGACCGTGGGACGTTTTCCATGTTCTAAATTCGATTCGATCCGTCGGAATAATTCCCTTTAGCTATGTGGATTCGTCTCTTTTATTATTAAGCCTACTTGTGCAAGTTGAAAACACGCGATTTATTATGTGAAGGCAAAGATGAGGCAAGTTCACCGAAACTATCCCACCTGAGCGATGTCTTCGAGTCGCCGTTGTAAGGCCAAGTTCGAACGCCGTCGGCGTTTCGATTCCTCCGATTGACTGAGCGGGACGGGGCACTACATCATACACCACTCAGAACAAGTCTCGTCCTCGAGACTTTCCTGAAGGCAAACCATCCTACCATTTCTATGGCCAAGACTTAATCGTACACACTCCGCCTACGCGTTTCTTCGATTCCGAGCCATGCTCGTGCTATCGCTAACTTAGTCATAAGACACACCAACCGAATCAACCAACATTCGAACTCGTCTAAAATCAATGATCGCATTACCATCAACATTTCTTTGAAACTCACGATTTCAAAATCCTCGATACTTTCCCGTTCCTCAAGTCTCACTTGATTCAACGTATCACTTAGTTGGATCGTACACATATTCTAGGCGTCCACAAAATACATGCATTTCAGCCAAGCCTCGTGATAGAGAATCCGTCATCACCACTCGAGTCGGATCGTGCACATATTCGGGCGTCCCTGATATACGTGCATGTCAGCCGAGACTCGCGAGTGGTGCCTCCACAATTCCTATCGCTTCGCGCCGAAACGTTTGCCTAACCGCTAGGCTATGTCTTTTCGTCAGTACTGGAATCATAGTTCCCAAACAACGATATCAACACTGACCCCATCCTAAGGTCAAACCAAATCGTTGGTACGGGGTTTTCTACCCAAGCTCGCATCACTCTAATTTCTAAACATCGAGCATCGATTTTCTACACACATCCCAATGTTCGTCGCATGGGTCTGAGTCGTTTAGTAAAACCATCCTACGATAACTTACATTTTAACCAATTCCACGTCGTATCAATATCGTTCGTTCATCAAACCGTTTTGCATAGTCTATCTCTTCGAACGCGTTCGACATAATCCGCCTATTAATCTTTCCAAGTCAAGCACGCTACGACACGATTCATCGCAAAACCATAATTCACATTTCATACTTCCAAAATCATCTATTCCAATTCACGTAATCGATCACAAGGTCGTCTGACTTAACAATATGTTGCACCCCGATCTCACGCGAGTCAGATTATCTACGGTGGGCATGAATCACCATGCACGCTCCTGCGAGATAATTATTCTCATCAGGACGTAACTCTTGTTTTGTGTCTAGACTAGTTCATTCTCGATGCGCGGATTGGACCTACTCAATCCTCAAGTTTCATTCATTCGTCAATCATAAGTCCTAACATTCTCAAATTTTCCTTCGTATCAAACCGACAAGTCGGGACAATCAAAGTTGCCGCGTCCTGATTTTTTCGAGTTCGATCATTCCCGCGATATGAATCACCATGTCAACGCTCACACGGAACGATCGCCCCAAATCTGACGCAACGCATGTGCGAGGCTGGAGTCGCGCTCGCACAAGACAAGAATGTCGACGATGTGGTTATCGCGTAATCATCAAGATACGATCACTTTCATCCAACATTCGTCTCCACCAAAGTCCTAAGTATTGCATCCATTTGGAATGATAACACTTGCGCGATCGTCATTCACCGTGTTAGATTACCCCCGAGTTATCGCATATCGTCTTTGATACGCCTCAATATCATCGACGATATACGTAACCTGACGATCTTCGTTTTGCAACGAACTTCGAGTCGTGCGAATGATGCTATCGTCCGACTGGATAATCTTCTCGAATCGTTCACCACATCAATTTCTTCAACCCAAATTCACGTATCGTTTATCCGTCTATCTTAAGTCACCGACTACGTATTTCCTCAATTCGTATCATTCCATGCAACTCAAACCATCGAGCACATCGATTTCAATCCTCAGAGTCGTTTGCGTAACTTCAAAGTCAAACCTTTCGTGCACGCTATCTACCTGTCGTGCTAACTTTTCGTATACTATCCGTATCAATTTTCTCGATTCGATTTCACCTACTCAATCGTTTTCGTGTTTCATACTCGTGCAATCCTCAATCTTTCGCTCGAATGATTTCCAAGATGGACCATACACCACTCGGGATTCGAGTCATCCAATCTAGTCCAAATAACGTTCGCGTTATTCGCTAAGACATGCTTCGGATTCGTTCGACAAATCCCTAGCGTAATCGTTCACGTCGCATCGACGCACTAAGTCGTTCGCACTATTCCTCAAAATCCAGAACAATCCTCCGTGTACGCCTAAGCGTTATTCTGATAACGTTCCTATTGATATACACTCCAAGTGTATCTCCGTTCCCGACCAAGCGGTACTTAATATTGGTTGCGACTCGTTTGCACCAAAAGGTCGATGTGAGCGATACGCGGCACAACTTAGCCAAAAGGCCGTGCACATGGCCATCCCGTATGGACTATACTCCGACTCTGTGCGCTCATTTGCTCATGTAGGACTCGTTAGGCACGCACGCGACTTGCTAACTTTAGCACGCATTTTCTATCAACTCAAGGTCGGCACCGTTCGGCCCCAAGGCCACCACCTATCGATGCGTTCGATTGAACGCTTGTACGAGCTTTCGAAAATATTAGACTTATTGTATAGACATGCCGAGGGACGTTTGAGAGAGAGCGCACCAACGATATCACGTTGCGGAAGCACAATTCAGAGTTTGCGGAACAACGGAGTCAAAGAATTCAATCGATAGTCCAAGGACGTAAAGCCGTGCTCTGATACCATTATGTCATGCCCCGCTCCCGTAGGAGCGATCGTCCTCGCTAAGGCGTGATGCCGCACGAGCCTAGATAGCGCTCGTACAAGGCGGGTTCCATAACGGCCGATTACAGCGGCGGCGACGGGGTCGTCGCACAGAAGTCCCAAGCAGAGGCATTAAACACGCAGCAGAAATTTAGAACAAGACACAATTCATTCGAAAGAAGCTCTTTATTGATATCGAAACAACGGTTACATTGGGGGCGCAAGGCCGAGATTACAATCACTCAAATTCACTCGTCTCATATTACAATTCACTCTGCTCACTCTCATCTCTCAATACTTGTCTCGAGCCAGCGGATGCTTCGGATAGGCGATGTCCATACATTATGTCCCGTATAAGTCTTCGATTCCATACGGTCGCACGCTTCGAATCGCCAAAGAACATCGTGCCTCGACGCATCCAAGCGACCTCCGCGCCACGAGCTTCTACCTGTGCCTGCACATGGAAACTGTATGGGTGTCAGTACTCAACTGTACTGGTGGAGTGAGCTCCTCGCCCACCCATACAAAATCGACACGTTTATTTTACTTTGTGCAATACAAGCCCCTTTACGATTATCTTTCTAGTCTTGCCTTAGGATCGATTTTTAGGACAGGCAATCGGCCTATTTAGTGTCATTAGAGCGGTCTCCGTGCTATTGCACCGATAACTCATTTACCCTTGCCTCTAGACCGCTTCGTGTTTGCAATGTCAACGCACCGACTCATACTTGTCTCTCGTGCCATACTCCGGGACGTAACGACTCGGTCGTGTCAAATACTTGCCCGTGCCTCGCAGCGTAACCTGACTTATCCAAACTCGCCTTACGGCCCTTCCAGACTTAACTCGAAACGTCTAACACAACTTGTGGGGCCAGTGTTGAGAACTCAAGTACGACGCCATATCTCGTGGCGAAACACGTGTCTTTACGTATAGCCGAATCGTAGGCTTTATAATACTTTGGGTGCAACCGAGCACACATTTCACCGTTCAACGCATACCGTGCTTACACTTTCTTTGTTATGACCGACACCGTGCATGCGGATTCGCCGTCAAGCACGCCAATTATCTATATGAAAGGCCACTGGCATGACAAGCCATCGCGGACATAGCTCGGGTAGGCGGCGGGTCCTTCGATGCAAGGTAGCTAGCCCCATGAAAAGCCGCCGACTACCCACGCAATAAAAGCATGCGCTGCTATAACGTCTACCCCTAGGATGACTGGGCCCGGTGCCCCGACGTATAACCAGTCTAGGCAGAAATCCTTGCCGACAAGGTGTCCAATGACCACGCACCTACGAGACATCTAGACGCACGTAAATACATGGCCTAATTTGTTGGTACGACTGGAATAATACTTAGCAACTCGTGCTCTGAACCACCCTTTGCATTACGTGCATCGGGGCCGCGAGACTCCCAACCGAGGGACCCGCCTCGAACATCTTAACGTGGATAGGAACGCGAGACTCCCAACCGAGGGACCGCCTCAAAAACATCTTAACGTGGATAGGAACGCGAGACTCCCAACCGAGGGTCCGTCTCGAAAACATCTTAACGTGGATAGGAACGCGAGACTCCCAACCGAGGGACCGCCTCGAACATCTTAACATGGATAGGAACGCGAGACTCCCAACCGAGGGACCGCCTCGAAAACATCTTAACGTGCCATAGACCGTGGCTAACTTTACATCGTGCCAACCGTGGCTCGTGCCTTTAACTGACTTACGTCCTACGCGACGCTATCACCCAAGTCATATGTTACATGATGGCCCTTGAGATCGTGGGACTATTTGACTTGACAACCGCAGAAAGAACGGGACGGCACTTGGAATGACTTAGGTTGATCGGCATAACTTTGCCTAACTTACTCAAGCCTACAACTTAACCCGAGGGACGAGCCAAGGCTATGCCAAGCCTTGCGCAGTGGAAACGTGCATGCTTTATCGAGCATTTACGCGGGCGACGCCTATGACTTAGGCTAACTCCTTGTTTGTGTCGAATACCAACTTTTCCTTCTCCCAAGCCGCGGGACGAAGGATCGAGTGTCATTTTCAAAGCACGCTGTGCACCAACTCTAATCCGACCGTGGGACGTTTTCCATGTTCTAAATTCGATTCGATCCGTCGGGATAATTCCCTTTAGCTATGTGGATTCGTCTCTTTTATTATTAAGCCTACTTGTGCAAGTTGAAAACACGCGATTTATTATGTGAAGGCAAAGATGAGGCAAGTTCACCGAAACTACCCCACCTGAGCGATGTCTTCGAGTCGCCGTTGTAAGGCCAAGTCCGAACGCCGTCGGCGTTTCGATTCCTCCGATTGACTGAGCGGGACGGGGCACTACAGAGTTCTCCTCTCCTTTCTCTCCCCTCTCCTCTCCTCTCCTATCCCTCCCCTCCCCTCCCCTCCCCTCCCCTCAGCCAACAGGGGCAGCAGGCCAGCGGCAGTGGCGGCGACGGCGCCTCCCCTCTCCTCCCCTCAGCCAACAGCAGGCCGGCGACGGCGGCGGCGGTTGACGGTGGCAGGTATGTATTTTTTTTTTCAAATCTCATATTTTTTTATTTTTTTATTTTTTGTCAAAAAAAAGGCCAAGTAGCCCGCCTAGGAGCCGTCTAGGGCCGCCTAGGACCACCACCGAGGGGGGTTGATGCGAACTGCAGCCGCCTAGGCGAACGCTGCCCAAGATAGAATTAAAATATTCTAGGCGAACGCAGTACCATGATTCTTGTTTGGAATTGAGTTTCAAAAATCTGCCTGAAAGTTTTGAACACATAACATGTTTTTGTTTTTCTCGAAGGAGGTAAACTCATTTAGTGCTTGTGTGATCATTGATAAACCACTTTTTGCCATATGAAATGATTTTTGACGGTCCTCATATGTCTCAATGGATTAATTAAAATGGTGTGGAAGGCGTATATGGTTTTGGAGGAAAGGAAGCTCGGATATGTTTGGCAAGCTAACATATTTCACATTGAAAAGAAACTGAATTTTATTATCAAATAAAGATGGGAACCAACGTTTCAAAGAAGAAAAATTGGAATGGCCAAGTCTATGGTGCTATAACATTATTTCCCTGGTACTAGAAACTGACACAGAAGCAATACTAGACAAAAGTTTGTCGACTCTTTGTATGATACTATGATTATCTTCAAAGTAATAAAGTCCATCGTGAACCCTAGCATTGTCAATCGTCCTCTCCGATGATAGTTCATGAAATTGACATGACAAAGACATAAATTTAGCAACACATTTATTATTACGAACAATTTTGCTAACGGATATCAAATTGCATTTTAATGCAGGAACATGAAGTACAAATTAAGGACAATATACTGAGAAATCCGAATGGTGCCAACCCCGGCTGAATGAAAGCTACCAGATTGAGCCACAGAGCATGCACCTAGATTGGAACCTGATGTCTTTTGTTAGTTATGTTTTGTGTACTAATGTTTATGATATTATATGTATGGGTGAAATTGGTGATCAAAGTGAGGTCGTGGTTGATGATTAGTATTTGAATAAAACAGGAATTATTGATAAAGGATTTGTTGTCGTTGTCTTTATAATTTGTGATTTATTTGTATACAAAATGTGAAATTGGCTTACTGTAAGAATACATCGCCTGCCATTGTGAAAAGGCTCACCAAACTGAATAAACAGAATGAACCGAACAGTTTGGTTCAGTTCTGTTTGATTCAGTTGTGTAAAATTTCGGTTCGGATCAATTAGAGAATTTTTGGTTCGGTTCAACTTCGGTTCTTGAAATTTCCGGTCCGAGTGCTCACCCCCTATCCAATATGACTAGAGGTAGGCTTATACGAACATGGTTTGAAGTGTTAAAAAATGATATAGTTTCTTTTAGTATTAGAGAGAACATGCCCTTAATATAGTTGAATGGAACAAGAGGAATAAGACGGCCGACCCAAAATTTTGGGATAAAGACTTTGTAGTTGTTGTTATTAGATAGAGTAATGTTGATGCAATTGCAACATACTACTATCATTCAATAGAATAATAATAATTTAACTCCAATACATAGAACCCGAACTCTATTCAAATTCTTTAGGTTTCTTCTACAAGAACTTGCATCAAACAACTTTCAAACATAATGTGGTAATGTTGATGCAATTGCAACATACTACTATCATTCAATAGAATAATAATAATTTAACTCCAATACATAGAACCCGAACTCTATTCAAATTCTTTAGGTTTCTTCTACAAGAACTTGCATCAAACAACTTTCAAACATAATGCGGTAATGTTGACGACATCATTATTTACACATACAAAGTATGGGTACTCGAAAGAGTGGTGCACTGCCACTTTTGTTTGGCACGTATCAGACACGGAACAAATGCTCGAAAATACACTTGGACATGCCAAACTCACTGTCGTGTAAGTATCGTGTCATATTTGTAGGTCGGTGTTATTGGCACCGCAAAATACTCTCGGAGGAGACACTTGTTAGGGGGCAACACAGCTTACTCTATTATACTCTTGGGCCTCGTTTGGTTTGCGGAATATCCGGGTTGGGAAAGGAAAGTGATTACTTTATATGTTTGGGTGTCAAAGGAATTGAGGAGGAAAGGAAAGTGATTCCCAATAGAAGGAAAATTAGGAAAAAAATTGATTTCATCCATCCAAGCAAAGAATCACTTTCCCACATTGAAGTAATCAATTTCCTTTCCAAATTTCTTGGCATTTCCAAACATCGAAAAGGAAAATCAATGGGAAATAAAATTTCCCAAAGGAAAGGAAATGAGAAGAAATTGATTTCCTTTCCCTTCCATTCCGCGAACCAAACGAGGCCTTGGGGGCAACACACTTTTTCTTGGGGGCAAGAAATACTTTCTTCTATCTTCTTCCTCTTCCAACTATCTTCTTATTCCAACCCTAAACCTCGTAGCAATTGACGTCGGAGATGGTGAGAACCAACAAACATACATAAAACTCCATCAATTGAACTAAGTTTTTTTTTTAGATTCTCGGTTTCTTTCAAATCTATGTTTTTTTATTTAGATTCTTATATTCCATGAATAATACATGTTTTGTTATGGTTTTCTGGTAGAAAGCTCATTAAGCCACTATTTCCGAAGTTTCGAACTACGCAGTCATATTTGGGACGATCGAGGACTTCCAAAATTTTGGCACTACTTGCTATGCAATAGACTGCCAAAATTTTGACATCTTGGAGTCAGAGTTCTCTGTCTTCAGGACTACCAAATTTTTGGCTAATGTGTTGTCCATAAGAAAAAAAAAATAAAGAATAGTTTGGAGAGTAAAAGTTAAAAACATTTATGGCGTCATAAGAGTATTTTGCGGTACCAATAACACTGACTTATTTGTCGAAAATTAAGGATAGTTTGGGGAGTAAAAAGTTAGAAACATTTATGTCGTCCTGAGCCTTGTTAGCAATCACCCGAATAAAACTCGTATTATACGCAAATTTTTTCGTATATTTCATAAACGTATAATACTTGCGTATTTTTGACAGATCCAAATCAGTACATAAATTTTAAGCATACGAAATTTTAAACATATTCTGTAAAAATATTGACAAATTTGGCACAATAAACATGCTAGGAACCTGTTTAATTAATCAAATTTGACAACATATTTAAGAATGTGAAGTTTCTAACCTCAATATTTTCATTTTTCGAATATTTGATCGAATTTTTGAACGTATTTTATTTGTACTGAGTCGATTTATACTCGTACTTTTGTCGTCCCGAATTTTTTCCGTTTGCCGAATTGCTAACAAGGGTCCTGAGAGTATTTTGCGGTACCAATAACCCTGACTGCCGAACATTACATATTCTGTTCGACTGGTCGAACTGAACAAAACATGTTCGATCGAGGAAAGTCGAACATATATAGGACAGTTCGACGTGTAATGGTCAAACAGTAGAACTTTGTCCGACTAGTTGTGATCGAACATTGTGTTTTTTCATTTAATTTTTCTTTCGACTATCTTTGGTCGAACCTTCGGAAAGAAGTTCGACTGTCGTGGGTCGAACTCCAGTCCGAGCGCTCGACAAACCAGGCTCGAACAGAACCGTGAAAATCCAAAAAAAAATTCGTTTTCACACAAATTGAAGGGATTCGAAAAACCCTAGCAGTGATCCTAAGCGAAAAATTCTAGCAGTGATCTTGGAATTGATCTTGGGTTTGGTCTTAGAATGGTCTGTCCATTGTGGTGGCCGACTGTCGTGGGTTGAACGGGGGCAACTCTCGTTGGTCGCACGGAGCAGATAGGATCGGAGAGGAGAGAGGGCCGGTCGGTTGGAGAGAGAAGATTAGAGAGGTTAGAATGATTTGGGATGTGCTTAGGAATGATAGATAGGTTTTAGGTTTGAGTAGAAAAGGATATTTTGGTCATTTGTGTAGGAACCCTAGAGGGGGGGTGAATAGGGTCAAGCTAACTAATCAAGCACTTAGCACAAGCTAATTGGCAATTTAAAAATATAAGTGCAAGAGAAGAAGCAAACACAATACCGACACCCGATATATCCTGGTATCCTCCTAAGAGGCAGTCCAGTCCCGGAACTCTCTCCGGCTTTAATCCACTATTTGAGCAAATAGTTACACACGAGTTTGGATCCGAAGAACTCGCCAACTTCTTACACAAGAGCTTTAATCCGAAGGGCTCTCCGACTTCAACCGAGAGTTTGGATACGAAGACTCCCCAACTTCAACCGAGAGTTTGGATACGAAGACTCTCCAACTTCAACCTTTCATAATAGGTTTTGATCTCCTTATACAATAAGATGAAGATCTCACTTTTCAACTCAATAACTCTAACACAATTTGTGGATGGCAAATGAAAGCTTTGTAGAGTTGTATGTGGATAAGCTTTGGTAGTTTGGAAATTTTTAGGCTCAAAGCATCAACCTTTAATGAAGGGGTTCAAGGCTATTTATAACCAAAGCTTGAAAAGAAGCCAAAGGCAACTTTTCAGTCACGAACCGGCATACCGGCGGTATACCGGTCTGGGATTGCAACGGCTAGAAATATAGCCGTTGGGATCATTAATGGCTGGAAATCCGACCGTTGGAATTTCAATTTTTCAGAAGCGGTATACCGTCGGTATGGACCGGTATGCCGGTTTTGTAAACAGAAACTTTCTGTGAACAAAAACCGGTATACCGTCGGTATACGCCGGTATACCGTCGGTATGCCGTTTTCTACCAAAAATGATCCTGGGCTTATTTCTGCCCTAGCTTTCGATTTTGCCATCCATTTCTTGTGTTTACAATTATTCCTAAGACTCATTACAGACTCCAGATATACTTAGGCAGGTGCAGGCTTCTTCAGAGTCTTGAAATGATGATGGCATGGCTTGGCTTCTTCCTTTGATAGGTGCTGGCTTTTTTTCCTTGGCGGCAGCTGTCCAAAGATATCCAGTTTGTGAAAACTGAATACCTTTCGGGGGCTTCGCCCCCGAACCCCCGACGAGGGGCGCTGCCCCCTCGACCCCCGTCCGCTGACCGGGCAGCGGAACCCCCGAGTGCGTGGCTCCAGAGATGTCGTCGGGTGGTTCAGAGAAATCTTGTGGGATCCGTCGTCTTTGGTCCACCATGATTTCTTCATTGCATATGTCCATATTGATCTTGCTTATTGCTTTTCTGTATGTACATGTTAGACGAACAAAGCAATATACATAGTAGCAAGTATGATAAGTTTAATGCACATTAGGACAATGCTGAGTTTAAGTATAAGTGCTAAGGTGATAGCATAAATGTTAGTGATATCATAATGATTAAACTTAATTGAATGACCACAATCAAAAACATAGTTTTGATTTTGGCAACCCGATTAAATTTAAGATAGATAAGCTCATATCACTAATATGTAAACCAATAGGCACATATCACCAAAGGTATAAGTATAAGTAGAAATGCTATAGCGATAGTATAAAGATTAGTGATAATGAAATGCTAAACTTAACATATTAACCATATTCAAAAATATGATACAATCATTGGGCCAACAATTTGGTGGGGTGTACTTAGCATTTATGCTAATTTTAATCAATTAAAATGTGGTGTACTTAGCACTTGGGGTGTGCTAAGTAAGTCATGGGGTGCGTATAGCTGCACCCTTTATATATAAGACATTTTCTAAGGGCACACTACCACTTTTACTGGGACTAGTCCAAAAAATATTCAAAAAAATTACAAGTTTGCCACTCAATTTTTTTACTTGGGGCTAGCTCAAATTTTTCCAGCAAGTAGGACTGCCAACAAGTTGGCAGTCCTATTGCAAGACGAGTAAAGGGAGTCATTACTCAGGTTGCAGCAGCGACGCCACCTTCTCCTCCTCGTCCTCGGCCCATGCCACCTCATCCTCCTCCTCCTCCCACGTCCTCTCCCTCTCCCCCCTCCGAGCTCCACCACTACCAAAATAAGCTCATATTAGCGGCGAAATTAGCGACTCCGTAACTATACGTCGCTAAAGTTAAAATATTAGCGACGTACACCGGCGCTTAGCGACCATAACTTAATTTTGGAAAAAATTCGACGCTAAATGTTGTTGTTCGTCTCTAATATGGCGACGATTGGCGACGTGATTTAAAACACGTCGCCGGCTGCTTCTTTAGTGACGTTTAGCGACAAAAAATAGTTACGTCGCTAATATTTTTACTTAGGTCAGATAGAAATTTCATTTTCCCCCATTTCGTAAATTCTCTCTTGCTCTCTCTCTCTCTCCCCCTCTCTCGACGACCGACCCCCACTGTCGACGACCGACCCCCCTCTCTCTCAGTCGACGACGACCGTCTTCCCTCCTCTCCCCCCGCCGTCGACGACCCCCCACTGACGACCGGCCCCCTCTCTCTCACTCTCTCAATCGACGACCGACCCCCCTCTCTCTCTCTCTCAGTCGACGACGACCGACCCCCACTGACGACCGACCCCCCCTCTCCCCTGCCAACGACCCCACGACACTGACACAGACACTGTTGCTGACACGATGACACGATGACACATTCACTTTATTTTATATATTTATACGATGATGGGTGCGTGAGAGAGAGAGGGTTGGTGTGTAATTCAGTATTTATATATCTATTTGAGCTTGGAAAAGGAAAGTGGTTCATTTTCTATATTTTGGAGCCAAAGGAAAGTAGTTGGAAGGGAAAAATGATTCCCAAGGAGTAGAAAATAGGGGAAAAGTGGTTCCTCCCATCTATCAAAGAGATCACTTTTCCTCCCACTTTTTTGCATTTATTACAAATTTTGTAGAGTTGTTAGTACAAGCGACTACCCATTGGTTGATTAATTTCCAAAATTTTATAGATCATGGTTTAAAGTATCAGCAGATACTCCGATCCGAAACCGTCGATACTACCGATATCGCCGATACCAATACTCATAGGAATAGTCCGATCGATACGGATTCCGATACCGATACTGTGAACCTTGATATAGATAGGTTTATGTGTGTAGAGGAGTATGGCTACTAGTGTACTATTGAGCATAATCCACGTTAGTATTGATGTGTGTATATATGCATATATACACCCTTAGTGTTGTGCTAGTATATATATAAGTGTGAGTGTGTGTATTTATTGCAGTGCCCACTCTTGAGCATCAACTGAACTATAGTTCAGTTCAGTCTATGTTTGGGTTGTCTACAAATAGATAAGGGCCTTGGATTAGATAAAGGAAAAAACACGAGTCAAATTGATGTTAAGACAATTTCATAAAGGAAAAAACACGAGTCAAATTGATGGCCATTCCATAAAGGAAAAAACACGAGTCAAATTGACGTTAAGACAATTTTCAACTTGACCCTGGCGATATCGAAACGAATCTAGTGTGTCTGAATGAGATTGGCATCAGTAAGAATCGATAGCGTATGTGTACACGTTGGATGCACAAGAACGATCTTGTGCGATATAGCATGGTTATTAGTAACTGTCCGCTACTAATGTGTCCCATAATAAGATATAATATATGAATTTGTGCCTATTGGATAATGCGTGTCCATCTTTGCAGAATTATTTCTAAATGGATATGAATTACTACTTGCGGAATCGTTCATGGATGTACAATCGTCGTCCTGATGATATGTGTGGTGTGCGGGATGAATACATAGCGGGAGTAGAGCAGTTCCTACAGTTTGCTAAGGCGTTCCCTCAGTACATGGACGGCACCAAAATTAAGTGTCCGTGTGTGAAATGTCATAACGTGAAATATTATCTAGAAGTGGAAGTGACATATCATTTGTACTCGAGGAATTTCACGCCTAATTACTATCAGTAGACCGCACACGTGAAATAGATGTATCTGCACGTCGCTAACTGCGATGGCCCGTCGCTAAACGTCGCTCAACGTGCTGACATGGCAAACCTTGCCATGGCACTACATGCGACGAATAGACGTCGCTAAGTTGGCGACGTACTATAAATGTCGCCGAACGTCGCTAAGTTTGCGACGTTTTAGCATCGTAGACAATTCGTCGCAACAGCGACGATAGGCGACGAAAGTTTGTTCTGCGACTAGCTTTTTGGCGACCTGCTAATATATTTAGCGACGTATTTTTACTGATTAGCGACGTCTTTGGACGTCGCTAATGCAGCCTATTCTGGTAGTGCACCTCCTCCGCCCGAGCTCTGCCTCTCGTCCTCTCCCTCCTCCGCCTCCGCCGCCCGACCCTCCCGAGCTCTGCCTCCTTGTCCTCCCTCCTCCTCCTCCTCCTCCTGCCCAGCCGTCACCTCCTCCTCCTCCTCCTGGAACCTTAATAAAAATTGGGGGGGCTAGTCCCAAGTAATTTTTGGGCAGCCTCCAGTAAAAATTCCACCTTCTTGGACTATCCCCAAGTAAACTTTGCGGTGCCCTTTGAAAAAGCCATGTATAAAGGCGGGATGAGCATTGAGTTATCATCACCTGTGGTGAAATGTAAAAAAAAATTAATTCATTTTTTATTCCTTTTCTTCTTTCTGTTATTTCTTAGCAAAAAAAAAAAAAAAAAATTTTTACCAAAGTCCAAAAGGTTTCACAATAAAGAACAAGAAAATTTATCACCCCATCCACAATCACTGAATCACTAACACTTTAAAATTACTCCGAATTTTTTTTTCTACGGTTTCAAGGCAATCATAACCCAATAATTATGTTTTAGTAATTTTATTTCATCCATGTTTTAGTAATTTATATTCCATCCATACTGAAGATCTAACAAGAAAAAGTCCACTTTCAATTAAAAAAAAAAGAGTTTGGTGAATGTAAGTACCTAACCCACGATATAGACGTAATCTATTTCTTTTCTCTCATGCCATTTTTTAGCTTGGATCATAAATTATATATGAGAAGTAGAACGATATCAAAAGTACTCCAACAACATTGAATACACGGCTCTTCTTTTATGATCCCTTGTGCACATAATTATTAAGAAATTATTTATTTTAATTTGTTTGTTTAGATAAATGAAATTTTGTTGTATAGACACTAATATACGACATAATACGGCAACTAAATCATCAAAAAGATAGCTATTATGTACGTATCATAATTAGGTTTGGGTTGCCTTATTCGAAACTAATTTTGATTGTCCCTCGACTCTTATTATGGACCGGTCCTACTGTATCACCTGCGACCACAACCTCTTATAATGTCATACTAAGTTTTGAGGGTTGTCCTAACAGAGGGAGATTGTCTAAGTCCAAAGTCTTGTCAGACTTATCTCTGGACCGACCCTGATCTTAATTTATCTTGAATTTTATGTAATGTTATTGATACATGTAACATAGCCTGATACGCACGGCAAGACATTAATTATTTTTAAAAAAAATGGCCCCTCAGTCTAGTTTTTTTTTTTTTTTTTGCATTCTTGTGGAGCCTACAATATCAACAATACTAACATATGATCAAAATAATGCTAAGTTTACTACCAAATTCTTACAACCTTCTTACAAACTCTCTCACACCCCTTACACATGGGTCCCACCGGGTCCCACCACTACTCTCACCCCCCTGCTACATGGGCTCCACCCGGTCCCACCATTTCTTCCCCTCCTCCAATCGAAGTCCGACACGTGTCCAGTTGTAGTGGGGTTGTAAAATTTGGTTGTAGGCATAGCAAAGCTCAAATATATAAGGATCAGTTTCAAGAATAACAGGACACTCCCAAAAAAAAAAAAAAAAATCAGTCTCTACTTAGTATACATAGACGTGTATACTTAGTATACGGGTTATTTTATAATAATTTTTTTTACCAATATCTTATAAGAGATTACAATAATTGGTCTCACATTTGTTGCAAGAAAAACAGAACATCCGAAAAGAAAAATCAATCTCTAATGGTCATTTTAGACCATGTCTACTTAAGGTCTGCCTGACAATTCTAAGGATATCGCTTATGAGGTATTTTTAGAGTATCGATTACGAGTGATTATGGTTTTTAAGTATCGACTTTTAAATCAGTCCAATCTATGTTTGATAATTTACTAACGAGTGGCTCTGAAAATTTTTTACATGAATAAAATTAAATAGCAAATGATATTAGTAGTTACAATTATATATTTTGGCGAGGATATAAATAGAAAAAATAATAAAATCGTTCAAAGTCTACCGATTTTGGGTGTTTATAAAGCCATCAAAAAAACGTATTATATCGATTTTGGAAGGTTTTTGAGCCGATCAAAACCAGTGTCTAAAAAAATAAACAAACATGAGTTTTCATAAATGGTCGGTTCAAAAATACCAAGAACCGGTGAAAATACCGCTACCAAACAGACCCTAAGTATACACAGAAATGTTATTTTATAATTTTTTTTTTACCAATATCGCATTGGGATTACAATCATTGGTCTCACATTTGTTGAAATTAATTAATTAGAACATCAAAAACTTAGAAACGAACATCATTTTCAATCATGTCCAAAAAAAAGGTAACTTACAAGGGCACTTCATTTTTTGATCAGGACTAGTCCGGATTGGGGCTAGCCCAGATTTTTTTTGGTTTTACTCAGGACATCCCATTTTTTTGATTTAGGGCTGTCCCAAAGTAAAATTTTCCCAAACCCAAATTTTTCCTCTCATTTGCAAAAAAAATTCTCTCTTTCCTAAACCCTAACTCCTCTATTCTTCTTCTTCTCTTCTCCTCCACCATTTCTCCATCCCCAAGTAAGAAGTTAATTTAAAAATTCCTAGAAATCTTCCCCCTAGAAATTTCTCTTCTTCCTCTTCTCTTCCAAATTTCCTTCTCAAGAAGATCGATGGCACCCAAATTCTTTCTCTATTTATTTCCAAAACCCTAGAAATTAAATTAAAAATTCAAGCATCCATTACATTGTTTATTTCAATTGTCTGTAGCCCATTTGAATTAAACTACATTCGGAGTGGGAAATTATCCATTTAAATTAAACACAAGTATGCACGAACGAGAAAACTCTGCGTCGACAAGGACTGTCCAATTTTCTGGCAGTCCTACAAATCGAATGGACTGCCAGAAAACTGGGCAGTCTTAAGTCACAGCATGTGAAACAAAGGACTGCCCATTTTTCTGGCAGTCTTTACTGTATTCAGGACTGCCAGAAAACTGGACAGTCCTACATACAGTAAGGACTGCCAGAAAAATGGACAGTCCTTTGTTTCACATGCTGTGACTTAGGACTGCCCAATTTTCTGGCAGTCCATTCGGTCTGTAGGACTGCCAGAAAATTGGGCAGTCCTTGAGGAAGAAGAAGAGGAAAAAAATAGAAAAAAATGACTTTTATACCAAAGAGTGGGATAGCCCTGATCAATTTTTTCAATGACAAACTTGTAAATAATGCAAAGTTTAAAATGAACTAGTCCTGATCAAAAAGTGAAGTGTCTTTATAATAAACCAAAAAAAACCCTAGTCTAGGGCCAACTATACTAAGACATAACACAAACACCCACGAAATGAATGTACAATAAACCTTCGAAATCCAACAACCCTGCCATCTCCGCGGATAAAGTCGAGCTTGATTTTTCAAAGGGCACCAACTCTATAAAACTAAACATATATCAAAATTAACACACACCAAACAACAGCTATTAGGCCATAAGAAACAACAGGATTAATATAACATAATAATAGTCACCATACAATTATTGAATTATTTTAGGATGCTGCTATTAACACTCCTAAAATATTATTTGACACTTCTCTTTAATTTTTTAACATTCAAATTTAAAATTTGTCCATACATTAATATTATTGGCACTCCTAAAATGTCATCCTATACTCCTTCTTCATGCATGCACAAATTAATGTCATATTTAATGCACTCCTAAAATGTCATCCTATAACCCTTAGGCCTCGTTTGTTTCACGGATTCAAGGAAGTAGGAAAGGAAAGTTGTTCCTTTCCTTTGTTTGGTAACCACAAACTTGGAAATCATTTCCTCACAAGGGAGAAAATTGGAGGGATATGGTTCCACTCATGACCATGGGATTGATTTTCCTCATCATTTTCCAACATTTATTACAAAAGCTATGACAAAGTAACCCATGTGTTATTGCTTATTTTACCATTAATATTATTTTTTATAATGTTATTTTTATTGTATATGTAAGAATAATATTGGAACATTGCTATATTTTTGTTTTCCTTTCCTACACCAATCAAACAAGGGAAAGGAAATGTGACAGGAATCCTACTTTCCTAATCTCCATGAAAAATACAAAGGAATGCATTTCCTTTCCGTGAACCAAACGAGGCCTTATTTTATTGAGCTTTGCTATGCCTACAACCAAATGTATACAAGCTCTTTACAACTGCCACGTGTCGGATTTCGAACAAACGGAGGAGGAAGAAAAATGGTGGGATCGGATGGAGCCCATGTAGTAGGAGGAGTAAGTGTGGAGGTGAGAGCCGGTGGGATCCATGTGTAAAGGGTGGGAGAGAGAGGTCGTAAGAATTTGGTAATAGACTTAGCAATTTTCTATTTTATTAAAAAAAAAAACCCCCTAAATTTGTACTTTTTCTCCATTTTTTTAAAGGGATAATTTAGCAAATGTCCCCATTCTAAATGTTGAAACTAGCATATACCCCGACTATTTTATTTATCTAACAAATACCCCCATTTTTGATATAAAATAATAAAAATTTATACCCCCCCCTCTTTTACATAGGAGTGGGGGTATTTGCTAAATAAAATAAATAGTGGGGGTATATGCTAGTTTTAACATTTGGAATGGGGGCATTTGCTAAATTATCCCTTTTTTAAAAAAGCAAAATAAACAACCCAGAACAGAAGAGAGCGAACCCATCACTAATTCCCTTCACTTTCTCTCTCTAAAAAAAATCCCTTTTTTTTCCTCTACCTAGAATTCTCCGAAAATTCTCGCTCTCTCTCCTCAGTATTCCTCCGCCATCGCCATTGATTATTGAAATTTCTAGGGTTTGATGGAGCGGAGTGTGCCGATCTCGAAGATGAGCTGGATCTCGGGAGGAGGAGGGAGGGATGGATTAGACTAGGGGTTCGGCGGAGGGAGGAGAGGGAGAAGAGATGACGAACCCCCAGCCTGCAGATCCGAGCTCGAGGCCGCCGCCATTGCTCCCGCTCGCGACTCTGATCGGCCGGGAGCTCCGCGGGGAGAGGCCGGAGGAGCCCTCGCTGAGGTTCGGGCACGCCGGGCTGGCCAAGAGAGGGGAGGATCTGTTCTTGATCAAGCCGGACTGTCTCCGGATCGCTGGGAATCCCTCGACTTCCTTCTCCGTCTTCGCGGTATGGTCACCGATGTTGATTTCTGCGCTAATTAGCTCAAATCGAAGGAGTTCTGAAAAAAAAAGTAGTTTCTTTTTTTAGAACTTTTTCCGCACTGATCTGCAAAAATGCTTAATTACCACGAATAACAGTGGAAAATTTCATTGATCTCGTAGAAAGTATAGATTTAGAATAACAGTGTTGAAGGAAATTCTGGATTTTATTGTTGTTGGCCTCAGAGCATCCACAGTGGGAGTGGTTCGGAAGTGCTATAGTTTTGCTTTAGTCAAAATTTGTAGCAATTGTGAGCTACAGTGGGCTCTTGCCCACACTTGAAAAATGCTAGCAAACAGAATGACTCTCCAAATTTGGAGCGTGTCCTAGCTCATGAACAAGTAACCCAAGTGGGCCCACCAAGAGGGAAAAGGGAAAGAAAAGTAAAGAGGAAAAAGATGGAGGGAAAAGAGGAGGTCAATTTGGAGTATGAATTTGGTGTGTTATTTGGAGTGTTCCATTGTGTGCCAATATAAAGGGGACACTCCAAAGTAGTAATTTACACGATTTAAAAAAAATGGAGTATGGTACGGAGTATCCCCACTGTAGATGCTCTCAGTTTCTTCAACTGTGGAAAATTTTCACTTGGTAGTGTATATAGTTGAATTCTGTGTTACTCTTATCTTCTTGACCACTGTTTCTTTCGAACTGTAAAGCAAATTTGATATCCACAACTGTAGAGGATATTTGATAGCCGTGACAAGTAACTATGTAAAAGTTCACTGATCACTTAGAAAGTTTATATTTGGTTTGGATGGTTTCGTGACTTGCGTCCTCGAGGCTATTCTGGGTCTAGAAGAATCTTAGGTGACTTTCATTGATATAGAAGAAAATTAGGGAGATATTCATTGATGTTGGAGAAAATTAGGGAGGAACATTGCTTCCGTTTCAATATATTGATCTGTTTCTTTCAAACAGATATTTGATGGGCACAATGGAGTATCCGCAGCAGTCTTCACGAAAGAACACCTCTTGGATCACGTGATGAGTGCAATTCCTCAGGGACTTGGGAGGGAGGAGTGGTTGCAAGAGCTTCCTCGTGCTCTTGTTGCCGGTTTCGTGAAGACCGATATAGATTTCCAGCGGAAAGGTACGAGCTGTTTTTTGCTTTTACATTTCTGGCAGGTTAGAAATTTGATCTTTGGGGATTGTTGATTGCAGGAGAGGTGTCAGGGACCACAGTGACGTTTGTAGTGATTGACGGATGGACGATCACTGTTGCATCTGTTGGGGATTCAAGATGTATATTGGATTTGCAGGGAGGAGTGGTTTCTTTGTTGACGGTTGACCACAGACTGGAAGAGAATGCCGAGGAGAGGGAAAGAGTGACTGCTAGTGGAGGAGAAGTTGGGAGGCTCAATCTTTGTGGCGGACAAGAGGTAGGTTAGATTGTAAATGTCTAAACGATCAGGGTGAAAAACTTGGTCTTTATGAAGTTCTCAAATCTTTCTTGGTGGTCAGGTTGGACCTCTCCGTTGTTGGCCAGGTGGGTTATGCCTGTCGAGGTCAATTGGCGATACCGATGTCGGGGAGTTCATCGTCCCGATACCACATGTTAAGCAAGTGAAGGTGTGCGTTGTTGTATTCATTAAGGTTAATTCTTGTTTTTGATGGGTAGAGGTTTAATAAATTTTATTGGGCGATTAGCTTTCAACTGCTGGAGGACGACTAATTATTGCATCTGATGGTATATGGGATGCCCTTTCATCGGAGATGGCTGCCAAGTCTTGCCGAGGATTATCTGCAGAACTTGCAGCAAAGCTGGTTGTTAAGGTGATTCCCAAAGTTATGTATAGTTATGAAGACAGTTAAAATATTTAATTTTGCCATGAGGTTCAAGATTGAATGCCTTAGTTATCCTTTTACTGCTTCAGGAAGCTCTAAGAACAAGTGGCCTGAAAGATGACACAACTTGTCTAGTGGTTGATATTGTTCCATCTGATCACTCTATCTCACCATCAACTCCCAAAAAACATCAGAATAAGTTGAGATCTCTGTTTTTACAACTAAGGTCTCCTAGTTCCATGAAACATACAAACAAACTACCTTCCTTTGGGTCTTTCGAAGAATTATTTGAAGAAGGCTCTGCGATGCTGGAAGAGCGGTATGTTATTCTTTGCATTTGTACCATTTTAAAGCTCTTTTATGCTATTCAGTTAGATGATGACTTGTACAATCTATTTTCTCGCAATCCTACATGCCACTTTATACCGCACCATTTGGACTTATTAGTATGTTGCACGGACACTAATACGTACTACGCATTAAGGAGTCAGGACACACGACAATACTGACAAGAATCAAGACACTGATTTTCATGTGCCCTGGTGTATTAGTGTCGTTGTGTCTAACTTGTTTTTGACATGCACAAACACGACATGGTCAAAACACGATATTTTGGAATATTTATGCTTCTTAGATTTGGATTTCCCAACACAAAATCACTCAATAGGATGTAATCACAGACGCTCCAGTTAATGAAACTAGGTCACTGACGTCAGGGAGTGAACCTAGATTTTTTTTTTGAAGGGGTGTGGGGGGATACCTTAACTTAAAATTCAAGGGGGCGTTATATAGAATTTATAAACACAGTTAAAAATAACTAAAAAACAGATCTCAGGACTCCAAGTTAAAATCCCATCATTTACCAAATAGGCAACCATTAAATGTTATTTTTTAATAGAAAATTAAGTAAACAATAAGAAAAACAAACATATGTAGCATGACACGGAAAACTCAGCCCTCACCCACCCCCTCCTTAACTTACAGTTTCTTTCACACTAATTGATTAAATATAATGATTCTTCTTAGAAAGTTAGAACGAAGAAACGCAGCCACCTTTTGAAAAATATCCTAATTACTCATAGATTATCAAAATTTATGATCTCAAAAAAAATCTGGGACATTTGCCTTGTTTTCCCTTTTACAAAATGGACATTGTTGGGATGTTAAAAACTTAAAATCCTCTCCAACTGCAGCCGTAAGTCTTTATATTCCACCACATTGTTATTCCACCACATTTTAACATCATTGCCACCACGGCACTCTGGTTTGGCTAACACCAACTCTTCCATGAAGCTACAAACTGCCCTCTGACCCTTCTTCTTCTTCTCTTTCCCTCTATTTTCTTTCTCGGTTCCTTCTCCTATATGTGTGCAGGCGGTGGGGAAGGGAAATAAAATTTCACATAGAACCCTTTCTACTGCCTTACAAACCTCACACTTACCCTTTATCAACTTTTCTCAAAATCCCCCATCCATATTAAATCATTGCCAAAGTCTACAATTACTACTCATCCAATAGAAATCTATAAGACCAGGTCTACTCTATGGATCATAGTGTTGGACAATTAAAAAACATGTCTAGAAAATGAGCGTAGCTGAAATGAGATTGCTAAGGCGGATTAGTGGCAACACATTGAAAGATGAATAAAACGAGCATATTAGTAGGAAGTTGGTGTGACAACAATTCAGGATAAAATGAGAAAAAATCGTCTCATGTAGTTTGGACGTGTAACATAGATTAATACATGCAATTAGGAAGAGCTATAAGATATTAAACAAAGAGCTGCTGCAACTAGGTGTAGGCTTAAATGAACTAGGATTGAGGCTGTAAAAATAGATATTTTTTAATGCTACAAATGACATGGATGGCCCATACAGAGCTGAATGGATTCAAATAGCCGATCCAACATTTGGGACAAAGGCTTCGTGGTGTTGTTGTTGTAGTTTAAACTATACAAGGTTAAACTACATGACAATTTTACTGTTGTAACCTTTTAGTATTGAAGTATAAAAAGGGAACTGTAAGTCTGTAAGACCATATATTTGGTAAATTTTACATTATAAGGTTAATCTTGCAAATAAGTTGCCTCATATATAGGACTATATAAAGTTATATTATATAGTACAGTTTTAGACTTGCATATTTGGAAGTTTTTAGTGTTAAAATTTACTTCGATTTTATTGCTATAGTTTAGACTACAAAGGGTTAAAGTTAACTAGCAGTGGACCCCAGGTTCCCAGGCTATCATTTGTTTTGTTTTTAGCACCATAAAAAGGAATTATTATGAAAGGCAAGAGAGTGAACTCCACCTCTAGTACATAAGAGAGCTCTTAAAACCAATGGAGTGGATCCACTAGTTGAATGAAAGCTTTTATTGGATCAGCATTCCATGAAAAATCAAGAGGCATGGGGGAAAATGAAAAAGAAACTAGGTAAGGATCATACTGAAAAGATCTCTTATGAGCCACTATACTATAGAGGATGAGATTGCTTGAGAAAAGTTTTTTCTTGGAAAGTGTTAGTAGTTTTTAAATACAGACCTATTAAATTTGTGGAATTTTAATCAAGGCTTGAAGTTGCAGCTCTAGATTCAAGTTAACACCAGGAAGCGACACCAAATGTTTGTCATTTTGTTTCTTGGTTGTTTTATTGAGTAGACTGAAAATTAGCTTTCCGATTTAGGAATTACAAAAATTAGAATAGAATAAGAATGTATCTAAAAGCTTGAATCATAAACTACTCCATCAAATAGTTAGTAGTATTTGGTATGTGCTGAAATTACAGAATCTCATGATTTAAATTTCATTTGAAGCAAATATAGATGGGAAACAATGAAGAACAACTATCTAATTGTGCTAAGGTTAGTCGCCATAAATTACGAAATCATTTTAGAGATGATGCATTAATCTATATTAGGTCTCTAGGATGGTTTTATTTAATAGTTATCATCATTTACTTTTGGAATAAATTGATTTATTCATTTAATTCAATATACAGTCCAATCTGCCTAGGTGTTTGAACCTTCAAACTGTGAGATGTTTGC